>JAOPSE010000060.1:12740797-12972777 GCA_029449295.1 Zea luxurians | reverse complement strand
CCCTAAGTTCTTGGAGACCCGTGAAGGAAAATTGTATTCAAGACTTTAGATAATAAAATCTTATTATCTTTGCACTCTCATGAGCATTACATAAGCATTCATCATTACGTATGGTTATATTTAGAAAACGAAGAAGAGGTAGAAGAAGAGAAGACACCACCACCACCTGAGGAACATCAGGCAGGCAGCTATTTGTATTTTGACATCTGTGGAACTGAGCCTAACTCACTAGTAAAACAAGGCAAGCCCCGGTGCATTTGCCACCTCCTTGTGTTTTAAAATCTTTATCACCTTGTTTGATGCATTAGGTGATAGGAGTTGTATGCTAAACCAATTCCTGCATTTCCTTCCTTGAATTTGATTACCTTCCTTGGAATCCCTGTTTTACAAAAGGTTTTTCCTATGCTTAGTCTTGCTTTAGCAAAACAAAATGTTTTGTTTTTTACAAAAGATGATGTTGCAAAGTGGGAGGGATGTTTTTGAAAATAAAACTTGATGGTGGATCCATCATGGCCATGATGGTTCAACATTGGAAAAGATGTACCTCTGCTTGGTACCAAACTTTGGGTTTGAAATGATTAAGCTGAGACCGGGCGGGTGACTTGCACGAGAAGAGAGTCTCGGTGTAGTGTCTCCGTCTGAGTCGATTAAGGACCGTCTTGATGTAGGCTTGATGACCGAGGACCCTTTAACTGGTCACATGCCTCGTCATGGGTAAGCTTTGCCTCGGGCAGACTAATACTAGAATAAGATACCACACAATGGGAGAGGAGAGAATGGCGAGAGTAGCATGTACCCTCCGTGCAAGAGGCTGGACGATGGTGTATCTGTGCTCTCGGTTGGCGTGAACCTGATCTGGTCTTAAGAACCTCGGTGGCGAGTTGACATATGCAAGGGTTAAGTGCTACATATGTCGTGTGATTGGAGATCCTCAGCTGAGTATAATCGATTCAGATCGTCGTACCTTCGCGGTTATGAAGACTTGGTCACTGCCCTATACGTAGAACTCCAGTAAAGATAAAGGGTTGTTAAGAAGTTGGCTAGTGCAGGTCAAGTGATTGAACTAGGGTAGAATGAACTCTAGTTATAGGTAATTCTACTTAACTGGACAAATAAAACTGGATTTTAAGGATCCACTCTTAGTAAGCATTTCTGCAAACAGAGTCATTGACTATTGTTAAGCCTTACCTTGACTCCCTGAAAGCCAGCATACCCTTGAGAGTCCTTTCTTTAGTCGGGTAAGACTTGCTGAGTAATTCCATACTCAGGGCTTTGTCCCATGTGGTTTTTAGGTGAGGAAGCAACCAACTTTTGTTGCTTCTGTTCTAAGGTGGTACCAAAGGAAGAGCACCAGGAGTGAAGCTGCGGGAGGAAAGGATCCTCCATAAAACTTTTGTGTGTACTTATCTGGAGGGGTTATTGTGTCCCATGGTTTGTAATAATAATAATACTCTACACTCGTATATTATATTCTGGTCTATAAATATTTAACTCTGTCTTACTTTTAAATAAAGGTAAGTTTATGCAATTGCTTCCGCATTTTCGTATCTCCGATGCTTGTAATGTCTGCGTGATGGGTGAAACGCTCTTGGGAAAGGAAGGAAAAGCAGATACCAAACTTGTCAAGTGATTTAGGGGCACCTGCAGGGTTGTCTGAGGTCCACTGGACAAGGACAACTGTAGGTGGGCCTAATGACTTGGAGGTTCTGTCACAGCTGGTATCGGAGCGAAGCCCATCTCTGCAGATCTTATGAGGCATCTTCAAAAGAATTTTCTAAGACTTACCTAGAAAATTTCTTTCTTTCTTATCTAGCTTCCTTCTAACGTAGTTATTTAAAGACCAGACCTAGAGTGCAATCTATAGAAGGTGTGAATTGACTAAGGTTGATTCTGTAATTACACATGCATCATGCTAAAAATTATGCTAATAAGGTTTTTCCCCTTAAGAAATGTCGCCGCGCACCAGAAAGACTGCGCGCAAGTCAACCGGACCAATCGGTGTACCCCGTCATCAACTTGCCCCACGACATGAAGATAGCAGAGTAGCGGTAGCAACGATCCAATTGGGGATCTGGAAGCCCAAGTGGATCAGCTTCGAACAGAACTCCGCCGCAGGAATGACATATGGGTCGCGGATGGAGAAAGAATAAATGAATTAAGAGCAGGCATCTGCTACCTGCAAGATCAGCTCGCGGAACGAGATCTAGCGCTCGATTGGGCGATTAACCCTGGTTCGCTTGCTTGGGCTAAGGAGGCAAAAGCTCGAGCCCGCGTGGAGGAGCTTAGCTCAGCCGTAGATAACTTGCAGGTTTATTGTAATACATTACATGAAGAAGTTCATGTATTGTATTCGCAACTGCATCCCAATGTACCTGTGGATCCTGTCGGGATGGAAGCCGGACCTTCTGGGACAGCGGGAGAAGCCTTCGGTGGTGAACTGGACTTGTTCAGGCCCCCTCCCTCTATGAAGTTGGTGGATGAATGGTCTCCTACTCCCGACAGCGAGGCTACTAAGAGTGACAAGAAGCAAGAATAGTATAGTATAGAATTAGTAGTATTGTATAATAGGAAGTGTAATCCTATTGTAAAATTCGAGTCTGTAACATTACCCTTTTTAGTAATGTATAATGGATGGTTTTCTTTGGCATATTATATTCTTTTCAATGTTTGTTGCCTCAGATGCCTTCCAAGACTCGTTCTCAGGATGGTGCAGGGACCTCTAGTGGAAGGGAAGCAACACCAAACCCACCTCCAGTACCTCCCACTTTAGCTGAGGCCATCGCTGCCTTAGTTAACGCTATAGCAGACAATACCCGATTTCTATGGGAAATGGCGAATCAACAACTACAACAACAAGGCGGGCGGGCATATCCGCAAGGCCCCCGTGAAACATCCTATTTGGATTTCTCTGAGATGCGCCCTCCATTGTTTGTTAAAGCAGAGGACCCTCTCGAAGCGGATGAATGGATCCGCGTCATTGAGCAGAAGTTTGGGCTCCTTCAGTGTTCAGAAACTCAGAAGCCCCTATTCGCCGCCCAACAATTGCGTGACCCTGCCAACACCTGGTGGGGAAATTTTATAGCGGTTCAACCGACTGGTCATCAAGTAACTTGGGATGAGTTCAAGTTGGCCTTCAGAGAGCACTATATACCTGAAGGAGTTCTCCACATGAAGCAGGAGGAGTTCATGAAGTTGAAACAAGGTGGGGATACTGTTACCCAGTATCTCAATAAATTTAATCACTTATCCCAATATGCAATCGATCAAGTCAACACAAATTTGAAGAAAAGGAATTGTTTCATGAGAGGTTTGAATGATCGAATGCAAAGAAAGATGGCCACCTGCATCGACCTTACTTACGGAAGGGCTGTCAGCACAGCGCTTGCAGTTGAGGCTAAATATACAGGATCTGGAAAATCCAAGGGTTATGGAGGCGACAGGACCAATCAGGACCCCGAGAAAAGACAAAGGTTGGTAATCCGACCTTTCAATTCGAATTGCTCTTCCCCACGCCCACCCTCCTACCCATTTAAGCAACCGGTCTTTATTCGCCCCGCCACTGCCCCCACTCCAACAAGTCAGTCGGGTGCCCCTGGCACTCGTTTCCCTGCCCTCCCCAGCTCTTCGATTGGCTGTTTCAACTGTGGAAAGTCCGGACACTTCATTAAGGACTGTCCATATCAAAAGCAGAATCACTCAAGTAATCAGCAAAGTTCTAGGAATTCCATGCAAGGGAAGGGAAATGCGGCAACCAATACCGCGGGCAAGAATACAAGGAAAACAGGACGAATTTATTATACTCAAGTGGCTACAACACCGGACGGCGAACCGGTTATGATGTGTACATTTCTAGTGGCCAATCACCCTGCAATTATTCTTTTTGATTCTGGTGCTTCACATACATTCATAAGTAAGAGATTTGTGGAGCAACATTGCATTCCATGCCATGAATCAAGGGAAGGGTTTAAAATTCATTCGCCTAGGGGACAAATATTTACTAAAGAAGTGGCTTTCCAAGTGCCCGTAACATTGGCTGGACGGGACTTTCCTACTAATATGATTGTTCTGAAAGGCCAAGACATAGATGTAATTTTAGGCATGAATTGGTTAGCCCAACATAAAGCTATTCTCAATACTGAATTGAGAACTATCAAATTGAATTATGGCCAAGAAGAGGTTCCCTTGACTATCCCCATAGCCATTCCGGCTAAACCATTTGGCAGTGTATATGAAGCCATCATACCGGAGATCAAAGATATTCCGGTAGTATGTGAGTTCCTAGACGTCTTTCCAGAAGATTTGCCTGGATTGCCACCAGAAAGAGATGTAGAATTTGTAATTGAATTGAAGCCTGGTATGGCTCCCATTTCTAGAAGATCGTACCGAATGCCTCCAAATGAGCTAGCAGAACTCAAGACTCAATTGCAAGATCTACTAGCGAAGGGATTCATCCGGCCAAGCTCATCACCATGGGGTTGTCCAGCTATCTTCGTCAAGAAGAAGGACCAAACACTTCGAATGTGTGTGGATTATAGACCCCTTAATGAGGTTACTATAAAAAATAAGTACCCTCTTCCTCGGATTGACATTCTATTTGATCAACTGACTGGAGCGAGGATATTCTCCAAGATTGACCTCAGGTCGGGCTATCACTAGATCTGTATCTGGCCCGAAGATATACCAAAGACCGCATTCACTACGCGGTATGGGTTATTTGAATATTTGGTAATGTCTTTCGGACTGACGAATGGTCCTGCCCACTTCACTTATTTGATGAACTCAGTATTTATGCTTGAGTTGGACAAGTTTGTGGTGGTATTCATCGACGATATTTTAATATACTCCAAGAATGAAGAGGAGCATGCTCAGCACTTGCGGATTGTATTAACGTGCTTGAGTGAACATCAGTTATATGCCAAGTTCAGTAAATGCACGTTCTGGCTGGAAGAAATTCAATTTCTGGGACATGTATTATCTACCAAGGGGATTGCGGTGGATCCCAGCAAAGTCAAGGATATTTTGGAGTGGAAACCCCCAACCACTGTACATCAAGTCCGAAGTTTCCTTGGACTGGCTGGCTATTACAGCCAATTCATACTAGATTTTTCCAAGCTTGTGAAACCAATCACAAGTTTATTGAAGATTGATACTAAATTTAATTGGTCTTCAAAGTGTAATGAAGCCTTTGAACAATTGAAGGTATTATTAACCACTGCTCCAGTATTGGCTCAACCGGATATTGAAAAGCCCTTTGATGTGTATTGTGACGCATCGGGCAGTGGTCTCGACTGTGTATTAATGCAAGATGGCCGAGTAATAGCTTATGCTTCAAGGCAGTTACACCGGCATGAGGAACATTATCCAACTCATGATCTGGAGCTAGCTGCAGTGGTTCATGCCCTAAAAATCTGGCGTCATTATCTGCTGGGTAATATCTGTCACATTTACACAGATCATAAAATCTTGAAATATATCTTCACCCATTCAGAGTTGAACATGAGGCAAAGGCGATGGCTCAAGCTTATTAAGGATTATGAACTAGAGATTCATTATCACCCAGGCAAAGCTAATGTAGTGGCAGATGCCTTGAGTCGCAAGACTTTTTGTCATTGTCTTACAATGGAAACCTCTGACATTACGTTATGCCAAGAAATGGAGAATTTGAACCTGGCAATGATTCAACATAGAACTTTAAATCAACTAAAGCTTGAGTCAATCCTTTTACAACGGATAATGGATGCTCAAAAGGATAATGCGGGTATGAAACACATTCGTGAGAAGATAGCGGCCGAAAAAGCCAAGTGTTTTAGGAAAGATGATCAAGGCATTGTATGGTTCAACAACCGCATAGTTGTGCCAAAGAATGAAGAGATCCACCAGCAAATATTAGATGAAGCGCATCTTAGACGCTATTCTATTCATCTCGGAAGCACTAAGATGTATCATGATCTCAGACAACATTACTGGTGGACAAAGATGAAGATCGAGATTGCACGCTATGTGGCAAAATGTGACACTTGTAGACTTGTCAAAGCCATACATATGAAGACTGCTGGTCCATTACAATCTCTACCAATACCAACATGGAAATGGGAAGATATTAGCATGGACTTTGTTGTGGGGTTACCCAGAATAGCAAAAGGCTTTGACTCCATTTGGGTTATCATTGACCGACTCACAAAGATCGGCCACTTCCTTCCAGTCAAAGTAAAATATCCAGTAATTGCATATGCAGAACTATATATTGCTCGTTGTTGGGGGCCTTCGGCTTCCGAAGGTCCTCAAAAACATAATTTAACAATGTTTCTGGAAGTATAATGCATGAACAGGTACCTTCGGACTTAAGTTGAAACCACAGCGTGAAGAAGCACGGGAAGGAGTACGAAGGATAGCGCGAAGCCGAAGCTGTGCGCAGGAGAGCTTCGGCATGATAGCAGAAAAGGGAAACCGACTTAAAGATGAAAAGGCTATTTAGACCTTGATGGACTACTATAGAGTTATTAGCAAATGTAAAGGGCATGAGTGTAATTTTACATGGGCTGCGTCCCGTGCCTATAAATAGATGAATAGTAACTCCGTACTATTCACGCTGACTAGGCATTGATTCTTGCGTCACGCTGGTACTTTCGCCTTCTTTCAAGTCGAAGGTACACTTGTAATTTGATATTATTTCTATTCGTCCATGTTAATAAAATAAAAATGAGATAATAATGTTATATAACTGTTTATTTTATCTTTTATGTTTTATGTAATTCTTTCTTCATGTTATGTTGATGAAGATATGTCTTTCATTACCTTCGTCCGAAAGCCATTATAACCTGAGGGAGATAATGCTTTGAAGGACGAAGGGTTTTAACGTCTAACGTTCTTTGTGTTGCCTTGTTCTTAACTCATAGCATTTGAGAACAAGTCCCCAACATTGGCGCCCACCTCCGGTGAATCCTTTTTCGACCACCTTCAGCAAGCATTGACCTTCGTCATGCCACCAAAGAAAGCTTCGGCAATAGGGGCTGCCGTTCTGCAGCCGCTGGACCCAAACCAGGAGACCCTTTCTCTTCGGGAGGCCCGAAGCCAGAAGAGGAAGGCCACTAGTCCAACACCACAAGAGGATGAGTTGGACCAAGAAATTAGGAATATGGAGATGCTTCATCAGCAGGTGTAGAGGAAGAAGGAGAAGATGGCTCAGTTAGCTGACCTACAAAGGCAGATTGACGAAGCCACTGAAGAAGTGTGTCATCTTGCTCAAGATGAGCAACACCGAAGGCCCCACCACAGAGAGCTGCACCAAGAGGGCTTCTTCAACGAAGATGACTGGTATGAGGATTTCCATCATGGGAATTTTGCTTTTGATGATGCTTCTCCTCTGTCAGCAGAACTGCAGGCTACGCCCTGGCCCCCGTCTTACAAGCCACCCCAGCTCCCCATGTATGACGGACACTCAAATCCGAAGCAGTTTCTGATGAGCTACGAAGCAACTATATCTTCGTATGGTGGCAACACTGCAGTCATGGCGAAATCCTTCGTATGGCAGTCAAAAATGTTGCACAAACTTGGTACTCCTCTCTTCGGCCAGGAACAATCACATCATGGTAGAAGTTGAAGGACATGCTGGTCACCAGTTTTCAAGGGTTTCAGATGAAGCCGGTTACCGCTCAAGCCTTGTTCCAGTGCACGCAAGATCAAGAGGAATATCTCCAGGCGTATGTCCGAAGATTCTTGCGTCTGAGGGCACAAGCGCCAACACTGCCCAATGAAATTGTCATTGAGGCCATGATTAAGGGACTTCGGCCAGGACCTTCAGCCCAATACTTCGCCAGGAAACCCCCTCAAACCCTAGAGAAATTGCTTCAGAAGATGGATGAATACATCCGCGCTGATAATGATTTTCGACAGAGAAGGGAGGAAGCTTACAGGTTCTCCGAAATGGCCAAGGGCTTCGGAGGAAGAATTCACCCTAGGCACGTCAGATCAATTCATTCCACTCAGAATGACGACAAGGGAGGTCAATAATAGAGGCCACAATATTCTTCTCAGGCTTCAGGGCAGCAACAGAGCTATCCTCGGCCCCCAGCTCCAATGGGCAGAGGCGCCAGGGGCTTCGGAGGAAGGTTTGGGGATCAGCCCAAGAAAATTTATTGTCTATTCTACGGTGAGGACAAGGGCCACACTACCAGGATGTGCCACGTCACCATCCAGAAACAGAAAGAGATAGCAGAAGCTGCAGCCCAACAAAGCCAGCCGAAGCAAGTCATGCATACTGCTTCGTACCACTCACCGTACATTCCAGAGTATGTAGGTAACCATCTTGCAGCCTCTGTTGCTTCGGCAAGCCAACCTTAGGCATCTTGGCAACATCCTCCACCTCCACCACCATTGCAATGAGGCCAGCAGCCAGAAGGGAGCCAGCACACTCATCAGCAACGAGACTTCAGAGAGGAGTCCGAAGCTCGCACAGTCAACAGTACTGTGCCAGAATCGAAGCACATCTACTAAGAGGATATCCTACTTCTGAAATAGTTCTGGCTTTCATTATCATTTTTCTTTTTCAATAGAGAACAATCGTTAAAAGCCTAAGTTTTTCCTCTCGTTTTCAATTCCTTGTAATAGCTTCGTTTTGGCCATAGTGGAAATGTATCTCTTTTACAGACTCACGAAGTCCAAAAAGTTGGTGAAGTACGAAAGTTGCTCTCAAGAGAGCGCGGGGTTCACAATCACATTACAAGTTTTCCGAAGCATTAGGAAAGTCGTTCTAAGGAACGCAGCGTAAGTTTTTCGAAGCAACAAAAAGTCGTTCCTAAGGAACGCAGCGTAAGTTTTCTGCTCAAAAGTTGTTACAAAGGGAATGCAGAGCTTATAGTGAAAAATAAACGCTGATTCTGCCGAAGTAAAAGGCGAAGCGCGAAAAGTCAACGCGAATACCGCTGAAGTAAAAGGCGAAGAAGCTCCTAAGGGAGGCTTACAGCGAAAAGTCAGCGCTGATACACCGAAAAATAAGCGGTGAAGCCGAAAAATAAACGGCAAAAAGATTGCGCTTTACTGAAGGAATGTGTGTGTATCTTCAGCACAAATACCATTTTTGCATAGCATAACATCATTACATCATATTGCATAGCATAACATCATACATCATATTGCATCAATGGCGCAAGAAGGGGATTCAATGTTGGTCTTCAGAGATTGTTTCGAAGAAGCAGTGCCAAGGCACAAAATAAGTATTGAAGAAGTATAGCTTTTTCAAACTCTAAAATGAAAAGGAGACCTATCACTTACGAAGATTGGATGATTTTACGAAATATGGATATTCTTCACAACGCATGAAAAGAAGGGAAGGTGTTTTTTCGCCGAAGGCTCAAAAACGTTATGTACGTAAAGTTTCATGCATCGTAAAGAATTCAGTTACAAGCAGCTTAGATATTACATTCAAAATTATAAAAATATTACACACTTTGTTCAGCAAATGTTACATTCCAAATGTTTTTACAACAAAAGCTATTCTTCTTTTAAAACTGCTTCCGCAGCTTCGTTCAGCAGTCGATTAACAGCTTCGTCCAAAATGACTTCGGCCACTTTAGTGACTTCATCTTCTTTCTCTGCTTCTGGGTTGGCCATCAACTCGAGGGGCTCTGGAGGAGGAGATAGTTTAGCTGCGATACAAAACGTAAATAAGTCCGAAGTCACAAAATTAGTAAATAAAGTTAAAAACCTATTAAGCAATACCTATTCGCCTCTCAAGTTCTGCCGCTTTCTCAGCTGCCTTCGTTGCTTCTTTTGAATCATGAGAATCTTTTTCACTCTTTTTTATCATCTCGTGCGCTATCCCTCGGCCGCCATTCTCCCAGATGTCAGTAAAGAATTTTCTGCCAATTAAGCTTGCTTCAGCCGAGGGATCTTTTGTATCTTCAATAGATAAAGTAGCTTCGGCTTGAGCCAAAGCTTTCACATGGTCGCAGCCTGACTTCTCTAAAATAGCTGCGATTCCCCTGGCACCAGAGAAAGCGCAGATATCCCCGCGACCACTCAAAACTTCCTCAAAAGCTTTAGCTTCGTTGCTGATCCAGTCAATTGGGCCTTCAGGATCACCTCTTACGAAGTCGTCTTTGTTAGAAAATGCGCCAACATTGGCAAAGCTATTTTTTATTTTCTTAATACACTCTATAGACTATTCATAGCACCTCTCCTTGGATGCACGAAGTTCATCAACTGTTTTTTGCAAGTGGTTCCTCCAATATACACTAATATCTCGTTCAGACCACATTTTTCTTTAGCTTCGAATAGTTGTTTCCGAAGATCTTCGATTTCGTATTTCTGAGCTTCAGCTTGCGCTTGGGAAGCAGCTTCATCTTCTTTTATTTTCTTCAACAATGAGTTTAATATTTTATCTTTTTCAAGACCTTCGTTCCTTAGTTCAATTACTTCGGAACGAAGGTTGTTTAAGGCTATGGTATACCCTTCATCTTCAGCACTTTTTTGCGCCCTGAGGGCGTTGCTAAGGATAAGACCCTGCAAAAAATACGGTATTAAGTGTAAGCAAATGGAAAATTTTATTTTTAAATACAAAAATCTCATTTTCTCACCTTCAAACTATTGTATGATAAGCTGTCGGCCAACTTATCTTTTGATAACACAGAGAGCCCATCTTATAGTGTCGGGAACCCGAAGCTCCTGCCCATCTCTCGGCAGACAGAAATCTCTTTACTGTCTGGGAGACAGTACAAGAAGTCTTCTTCCCCGCTGCCGTTGAATACCAGTGCCCCCTTTGGATATTTCAATCTTTGAGCATAGAAGTGAGCCTCTCGCTTTTCCTTCTTAGATAATCTTTTCCCCAAAGCATGTCGTATAATATAATCAGGAGCTTCAGATGATGCTTCGAGAATAGGAGTGGCGGTTTTTTTCAGTTAAAATTACTTCTGCAGCTTCTTTCTCCGACTTTTCTTCGATTTCCAAGGATTTCTCCTTGGCGGGCTCTGAAGGCCCAGCTTCGGTCTCGACTTGGATCTTGGCAGCTTCGGCCTCAATTTGTGTTTTCGAAATTTTGGCGGTCTTCTTCGGAGTAGAGCTTGAAGTTTTTATTGTTTCTAGAACATCTAATATGTTGACCATTCTCTTCCTCTTGGGAGTCGTTGAAGGATCCTTTTGTGCCTTCGGCATTGTCACCTCTACCGAAGGACTTTTTGCTTCTAGTATCCTTGTTTTCTCAACCCTCATCTCTTCAATGTTAGTGGCCTTCGGCTCATCTGATTTGGCTAACGATGCCTTCACCGATATAGACAGTTCAATTTTCTACGTAATCGCAGGTTTCTTACCTTCGGTCACCGAAGAGGTCTCACCGCCAAATTCAGGCACTATGGTCGGTTCAATATAGCGTGGTCGATGAGTAAGGACCTTCACCCTTTTCCTCTTTGGCTCGGGCTCGCTCGAAGCAGCTGAAGCATCATCTCTCCCGGAACCTCCACTTTTTCTTTTTTGGCCCCGGGGCAGGTAACGGTAGTCAGGATACATGAACCCAAGAGCATCAAAAACTCTATTTAGTCTCTTCTTTTTTCGGTTCCCAAAGGTCACAGATAATGCGTTATCTTCTGCTCTGGAGTACAGCCCAAGCAGATCATCACTTGTAGCTTCGACGCTTTTCAGCTAGTCGTCGTCTAGCTCGATAAACTGGTCTCTAAACCTGAAGGTATATTTTAGTCGAACCAAACCACCTTCGTGGGGATTGCTGATGGATTCTTTTGGCATCTCCCAGTCAGCTAACAATGGCCATATCCTGTAGGCCACGTGCTCTTGAACTAAGTCCCTTGTCTCGATGAAAGAGCAGACTAAGCCGAAGGCCTTGCGACATTCTTCGGTCGCTTCGTCAATTTCTACCTTCGGTTTCCGGAGCCCGAAGCGTTGCCAGATAGGGTGCATGATTATATCTTTAATGTCTTCTCGTACCTTTAAATCATTTTTTTACATAAAACCATTCTTTCGTCCAGTCTCCAGGCCATCTCTTCCGAAAAGTCGGTACCGAGGAGCTTGAGCCAGAACGAGCAACGAAGCTATAGCAGCCAAAATTGTTATGATACTGTTCTTTACCCCAGGGCTTCGTCTCATATAACAGTTCATGCATACTGCAGAAACTTTTTGCATTCGGCTCCAAGCCCTGACTCCTTACAGCCCATACGAAGATTCCCATTCTTATAATGGCTTCGGGGGTAATCTGGTAAAGGTAAATCTGGAATATCTTCAAAACCTCGACTACGAAGCTGCTCAGAGGGAGCCGAAGCCCAGCCTTGAAAAAGCTTTGGAAGATCACGACTTCATTTTGCTCTGGAGTAGGACAAGTTTTCTCTCCGTCGTCAGCCCTCACAATAGACATATCCCGAAAGTATCTCCCTCTCATGTTGTCAAGATGGCTCTGTTTAATAGTTGATTTTCCAAAAACTGCATGACTCGGTCGCCAGGGTCGATCTTCAGAGTCTTCCCCGCCGCTTTCCACATCATAGTTGTCACTATCGCTAGTGTCTTTAGATAAACCCTCCAAAGTCTCCCTAGCAATTTTCTCTGCATTTGTCCTTGCTATTGATTCAATAAAGCCAAGATTCATCTCCTCAGAAAGGCTCAGCTTCGATTCAGCAACAACTTTCTTATCTTCAGACATCTTCGAAAGTGCTGAGAAAAGTGCTCTCAAAGCCGAAGCTTAAAAATTTAAAAAAAGCCAAGCAAGTGTTGGTGCGCAAGAGCTAAAAATTGAGTAAGCAAGAGTATATGGCAAGAAAGCGTGCCAAATGAGCTCGTGGTGTGCTCTTATTTATACGCCTGGTGCATTGCGTGCTGGAGGGCCCGCTTGTCAGTGGCTGTTGCTATTCTAGCAAAGGGAAGGTGTTTTTTCGGACCTTCGGCTCAGGGCCTTCGTCCTTGTCGCAATCTGAATTTATCATTCTAACAAATTAATATTGCGAGGGGCTACTGTTGGGGGCCTTCGGCTTCCGAAGGTCCTCAAAAACATGATTTAACAATGTTTCTAGAAGTATAATGCATGAATAGGTACCTTCGGACTTAAGTTGAAACCACAGCGTGAAGAAGCACGGGAAGGAGTACGAAGGATAGCGCGAAGCCGAAGCTGTGCGCAGGAGAGCTTCGGCATGATAGCAGAAAAGGGAAACCGACTTAAAGATGAAAAGGCTATTTAGACCTTGATGGACTACTATAGAGTTATTAGCAAATGTAAAGGGCATGAGTGTAATTTTATATGGGCTGCGTCCCGTGCCTATAAATAGATGAACAGTAACTCCGTACTGTTCACGCTGACTAGGCATTGATTCTTGCGTCACACTGGTACTTTTGCCTTCTTTCAAGTCGAAGGTACACTTGTAATTTGATATTATTTCTATTCTTCCATGGTAATAAAATAAAAATGAGATAATAATGTTATATAACTGTTTATTTTATCTTTTATGTTTTATGTAATTCTTTCTTCATGTTATGTTGATGAAGGTATGTCTTTCATTACCTTCGTCCGAAAGCCATTATAACTTGAGGGAGATAATGCTTTGAAGGACGAAGGGTTTTAACGTCTAACGTTCTTTGTGTTGCATTGTTTTTAACTCATAGCACTTGAGAACAAGTCCCCAACACTCGTACAAGTGGTCAAACTGAGAGAATAAATCAAATACTTGAGGACATGCTACGAGCTTGTGTTCTGGAGTTCCCACAAAAATGGGATGATTGTTTACCATTAGCGGAGTTCTCATATAATAATAGCTATCAAGAAAGCATTAAGATGGCACCCTTCGAAGCTTTATATGGACGACGGTGTCGTACTCCGTTAAATTGGTCTGAACCAGGTGAAAGGTACTTTTTTAGGCCTGATATGGTAAAAGAGACAGAAGAAAAAGTTCAAAGAATAATTCATAATTTGAAGAAAGCTCAAGCTCGACAGAAAAGTTATGCAGACAAGCGACGACAACCCTTGTACTTTCTAGTGGGAGATTATGTCTACCTGAAAGTTTCACCAATGAAGGGTGTATCGCGTTTTGGAGTTAAAGGGAAGCTTGCACCCCGATATATTGGTCCTTTTCCTATCCTTGAAAGATATGGACCAGTGGCATACCAACTTCAACTACCCGAAACCTTGTCTGCTGTACATAATGTGTTCCACATGTCTCAATTGAAGAAATGTCTTCGGGTTCCCGATCGAACTATTGAAGTAACGGATGTTGCCTTAGAACCAGACTTGACATATTCAGAACACCCTTTTCGAGTCTTGGATCAAAAGGACAGAATTACCCAAAGAAAAACTCTCAAATTTTACAAGATACAGTGGAACCAACATTCAGAAGATGAGGCTACATGGGAAACTCAAGACTTTTTAGAAAAGAATTTCCCAGGCTTTTTGGCCTCATGTATTTTGTAGAGTGTATACAATTGTTGTAATAAAGGAGTGAGCCCCACACCACCCCTGCCTTGTACCAAGAATAAGGAAATAAAAGCGTGAAGTATTTCCTTTTCCATTACCTACCCTAGGACTTTTAATCTCGGGACGAGATTCTTTTATGGGGGGAAGGATGTAACACCCCTGGTGTTACTGTTACTAAAATTTGAGCATAACATCATAAGCATGGACATTTCATATGTTTGACACACCTAGAGTGCATTCACTAGGCAAAAATTTCAAACAAGTTGTATTGTTATGGCATTTTGTGAATCAAACCCTAGAGTAAGGAGCTCAACCCTAGAATGGGTGTAATAGGGCAAACAAGGCTTAAACAAGTGAAAACTTCAAAGCTTGTTAGAAATAATCATAAAGTGTCACCATTAATGAACTCAAGTGGGATCCAAACCCTAAGAGTGCAAGAAACCTTAATTGGAACCCCAGAAAACCCTAAACCTAAACCTTAGGGGGCTAAGTGCAAAATTAGTGCACCTTTGGACTAAAGTGCAAAAACCATGATAATAAAGTGTCTTAAGTCATATGGTTCACAAATAAGTAGGTTTGCAAGTTAAACCTTGAGTTTTGGACTAATTTGCAAAAGAGCCACACTTGCACCCTATTGACTAAGTCTCAAATTAGTGAGATTAGCTCAACTTTGGAGCTCTATATCTGTCAAGTTATAAAGTTTTTGCCCTAGGTCACCACATCAATTTTGTAGAGCTATATAAGGAGAACAATTTTGATTAAGTAATTAAGCACTGGTGCTGAATGGAAATTGAAGATAAATGGGTCTGATGTTGGGCTGTCAGCAGTCAATTGGACAGTTCTGAACACTTGTTTCAGACTGGTATGGCTACCAGTGATGTTGTCCACAATTGCGGCTTAGATTTCGGATGGATTCAGTCAGAATTTGACCAGAGATGCTTTGGCAAAGGTAAAGAGGGTTTATGGATCTATAACTTTGCTACAGATGGGTGGTGTGGTTGCCACATAAAATTTGAAGAAATTGCCATTTGAAATCATGCGGTGTGGCGAACTGTTCACCGGCGTCCAGAAAAGATCTCGCCGGGATAAGTTCGCCACCACGGCTTGGGACGGATCGGCGGCCGCGGTAAAAGGTCCTCTGAGACGTGGCGTTAAAACGTGGAGGTGGCGCTGCGCGGTTAGTCGGCGGCCACCGGACTTTCGCCGTGGCTCTGCCGGGCGGGTGAGCTCGCCAGCGCGGTCATAGCTCGGTGGATCTCATCCCTCTCCGGCTTGCCGCCTATAAATTGAGCCCTAGCGCTGCTTCTTCACTGCATCACACGCACGAGCACTTGAGTAATTGACTCGCTCTCACCGGAGAACTTACACAGTTCGTAAACTCCCTTCTCCCGATTCTCAGCGCTGCCGCGAAGGACCCCTCCGTGGCCAGCACTCCTCGGGTTAGTGCATACCCAATTCATTTGTGTTCTTGCTTACTTTCAGCCCCCTGTTGCTCTCAGAGCTGGCCAATTGGAATTTACCTGAGTCTCATCACCGGAACACCCCTCTGCTCCGTTGAGCGCCGCCGTGACGGCCTCCCTGTCGACCCGCTTTTCTGCTCTTGCCTAGCCCAAATTCTAGCATGTACGTAAACCCTGGTGAACCCGTGAAGCTTACCCAAGCTTCAATTTGGCCAGCCATGCCTTCAGTTATCCGGAATGCATTGATCCATTTGATCACCCGCACTGTCACCGTGGACAGAGCAAGGTAGACCGCCGTTAGTGAAATTGGTTGAGGGGAAATGTGCGGAAGGGGTCTAATCTAGTCTCTGCCGCACGGGAGCCCCAGCCGTTGCGGTATCCGGCCGGCGTAGGCTCGCCTGAGTTCGACCAGTGCTGTTCCTCGTCGTGGACCTTGGTCTGCGAAGAATTAGAACGTAGGGGGGTTTATTGTAAACTGTCAGCGACTCGCGAAATAGTGCAGGAGACCCAGTTCTGGTTATTCCAAAGGGTGGGGTTGTTCTTGCAAAGTTTACGCGGGCGTGCGCGCGGGCGTGCTTTTGCTGGCAGTGGGCCGACCTGGGCCAGATTCGGTCCAACACTGTTCATTCCTTTTCCTTTTCTTTTTCTGCTAGAGCTAAAACAATTCTAGAAAATTGTAGAAAAAGGTAAAAATGCCAAACCAATTTTGCCAGATTCCTAATTTTCTATAGAAATTAATAAAAATAGTTTTGGGATTTTTAATCCAAACAAGAAATTATAGAGTATTTAAAATAGTCTAAAACCTTGTTTCTGGATTTTTAGAAAATCAATAATAATTCCAAAAATCCCCAAACTTTTTGGATGACCCTTATATATTATTTAGAAGCTTTGTGTAAAGTTTGGTATGATTTGGGCCATGTTTAGTACTTAGAACCCAAAACCCTACCCCCCTGCCCTGTGAACTTCACTGTTGACTCCGGAAACCCTAAGTTCTCGGAGACCCGTGAAGGAAAATTGTATTCAAGACTTCAGATAATAAACTCTTATTATCTTTGCACTCTCATGAGCATTACATAAGCATTTATTATTATGTATGGTTATATTTAGAAAACGAAGAAGAGGTAGAAGAAGAGAAGACACCACCACCACCTGAGGAACATCAGGCAGGCAGCTGTTTCTATTTTGACATCTGTGGAACTGAGCCTGACTCACCAGTAAAACAAGGCAAGCCCCGGTGCATTTGCCACCTCCTTGTGTTTTAAAATCTTTATCACCTTGTTTGATGCATTAGGTGATAAGAGTTGTATGCTAAACCAATTCCTGCATTTCCTTCCTTGAATTTGATTACCTTCCTTGGAATCCCTGTTTTACATAAGGTTTTTCCTATGCTTAGTCTTGCTTTAGCAAAACAAAATTTTTTGTTTTTACAAAATATGATGTTGCAAAGTGGGAGGGATGTTTTTGAAAATAAAACTTGATGGTGGATCCATCATGGCCATGATGGGTTCAACATTGGAAAAGATGTACCTCTGCGAGGTACCAAACTTTGGGTTTGAAATGATTAAGCTGAGACCGGGCGGGTGACTTGCACGAGAAGAGAGTCTCGGTGTAGTGTCTCCATCTGAGTCGATTAAGGACCGTCTCGATGTAGGCACCAGGAGTGAAGTTGCGGGAGGAAAGAATCCTCCATAAAGCTTTTGTGTGAACTTATCTGGAGGGGTTATTGCCTCCCATGGTTTGTAATAATAATAATACTCTGCACTCTTATATTATATTCTGGTCTGTAAATATTTAACTCTATCTTACTTTTAAATAAAGGTAAGTTTATGCAACTGCTTCCGCATTTTCATATCTCCGATGCTTGTAATGTCTGCGTGACGGGTGAAACGCTCTTGGGAAAGGTAAGAAAAGCAGATACCAAACTTGTCAAGTGATTCAGGGGCACCTGCAGGGTTGTCTGAGGTCCGCTGGACAAGGACAACTGTAGGTGGGCCTAATGACTTGGAGGTTCTGTCACACCTTCGGTCAGTAAAATCCTTGTCTGAAAACCTTCCCCAGCAAAGGCCTAGACCCAATATGAGACCCACATAATCTGGCATGTATTTCCTTCATCAATTCTTGACCTTCGGCTCTGGACAAGCACTTAAGTAATGGAGAGCAGACTCCATATTTATATAACTCCCCTTCTATGATTACATATGGTCTTGTTCTCGCTTCCATTCTTTTATTGTAAACTTCGTCATCCGAAAAACAGTTGCCTTGGAGGAAAGATATAATCTCAGTCCTCCAATCTTCACTATGTACATGTGATATTGTAAGCACTGCTCTCTCCATAAGCTCGACTGAAGGTGCTTTTATTGTTTCAAAGAATACTTCCAAAGGCAAAGGGAGCCCCTGTGCCGCTAACTTAGCTAGCAAATCCGCATGCTCATTTCCCCCCTTGGGATATTTTTTATAGAAAATCCCTCAAAAGAAGCTTCCAATCTTCGTACTGTATCCAAATATTTTCAAGCTTCAGATCTCTTGCCTTGCTACTTTTGTCCACGTGGCCAGAAATAACTTGGGAATCAGTTTTGAGGATTGCCCTTCTTATTCCCATTGCCTTTAGCTTCCGAAGCCCTAAAAGAAGAGCTTCATACTCGGCAATGTTATTTGTGCAACTAAAGTCTAATTTTACTGCATAACATGTTCTGGCTTTAGAGGGTGCTACTAGAACAGCAGCTGCTCCTGCACTGAAGGTTCCCAAGAGCCGTCACAGAATACCATCCAAGCTTTGGCATCTTTTGTTGCTTCTTCTCCCTAAGCCCCTGGCGTCCAATCAGCAATGAAATCTGTTAACGCTTGAGATTGAATTGAGGATCTGTGTACATAATCAATGGTGAATTCATTAAGTTCCGCAGCCCATTTTCCAATACTTCCTATAGCTTCTCTGTTTCTCATTATGTCCTTCAAAGGTTGTGATGAAGGCACTATTATATGATATGCTTGAAAATAATGTCGAAGCTTTCTGGAAGCCATCAACACAACATACAATACCTTCTCCAATTCTGTGTAATTTTTCTTTGATAAACTGAGTACTTTGGAGATGAAGTATACTGGTGCTTGTCTTTTCACTTGGCCATCTTGCTTCTCCTGTACAAGTGCCACACTGACTGTAGAATGGGAGGCAGCTACATACAGAAGTAGCGGAGCTCCTGATGAAGGTGGAGTTATAGTTGTCAAATCTATCAGATATTGTTTTAACTCTTCGAAGGCTTTCTGTTGAGCCAGACCCCACTGAAAGACTTCGGCTGACTTCAGTATTTCAAAGAATGGTAAATTTCTCTCTGTTGATCTTGATATGAATCTATTCAACGATGCCAGCCTTCCCGCCAACCGTTGAGCACCCTTCTTTGAATTTGGCGGTTCCATCCGAAGGATAGCTTCAATCTTGCTTGGATTAGCTTCGATACCCTTTGTTGACACTAGACAGCCAAGAAACTTGCCCTTCTTCACTCCGAAAACACACTTTTCTGGATTCAACTTGAAACCAGCTTGCCTGAAATTGGCAAACGTCTCTTGCAAATCGGCAACATGGTTTTCTTGTTTTGTGCTTTTTACTATGATGTCATCAACATAAGTTAGCACATTCCTGTCTATTTGAGAGTGAAGAACCTTGGCAGTCATTCTGTTGAAGCTTCCTCTAGCATTTTTGAGCCCCTCGGGCATCCGAAGGTAGCAATAGGTACCACTAGGAGTTATGAAGCTTGTCTTTGGCTCATCCTCTTTCTTCATCCAGATTTGGTGATAACCTGAGTACCAGTCCAATAAGCTCATGAGCTCTGAAGAAGCTACTGCATCTACAAGGGAGTCTATTCTTGGTAAGGGAAATTCATCCTTCGGACATGCCTTGTTGAGGTCTGTGAAATCAATGCACATTCTCCACTTCCCATTAGCCTTCACCATAACAGTGTTAGCCAGCCACTCTGGATATGTTACTTCTTTGATAACACCGACACTAAGAAGTCCCTTAGGATATAATGATCTCCAGACGAAGGTCATGAAGAGTATTCCTTCATCATTTTAGTGAGCATAAATGTAAACAGAGACACGAGAATATAAAAAGAATATAAACAATCATTCTGAATCATTAGATTATTTATATTCTTTATTTAGTAACATGAATAAACATCAATGATATTTATATTACATTTGTACCTTCGGCTTGACAGAAGGTAAGGAAGTAAGAATGGTGCTAGGGTGATTACAATTCAGCGTGAACAGTACAGGGATACTATTCACCTATTTATAGGCACGGAACGCAGCCCGGACAAAATTATATTCGTGTCCCTGATAACTAATTATAATCATAATACAAATTATCAGGGACTATGCATTCTTTTCCTCTTTAAGTTGGTGCCATCCTTCGTCTTAGGCATGTCACCATGCCGAAGCCCCTTCAATTGTAGCTTTGGCATATACCTTCATGTCGTGCCTGCTTGCATATCGTCCTGCCGAAGGTGTTTTCGCTTAGAGGACCTTCGGCGAAGAAGGAGACCCCCAACAATAGCTTTTGGAAATCAAAAGATATGACTGTTTCTTCTGGACGGTTCTGTTGCGCTGGACTGACTCGAACATAGCTCTTCTCTCTAATTCGCCCTTGATATGTTTTGTCCTTTCTCTTTGGTGAACCTAAGCAATATCAACATACACGACTTTGGTAGCATAAAGTTATCGTTAGTGTTTAATTTAAATTCCTAAAGTAGCGAGTGCACCTCTTGTTGTATCTGTTTCGCTCGGCTTTGAGTGATAGGTCCAGTATGAATGGTTGGCAAGGTTGACAATGTTGGTATGGTTACATCTTCGTAAAGTAGCGCGTGCACCTCTTGTTGTATCTGTTTCGCTTGGCTTCGAGTGATAGGTCCTGTAGGAATGGTCGGGAAGGTTGATGATGCTGGTATGGTCACATCACAGGGCCTTCCAAATGAAAATCAAACGACTCCTTTGGCCCTTGGGGCTATAAAAGGACCCCCAAGGCTCATGGAGCTATTACCCAAGCATACCAAGAGCACACCGAAACTCGAAATCAACACGACCACGCTATCGACTTATTCTAGGAAGGACGGAGCATTTTCTAGAGTGAAACTCTATCGTTTTGATTCTTGTGCTCTCTTCTTTGCTTGTGTGTGTATGGTGTTGCTACACTTGTGCTCTTGTGTGTATTGCAACTCCTCCCTTACTCTTGTGCTTTGAGTAAGATCATTTGTGTAAGGTGTGAGAGACTCCAACTTATGGAGATTCTTCACAAAGGTGATTTGATATAAGGAAGAACAACATGGTACTCAAGTTTGATCTTTGGATCACTTAAGAGGGGTTGTGTGCAACCCTTGACAAAAGGAGGTCACCACAACATGGAGTAGGCATTGGCTGAACCATGGGATAAAATCTCCGTGTCTCTTGTGCATTTACTTTATTGCGATTATTGATTGTTTGAGTTCTCATATTCACTTGTGTTATTGCTCCTAAGTTTGATACACATTTAAAAGGAGCAATCAAGTGAAGAGTTCTCCTCTTTCTCTCCATCTCTATTCATCACAACTTGGTTTTAGCTTTGACTAACACTCGTTATAAACCTAGTTTGTCTTGTTTAGAGTTGATTTATGTAGGATCACTTATTCGCCCCCTCTAGGCGCTCTCAGTATGAGTGAAATACTAGTTCTTGTTATACTTGGTATGCTTTGGAGGTCAAAATGGAGTCCTATTTATAGCCCCTAAACAACAAGTGGTCACTGAGCCTTCCTCCAAAAGCCTGGTGAAATCTAGCCCTCGACAGGCGCACCGCACCGATCCGGTGCACCACCAGACCGAGTCATGTGGCGGATCCTCCAAGATCTTGACTAGGACCTTTCTTGTCGAGATTACACCAAACCAGTCTAGTCCACCACCAGACCACCATGTGTCACATGACCATTGAAGTACCTGTTGGAGCCGAGGTTCGGTGCATCACCAGACCCTCTACTACAGGTGATCCGGTGAATTGACAAGTTCGTACGGATGGGGTCCAGTGCCCCACCGGACTAGTCTAGCGCACTAGGCTCCTCGAAGCCTAAGTCTGGACTCTGTGCATATATGGTCTAGTGCGCCACCTGATCGGTCCGGTGAGACCTAGACAACTGAGTCTTGGTCTATTTCAACCAAGTTTTCCTCAATTTGACTCACCCTTTCTTGTGAGATTTCAGATGACCTAGACAAACATTGTTAGTGCAAAATCAAATGAACTAAGTCTAGAAAACTCACATCTTTCTCAATTTTTCACTAGGGTTTTAGTTTATGCCCAAACTAAGTCCAAAAAACACTTTTCTCTACAAAATGAGTTAGAGTGCAAACACAAGTGCTAGAAACATTGTAATAGCCATATGCAACATGTCTAAAGATCAAACCTCCCAGTTTTACTCGTTTACACAAAGTTTTATTACTTAGCATATTTTGAACCCTTTTGGACTTAGAATATTTAAATTGCATTCTGGTGAATCTATACTCATACACTTAGGACACAAGTTAGTGCAAGATGTTGTATTCTAACTTGCTCATTTCCCTTTTAGTCGGCCACCAGCAGTCGATCCACCCTTCTTAGATGCGCCTAGTGGCCACCCCCACCTCTAGCCCCATGCACGTAGCACCCCCATATGCCATACCTGCACACCGAACGTAGCAGCAAGAAGAGAGAACGGAGCGCCGAATGACGCCAAGACGAGACAGGGAGTCGACGGCGCGCCGGAGCCTTAGGGAGCGCTAGAGCCTTCCTCGACGTACACAAAACCATAGGGAGGGCGACGAAGCTGTGGACATGGATCTCCACCACCCACTTGAACCACTAGACGTCGACGAGCCCCAGACTGCGAGGGGGTCGTGGCACGGGAAAAGCCAACAGGGAGATTGGGAGAACGATGATGTTCGTGGCTCTGGGGAGGCGGTAGCACGTTGAAGCAAAAGGGGACAATGACATCATGGGACAGCAGAGGCACGACGGCGCCGTGAAGCCAGGTGATGGTGGCGCGGCTGTAGAATCTCGGGCGAGGAGTACCAACACACTAGAGCAAAAAGACTGGTGGTTGAATGACAGTTTCCAACCAGGGAGGGAACAACGTCATCACGTCATCCATGAGGAGAGGGTCCCGCCAAGAAAAGAGAGGGTGTCATGGCGAGCTGCATGCTTTGGGGAAGCCACCAGGATATACGCATGGATGGCACGTGGCAAGAGACAGTAGAAACCTGTAGTTGCAAAAAGGTCAATGGCGGCTGCAACATTTTTAACGAACTCTTAAAGTGTTTAACTAATTTACAATTCATTACCATTAATAATTCATGATCACAATGTTAATATTAGGGCTCGATTTTACTTGAGTTTGCGCGACAAACAATTCGAACAAACCTCGAGATTTGGTTAAAAGTTTATATTTAATTTCAATCGAATTCATAGATGTTCGAATTAGGGTAACATGAACTATCACACTATTGCATTAAATGTAATGGGCAATATGACAGTCAAGGAGGTGCATTATGGCCGCGATGGAAGCCACTGGTGCACAAGAGACCACATTACAATGTGTGTCACTATTTTTGTAGACACAACATTGGGCAGTAGGCATACCCAAGTCACTGTGCAATGCGTGCCACAATTCTCGTTGCCATGTTTCGGTCTACTAACATACTAACCCAACATTATAAAGTATAAGTTACGGTAAAGTTTACCAACTATGTCGTACCCAATGTTGCAGTCTGTAATACTCAAAATTTTATACCAATGATATTAGAGAGATCTCCTCAATTTTGTGTGTCTCATTTGCATCATAAAAAGAGCATACCTGAAATTTAGAGTTTAATTCAAGCAAATGATAAAAAAAATGCATCATGTGGAGTTTTAATGTTTGTCCATTAAATAAGATGATAATAATAATAATAATAATAAGGATAATAAGAAAATAAATACTAGGAGTTAAATCAAACCCTAAATTAAAACTAGGGTTTTCGAAAATGAAAGAAGAGAAATGATATATAAAAAAGATATAAATAATATAAATATATCTCTAAAAACTTGTATTTTAACTTCACCATATGATTTGGAAATAAATTTGGCCTATGTTTGATTCGAAATTTGAATTCAAATTGGAGTTAAAAAAAGAGGAAAAGGAATAGAAAATAAAAAGAATAAAACAAAAACCACCCTCATGGGCCGCCATGCTCCAATTCCGGCCCACCCGAGGAATCACACCGTGCGGCCCGTCTTCCTTACGCAGACGCGCGCCGACATGTGGGCCCTGCCCGTTGGCCGCACGCCGCACTCGCTTTCTCCCTTCCTTCCACTGGCGAGTGGGTCCGCCTTGTCATCTGCCCATGCGTGCGGTCACACGTTCTCCCTCCTTGCCCACTCTCGGACGCTGGCGCGCGGGCCCCCCTGGTGAGTCGTCCTCTTCCCGGCGCCGCTACCCGTAACGAGCTCCGCTCCTAGCGGCGGGCAAGGCGCGAATCTCTCCACCGGCTCTCCCAGATCCGCAACCGGCTCTACGCTCGAATCGCGGGAACGGTTTGACCCGGTGTGCTGTTGCCTCCTCTCCCTACGACTTCAACAGACCTCGCGCACTACCCGTATCCGTCGCGGCTTCTTCGAGGATCCGTTGCAACGAAGCGAGCTGCCGCATCCTTTGGTCAGCACGAACTCCAGTCCACTGAGCTATACAAATCGGGCATCGTGCGTCCTCTGCGCCTCCCCTCTTCATCGCTGCTCCTCTACATTTTCCCAGCCACGCAAACCTTCAAGCCGCCATACCGCCAAGCGCGCATATCGAAAATACCCCGTGACCGCAGCCATTAATCGACCCTAGGTGCTTCGGTTAGTCTACTGTTGGCGTTTCCGAGCTCTCTGCAGGGAATTGGGGGCTGGCATCCAACGAATTCGTCAACGACGTTGAGGTGCCGCCGTGACCGTGCTCGCTGCCATGGCCAGGGCGTTCAGCACATCGAATTAAGGTATTAACGCTGCCCTTGCATTCGCTAACTCATGGGGATAGAGTAGAAGCAGGGAATTTGGTTACGGGGCCTCAAATCGGGCGCGCGCTGTGCTCCAGCGATGGTCCGCCGTGTGCCCTGGGCGGCGCCACCGTAGCTCGACGAGGGTATTGGGGGAGGCACCTGGGCCGTTGATGCGGAGACGGATGGCTAGGATTAGAAGCCGGGTAACGGTTCGACCTTGGCTTGTTAGGACCGTCCGATGCGGGGCGAGCGCGTAGGATTTAATGCAAGGCAAAGGAATCCGGATCCATCGGATCGCGATCCAACGGACTGGATCGCGTACCGATTGGGGATGGGGTCGGTCTAATCTGTACCGCCAGTCCCTAATCCTACGGCTAGGAATTAACCATACCCTTTCGGCCGTGGGTTTTGTAAAAGAGACCCTAACCTCTCTGGAAATCAACCCGCAGTCCAGACCAGTGGCGCGATGTGTCTTGGAGATCTTGCGGGTTAGCCCCTGAACTTACCAGTAATTGAGGCCCG
The DNA here is from genome assembly GCA_029449295.1 of Zea luxurians. NCBI lineage: Eukaryota > Viridiplantae > Streptophyta > Magnoliopsida > Poales > Poaceae > Zea > Zea luxurians. The sequence continues at coordinate 12,947,391 of JAOPSE010000060.1, read as the reverse complement.
ATCCTGAACTGTTTTAAATCAATTAAATGAATTAGAAAATTGGATTTTTAATATGAAAACAAACCTAGAAACTTGTAAAATTCATAGAAATCCCATTTTTGATCCAAATTGAACCATTCCAATTTCTAAAATTTTGTAATAATATTCTCTATCATTTAGTATCACTGTTTTGACATGAACTCAGTTAGAAAATTAATTTATCATCTAATCCTATTTTAATCACATTAAACCTTAGGAAATTCATAACTTGAAATCTATAACCCCAAATTTAGTGATTCCAGTTCCTATGATCTCATTTTAATGTATAGATTTTTACTGTATATTTTATTTGCATGTTTGATGTGATGTTAATTTGTGCTATACTATGTATGTATTGTGTTGATGCGAGTAGACGAGCAAGCCACTGTGGAAACTGGGGTTCAACAAGTTGAGATAGCTGAGCAGGAGCTCATTGAAGGCAAGTTGTGCCCTTGATCACTTACTTTTTCCAGCCATGTTCTTATTAATTTTAATGATCTGCATAGGTTAATTTTGATGGGATCCTTTAAGTTACCCCAGTTTTGGTTATCTTTATACCTTGTTCACCCCTGAAGTATTTTTGGGTAGTACTTGGTATTGCTTTATGTGGATTGGGTATGGAGATACACTACTCATGATTATTCTGTTATTATCTTGTTATTATTACTGTTCATGTTAAGATCATTAAATTAATGGGAACATGGAGCGACCACCCGGGAAAACAGTGCTACCACAAGGGTTTAATGGGACGCCCTTGGCTGATTAACTAGGAAAGCTAGTGGAGGTCTTCCTTACCCAAAAGGGGCAAGGGCAGTAGGGGAGTGGTCAGTGTAGGGAGGTCCTTGGTTGATTTTGCTGCGATGGCGGTCAGGCAAGAACCCTGCACTGGAGCTTCCTATAAACTGTAGCGGGATTTCTGAAGCTAGTGGAACTTTGTAAAGACCTCGTAGTGTTACCCTGCCTCGCCTCCTCGGTAGTGGTGTATGGGATTGGCCGTCTCTTGGCAGATGGGTAACATGACTTGTGGGTAAAGATGCGCAACCTCTGCAGAGTGTAAAACTAGTATACTAGCCGTGCTCACGGTCATGAGCGGCTCGGACCCTCACATGATTAAATATGGAACTTAAATTTAATTTGACATTTGCATCGCATTTGGGATTATTTTACTATTACTTTTCTTTATTATCATTAAGGTTTGGTATTTACTTACACTTAGTAATTGCTAATAAAATTTTGACCAACTTATAAAAGCAATGCTCAGCCTCAACCTTTATTTCGTTGATCAGCCTTACACTACGTGAACTCCCACCTTTGGTGAGTTCATGCCACATTATTCCCCACGACCTGTTGAGCTATGAACGTATGTGAGCTCACTCTTGCTGTCTCACAACCCCCCCACAGGAGAAGAACAGGTGGTCGAAGAGGAGCCGCCTAACACTGAGGTATTCGACTTGATCTAGGTGGCGTTTCTCAGTTGACATTGGCGCCAACGATCCTTAGTTCGTTTTATATTTATTCTTTCATTTTGTAATAAGTCTTCCGCTATGTAATAAGTACTCTGATGTTATTGTGACATTTATCTCTATACACTCTGTTATTATATATGTTGTCTTCTTGGCGCATGTATGAGATGCACCCGGCTTTGTTCCTTAAAACCGAGTGTTACAGAAGTGGTATCAGAGGAAATGTTGACTGTAGGACGAAACCTAGATAGAAATGGACAAAACCCTTACCTACTTACCTTATTCTGATTCATTCTATACTTACCTTACTCTGATTCTTTCTATACTTAACTTGATCCTGTCTCACCTTCTACTGTTCTACTCTGATCATTCTTACCTTTTCTATTCTAAGACAAGACGGATTTCACACCTTGGAATCCCTACCCCTATGACATTTTTAAGAGATAGGAAGCCTAAGACAAAATTAAAACTATTTTCTCTATTAAAAATGTTGGTTGATTGTTCTGATGATCGATGCCTGATTTGCTGCTTTGATTGATTGAAATACTATATATGGACATCTTAGTATGTGCCAGCATAAGGTAATAAATTAGCTATGGTAGGTAAAATATTAATCTGCTTAGCTAATAAATCCCCCAAAGTAACATGAATCGTAATTACTGCCTTGTCTACTGCTCTCTCTTACCATATGTATCTAACTCAGATGGTCAATACCAGGAGGGGTGGTGGAGTTGATTTGCCTCCTAACCGACACACTCGAAGGATATATAGACAACCTCAGCCACAGCCTGCAGAGATGAATCCTCCTAATCCTCCACCAGGCGGAGTTGACCCACTGGTTGCTGCTCAGATGGTGGTGATCCAGCAAATGGCGGACACTATGGCTGATATGCGTGCCCAGATGCAGCAAGAACGCCAGGAGATGCGTCAAGAAAGAGAAGATATACGCCAGGAGTTGCGTCAGGAGAGAGAGGAGATACGCCAAGAAAGGAGGGCGCAACAACAGCAACTGCAACAATAACTTCAACAACAGCAGCAACAGCAGCAAGTGCCATTGCCTCCACCACCACCACCAGTTCCACCTCGTGATAAGCACCGGGAGTTTATGAGTCATAAGCCACCGACCTTCGCCAGTTCGCCAGATCCACTTGATGCAGACGATTGGTTGAAGTCAATTGAGAAGATGCTGAATATTGCACAATGCACTGACCGGGAGAAGGTTTTATATGCTTCTGGACGTCTGACTGGTCCTGCTGCTGACTGGTGGGATTCATATACTGCCGCCCACGATGCTGCTGATACTATTACCTGGGCAGAGTTCAGTACACAATTCAGGAACTACCATATTCCAGCTGGTATGATAAAGATCAAGAAGAAGGAGTTTCTGTCATTGAATCAAGGTAACATGTCAGTCAGCGAGTACAGAGACAAATTTATTCAGCTGTCGAGATATGCTTCGGAGGAAGTTGCTGAGGATGAGAGGAAGCAGGAGCACTTCATTGAAGGACTTAATGGACCCTTGCAGTATGCACTGGTTGCACACACCTTTCCATCATTTCAGAGGCCACTGGATAAGGCTCTTGCTATTGAACACAAGCGTGTTCAACTGGGTGATTTGAAGAGGAAGGCTATCTCACAAGGACAGGGTAGCAGCAGTGCTCGTCCTCGCTACAGTTCACCACAGGGTACACCGACTCGACCAGGAGGACCGCGCCCAGTTCAGCAATCACCACTGAGGACTCCACCTCCTCGACAGGCTACCCCCACTGGCACCCCGACAAAGTTTTCAGGACAGAGTTCAGGCACTACTTGTTTCAAGTGTGGGAAGACTGGTCATTATGCAAAATGTCTGCCCACAGAGGATTGCTACTACTCCAGTTCAGAACAAGCAACAGACTCCTGGCAAGGGATATTCTATAGCCAGGGTGAATCAAGTCAGCGTTGATGATACTCCTGATGGTGGTGACATCGTACTTGGTATGATTTATGTTAATGCAATTCCTGCAACCATATTATTTGATTCTGGTGCTACACATTCATTCATGTCTGCTAGATATGCCAACACAAATGAAATACCACTGCTAAATATGAGAAAACCCATGATAGTAATTACACCTAAAGGGCCTGTTGAGGCGAATCAAATGACACGTAGATTGACATTGACCATTATGGGTAGAGAATTTGGAGTTACTGCTATAGTATTAGAGTCAAGCAGTATAGATCTGATCCTTGGTATGTCATGGCTAAGAAAGGCAAAGGCCGTTATAGCATGTGGTAGAGGTACCGTAGAGCTCACTACCACTAAAGGAGAAAGATTTCAAGTTAATATTGCAGTAACCTCCTCTTCCATGCGTGCAATGTTCTTTATACCTGAGGAGTTTGTTGGTGACAACATCCGGGTGGTTAGAGATTTTCCGGATGTCTTTCCAGAGGAGTTACCAGGGATGCCACCTGATAGGGAAGTTGAGTTTGTGATTGATCTTTTACCTGGAACTGCCCCTATCTCTAAACGGCCATATAGAATGTCCGTAGAGGAGTTGAAGGAACTTAAGAAGCAGTTAACTGAGTTACAAGAAGCGGGGTACATTCGTCCGAGTTCCTCACCTTGGGGAGCACCGGTCTTGTTTGTACAGAAGAAGGATGGATCACAGCGGATGTGTGTGGATTATAGATCTCTTAATGATGTTACTGTGAAGAACAAGTATCCATTACCCCGTATTGAGGATTTGTTTGATCAGATGCGAGGAGCCAGGGTATTCTCGAAGGTTGATCTCCGATCGGGATACCATCAGATGAGGATTAGGCCATCGGATATTCCTAAGACGGCTTTCTCAGCCCGATATGGATTATATGAGTTTACTGTTATGTCATTTGGATTAACCAATGCACCGGCTTATTTCATGAATTTGATGAACAAAGTGTTTATGGAGTATTTGGACAGATTCGTCGTGGTGTTTATCGACGATATTCTGATCTATTCTAGGAATGAAAGTGATCATGAACAACATCTAAGGTTGGTGCTACAGAAGTTACGAGTAATCAACTCTATGCTAAGTTCAGCAAGTGCGAGTTTTGGATTGACAAGGTGCCATTCCTTGGTCATATTATTTCTAATGGAGGAATAGCAGTGGATCCTGCTAAAGTGAAGGAGATAATGGAGTGGAGAGTGCCCACTACAGTTATGGAGATTCAGAGTTTCTTGGGACTCGCAGGATATTATCGGAGATTTATTGAAGGGTTCTCTAAAATTGCTAAGCCTATGACATCACTTTTAGAGAAAGGAAGAGAATTCAAGTGGGATGAGAAGTGCCAAGAAAGCTTTGATCAATTGAAGGAGAGACTAATGGCACCTCCAGTATTGATTATGCGAGATCTATAGAAGGGATTTGACATTTATTGTGATGCATGTGGCCAAGGACTTGGATGTGTGCTCATGCAAGAAGGACATGTGATTGCCTATGCATCTCGTCAGTTGCGGAAACATGAATTGAACTACCCCACTCATGACTTGGAGCTGGCAGCCGTTGTGCATGCGCTGAAGATTTGGAGACACTACATTATGGGAACCAAGTGCCAAGTATATACGGATCATAAGAGTTTGAAGTACATATTCACTCAGAAGGATCTCAACCTTAGGCAACACCGTTGGTTGGAGCTTATTAAGGATTATGACTTGGAGATTCATTATCACCCAGGCAAGGTAAATTTGGTTGCAGATGCCTTGAGTCGGAAAGAGCATGTTCACTCCGCTTTTGTTGTCCAGCTACCTGATGAATTAGCAAAAGATTTTGAGAGACTCAACCTGGGAATTGTTACACATACGGAAGGAATGACTATTGAATTGGAACCTACGTTGGAGCAAGAAATTCGTAAAGGTTAGGTTGGTGATGCTAAGATTCAGGAGATCAAGGATCTGATAACAGAAGGTAGAGGCCTGGAATTCACAGAGGATGAGCAAGGCACGATATGGTTCAGGAATTGGATCTGTGTTCCTGATATTGATAGTCTTCGGGAAACTATAATGAAGGAAGCACATGACTCAATTTATTCTATCCATCCTGGAAGTACTAAGATGTATCAGGATTTGAAGCAAAAGTATTGATGGTATGGTTTGAAGAGAGATGTGGCTGCACATGTGGCTACGTGCGATGTATGCCAAAGAGTTAAGGCTGAACACCAGAGGCCAGCCGGACTACTGCATCCACTGAAGATACCTGAGTGGAAATGGGAAGAGATTGGCATGGACTTCATTGTTGGATTACCCCGCACGTCTGCTAGATATGATTCGATATGGGTGATTGTGGACAGGCTAACTAAGGTAGCCCACTTTATTCCAGTGAAGACCACGTATTCAGGAGCCAAGTTGGCAGAGTTGTACATGGCACGGATTGTATGCCTACATGGTGTGCCAAAGAAGATTGTATCAGACTGGGGATCATAGTTTACCTCTCGGTATTGGAAGAAGTTGCACGAGTCATTGGATACGAGATTGAATTTTAGTTCGGCTTACCATCCACAGACTGATGGGCAGACTGAGAGGACTAACCAAGTGCTGGAAGATATGTTAAGAGCTTGTGCCCTTAAGCATGGTGGTAGTTGGGATAAGAGTCTACCGTATGCGGAGTTCTCATATAATAATAGCTACCAGGCCAGTTTGAAGATGTCACCGTTTGAGGCTTTGTATGGCAGAAAATGCAGGACTCCACTATATTGGGATCAAACTGGTGAAAGACAGTTGTTTGGGCCTGAGATTATACAAGAAGCAGAGGAACAAGTTCAGCAAATAAGAGAGAATTTGAGAACTGCACAGTCAAGGCAGAAAAGTTATGCTGACACCCGGAGAAGACTACTTGAGTTTAAGGAGGGTGATTATGTCTATTTGAAGGTGTCACCACTCCGGGGTATGAGGAGATTCAAAGTTAAAGGAAAGTTGTCCCCTCGCTTTATTGGACCCTTCTTAATCTTAAAGCGAGTGGGAGAGGTTGCATACCAATTGGAGTTACCGAATCATCTTGCGGATGTTCATGATGTATTTCATGTATCTCAGCTGAAGAAATGTCTCAGGGTACCTGAGGAGCAACTACCAATGGAAGACCTTAGTGTTCAAGATGATCTAACTTATGCTGAGTACCCCATCAAGATTCTCGATACACTGACTCGAGTCACGAGGAATAAGGTTATAAAGATGTGCAAAGTTCAATGGAGCCACCACGGTGAAGATGAAGCAACTTGGGAAAGAGAAGAAGAGCTTCGTATAGATTTTCCCCACCTTTTCCCTAGATCTTCTTAAATCTCGAGGACGAGATTATTTTTAAGGGGGGTAGGATTTGTAATACTCAAAATTTTATACCAATGATATTAGAGAGATCTCCTCAATTTTGTGTGTCTCATTTGCATCATAAAAAGAGCATACCTGAAATTTAGAGTTTAATTCAAACAAATGATAAAAAATGCATCATGTGGAGTTTTTATGTTTGTGCATTAAATAAGATAATAATAATAAGGATAATAAGAAAATAAATACTAGGAGTTAAATCAAACCCTAAATTAAAACTAGGGTTTTCGAAAATGAAAGAAGAGAAATGATATATAAAAAAAGATATAAATAATATAATTATATCTCTAAAAACTTGTATTTTAACTTCACCATATGATTTGGGAATAAATTTGGCCTAAGTTTGATTCGAAATTTGAATTCAAATTGGAGTTAAAAAAAAGAGGAAAAGGAATAGAAAATAAAAAGAATAAAACAAAAACCAGCCTCATGGGCCGCCATGCTCCAATTCCGGCCCACCCGAGGAATCACACCGTGCGGCCCGTCTTCCTTACGCAGACGCGCGCTGACATGTGGGCCCTGCCCGTCGGCCGCACGCCGCACTCGCTTTCTCCCTTCCTTCCACTGGCGAGTGGGTCCGCCTTGTCATCTGCCCATGCGTGCGGTCACACGTTCTCCCTCCTTGCCCACTCTCGGACGCTGGCGCGCGGGCCCCCCTGGTGAGTCGTCCTCTTCCCGGCGCCGCTACCCGTAACGAGCTCCGCTCCTAGCGGCGGGCAAGGCGCGAATCTCTCCACCGGCTCTCCCAGATCCGCAACCGGCTCTACGCTCGAATCGCGGGAACGGTTTGACCCGGTGTGCTGTTGCCTCCTCTCCCTACGACTTCAACAGACCTCGCGCACTACCCGTATCCGTCGCGGCTTCTTCGGGGATCCGTTGCAACGAAGCGAGCTGCCGCATCCTTTGTTCAGCACGAACTCCAGTCCCCTGGGCTATACAAATCGGGCATCGTGCGTCCTCTGCGCCTCCCCTCTTCATCGCTGCTCCTCTACATTTTCCCAACCGCGCAAACCTTCAAGCCGCCATACCGCCAAGCGCGCATATCGAAAATACCCCGCGACCGCAGCCATTAATCGACCCTAGGTGCTTCGGTTAGTCTACTGTTGGCGTTTCCGAGCTCTCTGCGGGGAATTGGGGGCTGGCGTCCAACGAATTCGTCAACGACGTTGAGGTGCCGCCGTGACCGTGCTCGCTGCCGTGGCCAGGGCGTTCAGCACATCGAATTAAGGTATTAACGCTGCCCTTGCATTCGCTAACTCATGGGGATAGAGTAGAAGCAGGGAATTTGGTTACGGGGCTTCAAATCGGGCGCGTGCTGTACTCCAGCGATGGTCCGCCGTGTGCCCTGGGCGGCGCCACCGTAGCTCGATGAGGGTATTGGGGGAGGCACCTGGGCCGTTGATGCGGAGACGGATGGCTAGGATTAGAAGCCGGGTAACGGTTCGACCTTGGCTTGTTAGGACCGTCCGATGCGGGGCGAGCTCGTAGGATTTAATGCAAGGCAAAGGAATCCGGATCCATCGGATCACGATCCAACGGACTGGATCGTGTACCGATTGGGGATGGGGTCGGTCTAATCTGTACCGCCAGTCCCTAATCCTATGGCTAGGAATTAACCGTACCCTTTCGGCCGTGGGTTTTGTAAAAGAGACCCTAACCTCTCTGGAAATCAACCCGCAGTCCAGACCAGTGGCGCGCTGTGTCTTGGAGATCTTGCGGGTTAGCCCCTGAACTTACCAGTAATTGAGGCCCGATCCAGAACTATTTTAAATCAATTAAATGAATTAGAAAATTGTATTTTTAATATGAAAACAAACCTAGAAACTTGTAAAATTCATAGAAATCCCATTTTTGATCCAAATTGAACCATTCCAATTTCTAAAATTTTGTAATAATATTCTCTATCATTTAGTATCACTGTTTTGACATGAACTCAGTTAGAAAATTAATTTATCATCTAATCCTATTTTAATCACATTAAACCTTAGGAAATTCATAACTTGAAATCTATAACCCCAAATTTAGTGATTCCAGTTCCTATGATCTCATTTTAATGCATAGATTTTTACTGTATATTTTATTTGCATGTTTGATGTGATGTTAATTTGTGCTATACTATGTATGTATTGTGTTGATGCGAGTAGACGAGCAAGCCACTGTGGAAACTGGGGTTCAACAAGTTGAGATAGCTGAGCAGGAGCTCATTGAAGGCAAGTTGTGCCCTTGATCACTTACTTTTTCCAGCCATGTTCTTATTAATTTTAATGATCTGCATAGGTTAATTTTGATGGGATCCTTTAAGTTACCCTAGTTTTGGTTATCTTTATACCTTGTTCACCCCTGAAGTATTTTTGGGTAGTACTTGCTATTGCTTTATGTGGATTGGGTATGGAGATACACTACTCATGATTATTCTGTTATTATCTTGTTATTATTACTGTTCATGTTAAGATCATTAAATTAATGGGAACATGGAGCGACCACCCGGGAAAACAGTGCTACCACAAGGGTTTAATGGGACGCCCTTGGCTGATTAACTAGGAAAGCTAGTGGAGGTCTTCCTTACCCGAAAGGGGCAAGGGCAGTAGGGGAGTGGTCTGTGTAGGGAGGTCCTTGGTTGATTTTGCTGTGATGGCGGTCAGGCAAGAACCCTGCACTAGAGCTTCCTATAAACTGTAGCGGGATTTCTGAAGCTAGTGGAACTTTGTAAAGGCCTCGTAGTGTTACCCTGCCTCGCCTCCTCGGTAGAGGTGTATGGGATTGGCCGTCTCTTGGCAGATGGGTAACATGACTTGTGGGTAAAGATGTGCAACCTCTGCAGAGTGTAAAACTAGTATACTAGCCGTGCTCACGGTCATGAGCGGCTCGGACCCTCACATGATTAAATATGGAACTTAAATTTAATTTGACATTTGCATCGCATTTGGGATTATTTTACTATTACTTTTCTTTATTATCATTAAGGTTTGGTATTTACTTACACTTAGTAATTGCTAATAAAATTTTGACCAACTTATAAAAGCAATGCTCAGCCTCAACCTTTATTTCGTTGATCAGCCTTACACTACGTGAACTCCCACCTTTGGTGAGTTCATGCCACATTATTCCCCACGACTTGTTGAGCTATGAATGTATGTGAGCTCACTCTTGCTGTCTCACAACCCCCCCCCCCCCCCCCCACAGGAGAAGAACAGGTGGTCGAAGAGGAGCCGCCTAACACTGAGGCATTCGACTTGATCTAGGTGGCGTTTCTCAGTTGACATTGGCGCCAACGATCCTTAGTTCGTTTTATATTTATTCTTTCATTTTGTAATAAGTCTTCCGCTATGCAATAAGTACTCTGATGTTATTGTGACATTTATCTCTATACACTCTGTTATTATATATGTTGTCTTCTTGGCGCATGTATGAGATGCACTCGGCTTTGTTCCTTAAAACCGGGTGTTACACAGTCCTTGGTGTCGTGGTTTTGGACACCGAGGGACAATAGAATTTGTGTTCGGTGGGGGATGCTAGCGCGGACTCACTCCGAATGGTGAATCACTAAGGCTCGTGCAGGGGATTTGAGACAGAGAGTTATATTTGTTCAGGCTCACGCCCTAGTCTAGTGTAGTGTTGATCGTAGTATTTCTTGAGTATTGTGTTACAACTTGGTGCATGTGTTTGGAGGAGGTGGGGGTCCTGCCCTTTTATAGCTCAAGGGTAGGACTTTCTAGTAAGGACTTGTATTCGACTGATGAGAGCGTGGCATGTTGCCCATGGGTCGCTTAGCAACTCTAACATCGTCCATAGGATCAGCGCGTCGCCGTAATCCCGATATGGTGTACTGCTTCATACGTCCGGCATGCGGCTTCCTGTAGCGAGTATGGTGCCGACGTTCTTGTCAAGGTGCGTGGTGGGTCTCACGAGGCAGTCTCGTGGCACGGTCGTGCACGGCACAACCATGCCTATCGTAATGAACCCTATGTCACCCTCCGTTGTTTGTAGGCATACACCAGATATGGTGTATTGTTCCATCCTTTTTGGTATGTGGGTTACTGTAGAGACTCTGGTTTTGACGTCCCCTATGACTAGGATTCACTGGCCCCACAAGGCAGCGGGAACGTGCCCGAGACTGTACGCGGGGGCGTACCGTCGTGTTGACGGGGACTTATCGGTGCCCCTCCGGTATGCCACACACATGCCTAGACATGGTTTGGTGGTGACACGTCTTGTCGCGTTGATGTGGGTCAGTCGTACTGGATTGGCTCCTCTGCCTCGCTGAGTCGCTCGATAGAGACTTGGTCGGGCACTCTGACTCACAGGGTTGCTCCACAGGGACTTGGTCAGGCGCCCTGCCTCGTAGGGTTGCTTTGTAGAAACTTGGCTAGGCACTCCGCCTCGTAGGGTTGCTCGATAGAGACTTGGTTGGGTGCTCCGCCTCGCAGGGTTGCTCAGTAGGGTCTTGATTGGGCGCTCTTCCTTGTAGGGTTGCTCGATAGAGACTTGGTCGAGCGCTCCATCTCATATGGTTGCTCGATTGGGACTTGGTCGAGTGCTCTGACTCATAGGGTTTCTCAGTAGAGACTTGGTCGGCAAGTGGGCCATTAAGAGGCCTTAGGCCTACTTTGGACAATCGGTTCCTAGGTACCCGACAGCAGCCCCCAAGCATTCATGTAACTCCTTGGAGCTGTACGGAGGCTTTCGTTTGAGGACCAAACTCTCGAGTGCATGCAAACACATCTACTAGATGTAGCCCCCAAGCCCCTAAGCAATCCACATGGATTGCTTGGGGTTTATCTGGTATATACGTAGTTTAGGGACAGACCCTTCCTGCGATTGTCGTCATGCGCTGAGTGTGAGTCCATGGTTGTTGGCTTTTGCTGTGGACTGAATTCGTGGGTGCGCGCAAGCGCATCTACTAGATGTAGCCCGCAAGCCCTCGAGTAATCCATGTGGACTGCTTGGGAGTTTATTTGGTGTGCATGCAGTTTAGGGACGAATCCTTGCTGTGATGGTCGTCATGCGTTGGCATTGAGTCCATTTAATGCTGAAACCTGGCATAGTATTGTGAGATTATCTCTTGAGTTGGTCATCATTTTGATGCTTGACCCTTGTTATGCACACATCTCCCCTCGGAAGGCTTTTTAAAGTCCTTTTGAGGGGAGGGCTGCCCTCCTTCAACCTAGTTAGCGCAGGGAAGGAGGCCGTCAAGCTACAAATAGGTTATCCAAGTGAGATCCGACCAACCTCCGGTAGGGTTAAGTCTTGGCGAGTGGTCCCACTAGGAGGCTCGATCCACTGGGGGCATCTCATTGAGTCTTTCCTTATTCGACCATGTATCGTCTCTTTGGTCGGTCTGGCCGATCAAAGTGGGGTCTCGTGGCCACATCAGTTGGGTTATTGTAGGGGATTGTGAGGTACGACCTTGAATATGGATACAAGCAAATGACCTATGTGCCGGTCACCTAGCTTGCGGCTCGCTGGGAGAATCCACCCATCACTCTACATGAGAAATTAGGATAAGTTTTTGTTGTTTACTTGGTTGGCCTGAGGTTGTTTTGGGTACTACAGTTGTGGCACGTTAAAAGAGGAGGCCATCATGACGCCGCTTTAGCGTGGGTGGCTTGGTGGGACGTAAAACGACTTGCCTACCGTATTATACGTTGGTGGCGTGATGGGGTGGTCAACCGCCTTGTTTGCTACTAGTGCAACTCTTGCGGCATGTCCCCCGGGCGCTTTGTCCGAAGCTGTGTGTGACCTGCAAGGCATACATTTTTCCTTGCTTGGAGCCCGAGGAGTTCATGGGTTGAAATGGTGGATTCTTCTTTGTTCAAACACTGTTTGTGGAGGGCCCACCTTTTAGGCATCTCCTTGTGCCTACGTATAGATATGAAGGAAAAGGGGCCCGAGGTCGGTTACGCTTACCATTCTTTCATGCTCTAGCCTCTGCCTCCTTCGTTCCTCACCCATGGCCTCGTTCCCAGCCTACTCGATTTGCGAGAACCGCCTTCTTGGGCTCGAGAAGGAAGGGTTCATCCCCTCGACGGAGGTCCCGGGGTGGCGATTAGAAAACGAAGGTGAAGTGCCATGACCAAGGGATGGCAAAGGTGGTCATGCTCACGTCCTTTTACGAACATGGGTTCGGCCTGCCCCTTCATCCTTTTTATGTGGGGGTTGCTTCACTAGTACTAGCTGGAGATCCAGAATCTCCACCCCATCACCTTCCTCCACATGACGTGTTGTATTACGCTATATGAGGCTTTCATGGGCATCGATCCCTACTGGAAGCTGTGGCAGTGACCCTAGTCCGTGGCGAGCAATTATTCATTAGTTCGGCCATCATTGAACTTTGCTCCAGTCGAAAGGCAGTGTATTTAAAGATTCCGCTTTTGTCCTGTGTTTGGTATGAGGGCGAGTGGTTCTACGCTAAGAATTTAGTTGGCAGTGCTCCGCCATTCATTGGACGTGAGCTGGGGAAAACCAACATGTGGCACTACAGCGTGGAGGCGCGTTTCAAGAGCAAGGTGGAGCACCTTCTGAAGGCGGTCACCACATTGAAGGAGCGGGGTCTTACCAGCGCGCGGCTGGTACAGGTATCCGTGCAATGCCAAATTCAGACCCTGATGGCCTACCAGAACCTAAGTACTCTAGCATTAATGACCTTAACTGCCACTCCTCTGAGCCCATCACACTAACCGAGATCGAGGTCGAGGATAGGGCCTTCACAAGACTGTCATCTGGGGACTTCATGGACAAGGATTTGCCTCATCCCATTTCCAAGGATGTTTTGTGTGATCTAGTGGGTTTCCTCCTTTGTTACCTTTCACGCCTTTGGTTTCCCATGTTAGTAATGATTGTTCATGGTTCTATAGGGCATCAGGCCTACGATGCCCTGTCTTCCACCCCTTCCCGAGGATGCCACCATCAAAGCGGAGAAGAAGCGGAGGAGGGAAGAGGAGGCGGAAACTCTGGCGGCATGTAAGATGCACTGCTAGGTGACAAAAAAGGAGAAGGCCAAATACTTTGCTCATGCAGAGGAGCTAGGGAGGAGTATCACTCCTTTGACTGATACAGAGGACATGACCTTCATGACCTTTGGCAAAATTGAGTGTTCAATGTGGGTTGGCGGTCTGTCCCACCATGGCAATGCTAAGGCTTGCTCTAGTGTCCCGCCTAAAGGTAGGAGCCGGTGGCGGAGCCCGCTATGCTCATTGTGCCCACAGAACGTCGTGAGGAGGGAGCCGAGGCTCCAATGTCGTCCTTCATGCCTGCCGTGTTGGTTGGGCATGACGAAGGGGAGCGGTGCTGATGGTGTCGCATCCCTCGACATACATTGTGTAGTCGGAGTGTCGCGAGGGGGAAGGAACATGTGGCTACACTTCTACCATCCCCCTTTGAGCCGACGACGGTGGTGCCTCAGCAAGGAGGAAACCCACCACCCGGAAGCGCTCCTCCCGGTATACCAAGCTTTTTACTCCTTTTGTTTCTGCTTTTGTCCTTGTTCCGAGATTTTACTCAGTTTTTTCGTCAATGCGTACATGTCATGCAAGATGGTAAAGGAAGTGGCCCGTGCAACGAAAGGAGGAGCGTCTCCCCATGTCCAGGCACCGTTGGTGCCGGCCGTGCTGAGCTCTTTGGTTGCTTCGGTCGCATGACCACTGCGGTGATAACCACCCCTCCCAGACCATCTGCTGCCTTCTCCGATCGCTTAGGCAGACCTAAGCGTGGCTACCACCGGTGCAGTTCATCTTGGGCCAACGGTTCCTCTGCCCCGTCCAAGAGGAGGTCGTAGTTGTTGTGGAGGTTGCCCCTAGTGCGGTTCTGATGGGCGTGGCACTTTCCACCCCATTCTCGCCACACCTCGACCCTTTCCCTCAGGTGTTGCGGCAGGATGGGTCGATGAGCCTCAAATCCAGCCTTTATCAGATGTCCCTCTTTCCTCCTCTTGAGGGCTTGTTCGGTTTGAAGGGGTTTAAGGGGGATTGGAGGGGATTAAATCCCCTCCTATTTAAATTTGTATAGAAGGGGATTGAATCCCCTCCAATCCCCCTCAATCCACTCCTAACCGAACAAGGCCTGAGGGGTGGAGTTCCCTATGCTGCCTGCTTCTGGAGAAGGTTCTAGGGGTCTCCCCCTTCATTCTCGAAGGCCTGTAGGGAGAAGAGATGGAGGTGGAAGAGTGGTAGCTCATCGAGGGAGAATTTACCCACGCTGATAAAAGCTTAGAGACTATCGAGCGCTGCCTCGGCAATTTTGAGGAGGCGATGTCTATAACTCGCATGGCAATGACGCGGGACCTGGTCCCCGTCGTCTAGGTGAACATTCTTCTTGGTTGCTTCTTTTTACTCACTGTTTTCTAGCCAATGTTCCGCTGACAGTCTGACTGCTTTCTGTAGCGCCTCTTTTCTCGGTCGATGGCTCAGGGGATGGAGCTATTGGCCGCACAGCGGGGGTGGAGTAGCTACACACGGAAGCTGCCTTCTCGGAGGAGAGGAAGCACGAGCTAGCTGTGCGTCGCGGAGAGGCTAAAAAGCTTCGAGCGAGGTGTCATGTCTGCAGACGCAGAGCAATGACACGTGGAGCGACGTGAAACGCCTCTAGGAGGACAGGTCCCGGCTTCAGGGGGACCTGCATGAGTCGACACAGTGGGCTAAGGAGGTTGAGTCAACCTTGAGGGCGGCGAGCGCTCACCTGGAGGATGCAAAGTCGGAGCTCTCAACTCAAGGGAGTGCAAGGCGGTAGGAGGTAAGCCCTTTTATTTTGCTTGCAGGTTGCTGGCAGCCCTAGTTGATCAAACCCTTCCTTCCATAGAGCTCCAGAAAATGTTCTCTCAGGCCCAAGATGACAAAGAAGGAGAAGGCGACGAAGGACAATGCGTGCAAGCTTTCGCTTGCCTATGATGGTGTTGTTGTCGTGTAGGTCTAGGCGGAGACCTGGCTCTCGGAGCGGACATTACCGGAATCGCGTTCTTTGTCGAGTGTCTAAGACACTCGGCAAAGACTATTTTACACTCGGCAAAGGCTTTGCCGAGTGTAACACTCGACAAAGAATACTCGGTAAATATTTTATCGGCAAAGGGTTCTTTGCCGAGTACTTTTTTCGGATACTCAGCAAAGGCTTTGCCAAGTGTCAAAAAGCACTCGGTAAAGAAAAACACTCGGCAAATTAAAAATCGAAAAAATAAAAAAAAACTGAAAAACATTTTTTTAAATTATAGGAACAACTTCTAATCCTACACCTATTAACTTACCCATTACTCTATTATTTTGAATCAAATTTACATATTTTGTAAATGGTGAGATTCGAACTCACAACCTCTATCTCGCGCATACCCTCCTATACCACTACACTACTACACCAATTACATCTATATTACGTTTTCATTCCTCATATATTATAACAAACCGAGAGTAATTTGATTATTTAAGGCACTAAATGAATTTATTTGAAAATGTGACCAACTATAAAGTTGCATAACGTTTTAAGATCTACAAATTCTATTTTAATAGTTTCTACATCCGAGGCCGTTTACAAAATTTGATTTTTAAATTTGAAAACTTCACACAAATTTTTCAATGATAAGATGATTTCAAATCAAAAAGTTGTCAATTACAAAGTTTCATTACATTTCAAGACCTACAACTTTTATTTTGGTGGTTTTTTCATCCGAGGTAGTTTGAAAAATTCAAATTTCAAAATTCAAACATAGTTTTGCATGGCAAGATGATTTCAAACCAAAACATTGTCAACTACAAAGTTTCATAACTCTTCAACACCTACAACTTTCATGTTGGTGGTTTTTTCTTTCGGGGTCGTTTTTAAAAATCAAATTTTAAATTTTTTAAATTTAGACGTAGTTTTCGTTGACAATATGACTTCAAATGAAAAAGTTGTCAACTACAAACTTCTATAACTTCTCAAGATCTACAAAGTTTATTTTGGTTGTCTAGTCATTTGTTCATCTCACATGATGGTTCTAACAATATGCATAAATTATATACATCTCTCTCGTAGTTTCATAAACTACGAGAGAGATATTGGTTTTATGAACAAATTTATTTTTAGTTTGTCATATGAAGAAATGTTCAAAATATAAAATGTACATTATGATGAGTTATACAAATGTGTAGTTGAAAACTTTTTCATTTGAATTAATTTATTGCTTTAAAATGTGATTTTTAAATTGTCTTTGCCTAGTGTTGGAAAAAAAGCACTCGACAAAGAACTCTTTGCCGAGTGTTATATTTTTAGCACTCGGCAAAGAGCTCTTTGTCGAGTGTTTTATTTTACCGAAAGTTTTTTGTGTGGCACTCGGCAAAGAGATTCTTTGCCGAGTGCCGAAAAAACACTCGGTAAAGTATTTGGCACTCGGCAAAGAGAGAAATTCTGGTTGTGGGAGCGTGGAACTCCAGGCTCTTCGTCGGCCACGGGCACGATGTGCGCCCACCTTTCTTCGCTAGCGCCGATCACGGTTCGTTTGATCGACTAGCTACAAGCATTGCCTAGCCACGAGGAGCGCATTGTTGCCGAAGGCACGTTCCATGGGAGCAGCATGGCCCTCGGTCAGATGGTATTGCACTTCGATGAGATCGATGCCACCGTGATTGTGGAAGGTTTTGTGGCTGGCCAGAGCAACAAGGAGCTAGACAACATCGAAGAGAAAATCTGCCCTTACGCCCAGTCGATCACGAGATGTGTCGATGTGAAACTTCTTCTGACCAGCCCTCTGAATCTATGAAGCATTCAGTCACCTAGATAGGAGTTTTTAGTCTTTTTGTAATAAACTTTTGAATGATTCAGCTAAATGGATGTTGTGCTTCTATGTTAAGTTCCATATTCTTTTCATCATCAGGCCTAGCCCTTGCGATCAGTCGTCCAAACTTTATTGTAGCCACGACCGCTAGGACCATCTGGGGAGTAAATAAGTCTTTGGGCGAATCGAGGCGCTGTAAGTCTTAAGAGGATCGTGGTAACGAGATATGAGTCTAGGTGTCGTGCCTGTTCCCAGTGCCCGAGTAGAACGTGGTGACGTGGTCGGCCAGCCGACTTGGTCAGCAGGTTCTGCTTACTCGAGTGCAAAAACAAAAAAGGATAGAAATTGTTAGTCAGGGGTAGAACTTACTTAGGTTTTCGATGCTCCATGCGTTGGTCAAGAAGTTGCCGTCGTAGTCCTTAAGCCGATAGGCTCCTAGGCGTAGAACCTGATGGAGGACGAGGCCCAATCTTCCATGAGGTAAGATAACTTGATTGGGTGCACTACCGGAATCCCGGACTTTGTCGAGTGCCAGGCGCTTTACCGAGAGCCGCACTCGGCAAAGTCCTGCTCTCGGTAACGAGCTGGTTTACCGAGTGCAGGACACTCGACACAGAACAACTCTTGGCAAAGATATGTTTGCCGAGTGGCAAACACTCGGCAAAGGTGTCGCTCGACAAAGGGCTGTCAGTGGCCGTTCTAAAGCTGACGGTCGTCAGCTTTTGCCGAGGGTCGAGGGTCGGCACTTGGCAAAGAGGCTTCTTTGCCGAGCGCCAAATATCTGGCACTCGGCAAAGACCTCTTTACAGAGTGTCTTCTTTGGACACTCAGCAAAGCATATTTTTTTTTTAATTTTGGCAACCAAACTTTTTGTGGTATGTTCCTACACTATGTAGACCTACATGTACCATTTTGGGACAATTATAACAGAGTTTTCAATAGGTAGTAGATTTAGTTCGTTTGATGAATTTTTCTTGGATAATTCAGATTTAAACTGCAGGTCACTCGAAACTTGAAAAACTGTGCATGCAAAAACGATATCCATGCTACTTAGCACAAGTTACGATCGATTTCAGGAGCGGACCGGAAACTTTGAGCAACATGCTCACTAAACATGGCCGTGAACTTGCCATCCACATGTTTAAAAATTGTATAAAACACAAACAAAGTCAGCAAATCATGAAACTTGTCCACGTGTCATGATATCATATATAGAGATTGTGATAAAAATTTGAGAAAGTTTCGAGAAATCTGTGACACACTATGTGTAGAAACCTAAGAGATCTGTGGATCTCTATGATTTCATGTGTGGATCTCTTAGGTTTCTATACATAGTGTGTCACAGATTTCTCAAAACTTTCTCAAATTTTTTATCACAGCCTCTATATATGATATCATGACACATGGACAAGTTTCATGATTTTCTGACTTTGTTTGTGTTTTATACAATTTTTAAATATGTGGATGGCAAGTTCACAGCCATGTTTAGTGAGCATGTTGCTCGAAGTTTCTGGTCCGCTCCTGAAATCGATCGTAACTTGTGCTAAGTAGCATGGATATCTTTTTTGCATGCACAGTTTTTCAAGTTTCGAGTGACCTGCAGTTCAAATCTGAATTATCCATGAAAAATTCATCAAACGAACTAAATCTACTACCTATTGAAAACTCTGTTATAATTGTCCCAAAATGGTACATGTAGGTCTACATAGTGTAGGAACATACCACAAAAAGTTTGGTTACCAAAATTAAAAAAATAAAAATATGCTTTGCCGAGTGCCTACAGATGACACTCGGCAAAGAAGGTCTTTGCCGAGTGTCTAACGTGGGGCACTCGGCAAAGATCCTAAATACATACTTTGCCGAGTGCCTGTCAGTAGGCACTCGGCAAAGATCTGTTTACCGAGTGTCGGCGATCTGGCACTCGGCAAAAACTATTTTTAAATTTAAAAAGAGCCTTTGCCGAGTGCCCGTGATTTGGCACTCGGCAAAGACGGAAAACATAACGTCCCCGCAGCCCTTCTCCTTCTCTCACTCACTCACTACCCAACCCGCCGCCGCCACTCCCCGCCGTAGACGCCACCGCTCCTCATCGTCGACGCCGCCTCCCCGAGCTCGGCCGCACCCGCCACCGCTCCTCACCGTCGACCATGCGCACCTGCCGCCACGCTGTAACACCCTGATTTTGGGGGGTATAAAATTTCTTTCTAATTATCACCCAAAATCATGTGTTACTCTTCTTTTTCTCACTCTAGGTTTTCTCTCTCTAGATTCATTCTCCTTTTTTCCTTTTTGATTAGAGATAGCCTAAACTAGTGGAGGTTAATTATTTATTTTTGTCAAAACCTGATGAGTCATGACATGTTGCATCATGCTGAGTTTAAAATATTCTTTGAAGTGTTGCACAAGTTTGAATTTATTTGAATTTGAAACCTAGTTTGAATTTGGATTTGAAACCCTATAGAAAAAGAAATAGAAAAGGAATTAGAAAATCTAGAGAAAAAGAAAAGGAGAAAGTGAGAGCACCTAGAGGGGGGGGGGGGGTGAATAGGTGATCCTGTAAAAACTTCAAACTTAAGCCACAAAAACTTGTTAAGCGTTAGCACGATTAATGCCAAGTGGCTAAGGTGAAGTCTCAACAAAACACAATACCACAAGAATCAAGCACAGAGGGACACAGTGGTTTATCCCGTGGTTCGGCCAAGCCAATGCTTGCCTACTTCCACGTTGTGGCGTCCCAACGGACGAGGGTTGCAATCAACCCCTCTCAAGCGGTCCAAAGACCCACTTGAATACCACGTTGTTTTGTTGTTCCTTTCACTATCCCGTTTGCAAGGAATCTCCACAAATTGGAGTCTCTTGCCCTTACAAGTATATGATCACAAAGAAAGCACAGAGTAAGGGAGGGAAGCAACACACATAAATCCACAGCGAAACGCGCACACACACGGCCAAGAATCGAGCTCACAAGAGTTTCACACAGTTCTCACTAGAACAGAGCTCGAAACACTTAGAATGACAATCAAATGCGCAGAGATTGAGTGTGGATGATCAAGAATGCTCAAAGGTTGCTTGTGTGTCTCCTCCATGCGCCTAGGGGCTCCTTTTATAGCCCCAAGGCAGCTAGGAGCCGTTGAGAGCAATTCTGGAAGGCTATCCTGGCCTTCTGTCGACGGGGGCACCGGACAGTCCGGTGCACACCGGACACTGTCCGGTGCCCGATTTGTTTCCTTTTCTGGCGCTTCCGACCGTTGGAAGACTGCCGTAGATCTGCGAGCCGTTGGCGCACCGGACAGTCCGGTGCACACCGGACAGTCCGGTGCCGTCTTCCGACCGTTGGCTCGGCCACGTGTCCCGCGCGGATTGCGCGGCCGACCGTTGGCCCTGGCCGACCGTTGGCTCACCGGACAGTCCGGTGCACACCGGACAGTCCGGTGAATTTTAGCCGTACGCCGTCGGCGAATTCCCGAGAGCAGCCAGTTCGAGTTGAGGCAGCCTGGCGCACCGGACACTGTCCGGTGCACACCGGACAGTCCGGTGCTCCAGACCGAGCTGAGACTTGGCTGCACACAGCCAAGTCATTCTCTCCCCTTTTCTCTTTTTCTTCTTTCTGTTCCTAACACTTAGACAAATATATTAGTACACAAAACCAATGTACTAAGGATTAGAAACATACCTTTACTCCATGATTTGTACTTTGTCCCATTTTACAATTAGGCACCTGTGTTGGGCACTAAATCACCAAAATACTTAGAAATGGCCCAAGGGCACATTTCCCTTTCAATCTCCCCCTTTTTGGTGATTTATGCCAACACAACATAAAGCAAGTTGAACAAGTACAAAAACACTTCAAATAAGAACTCAAATTTATTTTGAATCAATTTTGGCATATATGGATCATCCTTTGCCACCACTTGGTTTGTTTTTGCAAATCAAACTCAAATCTCTATCTCTAAGTTAAACATACATGTTGAAGCACAAAGAGAGTCATTCCAAAAGAGATTGATCAAAGCTTTCAAAAACTCCCCCTATTTCCTATAAACGATACTTCTCCCCACAAGAAGCCAACTTTTGACAAGAGAGACAACATAAGAATTTTGACAAACCAAAAACTCTATTCTACTATTTTCAAATCTCTCAAGTGGTAGCTGATCCATTTATTGCTTTGGCCTTTATTTTCTCCCCCTTTGGCATCAAGCACCAAAACGGGATCAATTGTGGCCCTTTAACCCCATTGCCTCACCAAAATCTTCAATTAAGAGCAAATGGCAATAAGAGTTCAGAGATGGACTTGGAATAAGTTACCCTCTCATCGGAGTGCAGTGGAAGTCTTGCATGATCCAAGTCCACCTTTTCCCTTTCAATTCTCCTTTGAGACTAAATCAAACAAACTCAAGCATATGGTTAGTCTCAAAGGGTCAAGTTGCAACACATCTCCCCCTAAACATGTGCATCACTTTGCAACGGACTTGTGAGGTCCAGGGAGTGTTTGTACAACTTGAGCACCATAATAAGCAACAAAGTGCAGAATGAACATGATCAAAGGCATAAATACATGTATGCTATATTTCAATCCAAGTTCCGCGAATCTAAGACATTTAGCTCACTACGCAGCCTGCAAAAGGTCTTCTCATCTAAAGGCTTGGTAAAGATATCGGCTAGCTGGTTCTCGGTGCTAACATAAAACACTTCGATATCTCCCTTTTGCTGGTGGTCTCTCAAAAAGTGATGCCGGATGTCTATGTGCTTTGTGCGGCTGTGCTCAACAGGATTTTCCGCTATTCGGATAGCACTCTCATTGTCACATAGGAGTGGGACTTTACTCAGATTGTAGCCAAAGTCCCTGAGGGTTTGCCTCATCCAAAGTAGTTGCGCGCAACACTGACCTGCGACAACATACTCGGCCTCAGCGGTGGATAGGGCAACGGAGGTTTGTTTCTTAGAGTTCCATGACACCAGGGACCTTCCTAAGAATTGGCACGTCCCCGATGTACTCTTCCTATCGACCTTACATCTAGCATAGTCGGAATCTGAGTACCCAATCAAGTCAAAGTTAGACCCCTTTGGATACCAGATCCCGAAGCAAGGCGTAGCGACTAAATATCTAAGAATTCGCTTCACCGCCACCAAGTGACACTCCTTAGGATCGGATTGAAATCTAGCACACATGCATACGCTAAGCATAATATCCGGTCTACTAGCACATAAATAAAGTAGAGATCCTATCATTGACCGGTATGCTTTTTGATCAACGGACTTACCTCCTTTGTTGAGGTCGGTGTGTCCGTCGGTTCCCATCGGAGTCTTTGCGGGCTTGGCGTCCTTCATCCCAAACCGCTTCAGCAGATCTTGCGTGTACTTCGTTTGGGAGATGAAGGTGCCGTCCTTGAGTTGCTTCACTTGGAACCCAAGGAAGTAGTTCAACTCGCCCATCATCGACATCTCGAATTTCTGCGTCATCACCCTGCTAAACTCTTCACAAGACTTTTGATTAGTAGAACCAAATATTATGTCATCGACATAAATTTGGCACACAAACAAATCACCATTACAAGTCTTAGTGAAAAGAGTTGGATCGGCTTTCCCAACCTTGAAAGCATTAGCAAGTAAGAAATCTCTAAGGCATTCATACCATGCTCTTGGGGCTTGTTTAAGTCCATAGAGCGCCTTAGAGAGCTTACACACGTGGTCGGGGTACCGCTCATCCTCGAAGCCAGGGGGTTGCTCCACGTACACTTCCTCCTTTATTGGCCCGTTGAGGAACGCGCTCTTCACATCCATTTGGTACAACCTGAAAGAATGGTGAGCGGCATATGCTAGCAAGATGCGAATGGATTCTAGCCTAGCCACAGGAGCAAAAGTCTCCTCAAAGTCCAAACCTGCGACTTGGGCATAACCTTTTGCCACAAGTCGAGCCTTGTTCCTTGTCACAACTCCGTGCTCGTCCTGTTTGTTGCGGAACACCCACTTGGTTCCCACAACATTTTGCTTGGGACGAGGCACCAGCGTCCAAACTTCATTGCGCTTGAAGTTGTTGAGTTCCTCCTGCATGGCCAACACCCAATCCGGATCTAGCAAGGCCTCCTCTACCCTGAAAGGCTCAATAGAGGAGACAAAGGAGTAATGTTCACAAAAATTAACTAATCGAGACCGAGTAGTTACTCCCTTGCTAATGTCACCCAGAATTTGGTCGACGGGATGATCCCTTTGAATCATCGCTCGAACTTGGGTTGGAGGTGCCGGTTGCGCTTCTTCCTCCATCACATGATCGTCTTGTGCTCCCCCTTGATCACACGCCTCCTTTTGATGAACCTGTTCATCGTCTTGAGTTGGGGGTTGCACCGTCGTTGAGGAAGAAGGTTGATCTCGTTCATCCTGTTCCTGTGGCCGAATGTCTCCAATCGCCATGGTTCGTATAGCGGCCGTCGGAACATCTTCTTCATCTACATCATCACAATCAACAACTTGCTCTCTTGGAGAGCCATTAGTCTCATCAAATACAACGTCGCTAGAGACTTCAACCAAACCCGATGATTTGTTGAAGACCCTATACGCCTTTGTATTTGAATCATAACCTAATAAAAACCCTTCTACAGCTTTGGGAGCAAACTTAGAATTTCTACCTTTCTTTACTAGAATGTAGCACTTGCTCCCAAAAACACGAAAGTAGGATACATTGGGTTTGTTACCGGTTAGTAGCTCATATGACGTCTTCTTGAGGAGGCGGTGAAGATAGACCCTGTTGATGGCGTGGCAAGCCGTGTTCACGGCTTCCGACCAAAAGCACTCGGGGGTCTTGAACTCTCCAAGCATCGTCCTCGCCATATCGATTAGCGTCCTGTTCTTCCTCTCTACCACACCATTTTGCTGTGGTGTGTAGGGAGCGGAGAACTCGTGCTTGATCCCTTCCTCCTCAAGAAACTCCTCCACTTGAAGGTTCTTGAACTCAGACCCGTTGTCGCTCCTAATCTTCTTCACCTTGAGCTCAAACTCATTTTGAGCTCTCCTGAGGAAGCGCTTGAGGGTCCCTTGGGTTTCAGACTTATCCTGCAAAAAGAACACCCAAGTGAAGCGGGAAAAGTCATCAACAATAACTAAACCATACTTACTTCCTCCTATGCTTAGATAGGCGACGGGTCCGAAGAGGTCCATATGCAGCAGCTCCAGAGGTCTTGACGTGGTCATCACATTCTTGCTGTGATGTGCTCCTCCTACTTGTTTACCTGCCTGACAAGCTGCACAAGGTCTATCTTTTTCGAAATAAACATTTGTTAGACCTATCACGTGTTCTCCCTTTAGAAGCTTGTGGAGGTTCTTCATCCCCACATGTGCTAAGCGGCGATGCCACAGCCAGCCCATGCAAGTCTTAGCCATTAAGCATGCATCTAGACCGGCCTCTTCTTTTGCAAAGTCAACTAAATAAAGCTTGCCGTCTAGTACACCCTTAAAAGCTAGTGAACCATCACATCTTCTAAAGACAGACACATCTACATTTGTAAATAAACAATTATATCCCATTTGACATAATTGACTAACAGATAGCAAATTATATCCAAGACTCTCCACTAAGAATACATTTGAGATAGAATGCTCATTAGAAATTGCAATTTTACCTAACCCTTTTACCTTGCCTTGATTCCCATCACCGAATATAATTGAATCTTGGGAATCCTTATTCTTGACGTAGGAGGTGAACATCTTCTTCTCCCCCGTCATATGGTTTGTGCATCCGCTGTCGATAATCCAGCTTGAACCCCCGGATGCATAAACCTGCAAGGCAAATTTAGGCTTGGGTCTTAGGTACCCAACTCATGTTGGGTCCTGCAAGGTTAGCACAAATGTCTTTAGGGACCCAAATGCAAGATTTATCTCCCTTGCATCTAGCCCCTAATTTCCTAGCAACTACCTTCTTACCCTTTCTACAAATAGCAAAGGGAGCATTACAAGCATAATAAATGGTAGAAGGTTCATTCACTACTTTCCTAGGAGCATGAATAACATTCTTTCTAGGTACATGAGCAATATCTCTCCTAGGCATATGTACAACATTTTTCCTACACATATCTCTATCATGCTTATAAGACGAACTAGAAGCAATCATGGCATGGGAATCATAAACATGTGAATCAAAATGATTATAAGCATGTCTCCTATCATAATACATAAAAGCATGATTCTTTTTAGCATTACTAGCCATAGGGGCCTTCCCCTTCTCCTTGACGAAGATGGGAGCCTTATGGCTTGTTAAGTTCTTGGCTTCCCTCTTGAAGCCAAGCCCATCCTTAATTGAGGGATGTCTTCCAATTGTATAGGCATCCCTTGCAAATTTTATCTTTTCAACTTCACTCTTGCTAGTCTTAAGTTGGGCATTAAGACTAGCCACTTCATCTTTTAGTTTTGAAATTGAAACTAAGTGTTTGCTACAAGTGTTAACATCAAAATCCTTACACCTAGTGCAAATTGTAACATTTTCAACACAAGACTTAGATTTATTTGTTACTTCTAATTTAGCATTTAAATCATGGTTAACACTTTGTAAAGTAGCAATGGTTTCATGACAGGAAGATATTTCACTAGAAAGCACTTCATTTCTTTTCACTTCTAAAGCATATGATTTTTGTGCCTCTACAAACTTATCATGTTCATCATACAATAAATCCTCTTGCTTTTCTAAAAGCCTATCCTTTTCATTCAAAGCATCAATTAATTCATTGATTTTATCTATCTTAGATCTATCTAAGCCCTTGAACAAGCATGAGTAATCTATGTCATCATCACTAGACTCACTATCACTAGAAGAAGCATAAGTGGAGTCTTGAGTACTTACCTTCTTCTCCCTTGCCATAAGGCAAGTGAGACGCTCGTTGGGGAAGAGAGCCAATTTGTTGAAGGCAGTGGCGGCGAGTCCTTCGTTGTCGGAGTCGGACGAAGAGCAATCCGAGTCCCACTCCTTTCCTAGATGTGCCTCGCCCTTTGCCTTCTTGTATTGCTTCTTCTTCTCTCTTTTGTTCCCCTTTTCCTGGTCACTTTCATTATCGGGACAGTTAGCGATAAAATGACCAAGCTTACCGCACTTGAAGCATGAGCGCTTCTCCTTTGTCTTGGTCTTGCTTGGCTGCCCCTTGCGACCATTTAGCGCCGTCTTGAACCTTTTGATGATGAGAGCCATTTCTTCATCATTGAGTCCGGCCGCCTCAACTTGCGCCACCTTGCTAGGTAGCGACTCCTTGCTCCTCGTTGCCTTTAGAGCAATGGGTTGAGGCTCGTGGAGTGGTCCGTTCAACGCGTCATCGACGTATCTTGCCTCCTTGATCATCATCCGTCCGCTCACGAACTTTCCAAGTACTTCCTCGGGCGTCATCATCGTGTACCTGGGATTCTCACGAATATTGTTCACGAGATGAGGATCAAGAACGGTAAAGGACCTGAGCATTAGGCGGACGACATCGTGATCCGTCCAACGCGTGCTTCCGTAGCTCCTTATTTTGTTGATAAGGGTCTTGAGCCGGTTGTACGTCTGAGTTGGCTCCTCTCCCCTTATCATGGCGAACCGTCCAAGCTCGCCCTCCACCAACTCCATCTTGGTGAGCATGGTGATGTCGTTCCCCTCGTGAGAGATCTTGAGGGTGTCCCATATCTGCTTGGCATTGTCCAAGCCGCTCACCTTATTGTACTCTTCCCTGCACAAAGATGCTAAGAGAACAGTAGTAGCCTGTGCATTTTTATGAATCTGTTCATTTATAAGCATAGGGCTATCCGAGCTATCGAATTTCATTCCGTTCTCCACAATCTCCCATATGCTAGGATGGAGAGAGAATAAGTGACTACGCATTTTGTGACTCCAAAATCCGTAGTCCTCTCCATCAAAGTGTGGGGGCTTGCCGAGTGGAATGGAGAGCAAATGTGAATGTGAACTTTGCGGAATACGCGAATAATCAAAAGAAAAGTTTGAGTTAACCGTCTTTTGTTTGTAGTCGTTGTGGTCCTCATCCTTTTGGGAAGAAGTAGACTCGTCGCTGTCGTAGTAGACGATCTCCTTGATGCGCCTTGTCTTCTTCTTCTTCCCTTCCTTCCGTCTTTGGCCCGAGCCGGAGTCGGTAGGCTTGTCGTCCTTCGGCTCGTTGACGAAGGTCTCCTTTTCTTTGTCGTTGATCACTATACCCTTCCCCTTAGGATCCATCTATTCGGGCGGTTAGTCCCTTTGTGAATAGAACGGCTCTGATACCAATTGAGAGCACCTAGAGGGGGGGGGGGGGGTGAATAGGTGATCCTGTAAAAACTTCAAACTTAAGCCACAAAAACTTGTTAAGCGTTAGCACGATTAATGCCAAGTGGCTAAGGTGAAGTCTCAACAAAACACAATACCACAAGAATCAAGCACAGAGGGACACAGTGGTTTATCCCGTGGTTCGGCCAAGCCAATGCTTGCCTACTTCCACGTTGTGGCGTCCCAACGGACGAGGGTTGCAATCAACCCCTCTCAAGCGGTCCAAAGACCCACTTGAATACCACGTTGTTTTGTTGTTCCTTTCACTATCCCGTTTGCAAGGAATCTCCACAAATTGGAGTCTCTTGCCCTTACAAGTATATGATCACAAAGAAAGCACAGAGTAAGGGAGGGAAGTAACACACATAAATCCACAGCGAAACGCGCACACACACGGCCAAGAATCGAGCTCACAAGAGTTTCACACAGTTCTCACTAGAACAGAGCTCGAAACACTTAGAATGATAATCAAATGCGCAGAGATTGAGTGTGGATGATCAAGAATGCTCAAAGGTTGCTTGTGTGTCTCCTCCATGCGCCTAGGGGCTCCTTTTATAGCCCCAAGGCAGCTAGGAGCCGTTGAGAGCAATTCTGGAAGGCTATCCTGGCCTTCTGTCGACGGGGGCACCGGACAGTCCGGTGCACACCGGACACTGTCCGGTGCCCGATTTGTTTCCTTTTCTGGCGCTTCCGACCGTTGGAAGACTGCCGTAGATCTGCGAGCCGTTGGCGCACCGGACAGTCCGGTGCACACCGGACAGTCCGGTGCCGTCTTCCGACCGTTGGCTCGGCCACGTGTCCCGCGCGGATTGCGCGGCCGACCGTTGGCCCTGGCCGACCGTTGGCTCACCGGACAGTCCGGTGCACACCGGACAGTCCGGTGCACACCGGACAGTCCGGTGAATTTTAGCCGTACGCCGTCGGCGAATTCCCGAGAGCAGC
Organism: Zea luxurians; assembly: GCA_029449295.1. NCBI lineage: Eukaryota > Viridiplantae > Streptophyta > Magnoliopsida > Poales > Poaceae > Zea > Zea luxurians. The sequence continues at coordinate 12,918,634 of JAOPSE010000060.1, read as the reverse complement.
CAGTTCGAGTTGAGGCAGCCTGGCGCACCGGACACTGTCCGGTGCACACCGGACAGTCCGGTGCTCCAGACCGAGCTGAGACTTGGCTGCACACAGCCAAGTCATTCTCTCCCCTTTTCTCTTTTTCTTCTTTCTGTTCCTAACACTTAGACAAATATATTAGTACACAAAACCAATGTACTAAGGATTAGAAACATACCTTTACTCCATGATTTGTACTTTGTCCCATTTTACAATTAGGCACCTGTGTTGGGCACTAAATCACCAAAATACTTAGAAATGGCCCAAGGGCACATTTCCCTTTCAACAGCCCAGTCGGCCCACTAAGCCCAGCCAGGCCACACGCCTGTGCCGCCTGATAGGCCGACCCCGCCTGTCAGCAGCAATTCTCCCTCGCGCGCGCCCTCCCTCTCTCGCTCGCTGCCCAGTGGGGCCGATCTGTCGGCGTCAGTTTCCTTCGCCCTCTCTCTCTCTCTCTCTCTCTCTCTCTATCTCGCGGGCCCAAATCGCCAGTCGTCGAGCCATTGCCCCACGCACCCCTTTCTTCTCTCTCTGTGCTGTGGGCCTGCCCTGTCAGTTCCGCCCCCTCCGCGCTCGCTGTGGACCGGCACGTGCGCACTCACGCACGTCGTCGGGTTTCTCGGCCACGACGCTCGCCCACGCGCCCAGCTCCCTTTTTAGAGCCCTGCCAGTGCCCCGCGCATACCCCTCACCTTATTTCGCGCAGCTTCGCCCTCTCTCGCGCTCTGCCCTCGCCGCCAGCCACCGCCGGAGACCCGCGCCCGCATTCCCGGCCATCCAGCTCGCCAGAGACCGCACCAAGCCTCTCCGAGCTCTGCCCCGAGGTGAGACACCCGTCCCCATGCCCAATTTCCCTTATTGCACCCTGTGTTCGGCCATTTTCGCCTTCGCCAGTGCTCGGCCGCGGCGGTCCACCGTGCTCGTGCGGTGGCCGGCCGATTTAGCCCGGTCTAGTTCACCGGAGTAGGTCCCTGTGTCACCCCTGCCTCTGCTGAAGTTAGCCAAGGCCTTAGTGCGCCTTAAGTTCGCTCCCCGTGGCCGAAATGGCTCACCGGAGTTACTCCGGCCCACCTGAGGCTTTCTCACCGCCGTTCTACCCTCTCTACCAGTGGATTCATGGCCCCTTCCCCGCCATTGAGTTCGCCGTGGCGCCCTCTCCCTCTCTGCCCAACTCCGGCGACCCCGGAGCCACACTAGCTCGCGTCTGCCTCAACTCCAGCGACCTCACCGCCGCGGAGAGGAGCGGCGCCGCTTCGCGCACGTCTGTTTCCCTGATCTGATTTCCCCCGTCTGATCTTGATCGCACGGCCCGGACCACGGGATACCGCTTCGCGCACGCGCGCCTGACGCCCTGGCCCGCCTGTCAGCGCCACCCGCAGCCGCTCATCCTTTCCGGTCTGATTTTCCCCGTCCGATCTTGATCGAACGACTCAGACCCCCTTGGATCCCCCTTGGACCCTCTCCGTCCGATCTTGATCGAACGGCCCGGACCCCAGGATACCGCTTCACGCCCGCGTGCCCTGGCGCTGGCCCCGCTCGGTCAGCGCACTCTCCCCCTCTGTCGCAGACACTCCCTGGCCCGCTTGTCAGTGTTTGCGTGCTACCGTGCGCGCCCTCGGCCACAGATCTAATCTCAGTCGTTGGTTTTAGATCTGACGGTTAGATTCACCCGATACCCCTTCGCGTGGCTATTTTATTAAAGAGACCCTCGGTTTATTGGAAATCAACCCGTCGTCCCTGGTTTTCACGCGCAGGCCCCTATAATCTTGCAGATTTAGCCCTGGACTTTTAAATATTCACAGAATTAGCCCTGATTTCATATTTTGAATTCCCAAACTTGTTTATTTGATAACTTTTGCATATAAACTCCAAATTTAGTGATTCAAATTACAAAATGTTCATAGAAATATTCTCTGTCTGAATAAAATGGTTTCATTTACTGTCTGCACACTCTAATTTTTAGGATTGAATATGAACTAAGGTAGATGTATTTTTATTTACTTAATAAAATAAATAAAAGGAGAACCCTAGAGATTTAAACCTGTTTAATCTTGTGAGACTAATAATGTGTATTACATGAAATCACCTCTGTTCTAAATTATATGTCACAATAAAATAAATTGATCTATGATTATGTACTTGTAAATAACACTTAGGGAAATAGTAATCTATTTTCAAATAAAGTTAAGGTATGTTATAGTTTATGTTATACTTTGAATTCATTATCCCTTATGTAGTATTGTGCCTTTTTAAGACGTGTTCCAATGTTTGTACATGTTTGGTGTGATGTTCATTTGTACTTTCCAAATGTATTGAATGCATGCTCGCTTTATTTAGACAACGAGTAGTCCGAGGTTCCTGAGTGTGTTGTTGGAGACCTCCCTGAGCAGCAACCTGGTGAAGGCAAGTGTCCTCTGACCCATTATGCCCTACATACTTTATGATTCATTGTCCCGTATTACTTTATGAAAACTAAGGATTGACTAGCTTTCTATTCACTTATCCTTGTCTACCTTTTGGGTTATCATGGTTAGCATGTTGCCGCTGCCTTACCTTAATCAATGAACATGATGCGAACATTTATGATACGATACTGTTATCCTGATTATGTGAATGATCTTGTGATACCTTAGGGGACTCAGGCCTTTTTCCTGAGTACCTCTCCGTAAGGACCTGTTCGTGGAGTGACCACCCGGGATAACAGTACAACCATGAGGGTGGAATGGGATGCCCTTAGCTGATTAATTAAATGAACCTGGGGGTATAGTTGGTTTTGCTGGAGGGCCATCAATGGGGGCCGGGGCGTAGTGCTCGCTCTTCCAAGGTTGGGGTGCAGAGGTTCATTCGATTTGGTTTTTGTTAGTCACCCACCTTGGGGAGGTGTACTACGTTTGTACGACTGGCGAAACCTAACGAGCAGCTATGCACCAGGGGAATCTTTATAAAGGCTACATAGTGTATCCCTGGCCATTCACCTTGGTAGTGAAGATCGGGTCTGTACAACCCAGGCTAGAAAGGGATCACGACTTGTGGGTAAAGTGTACAACCTCTACAGAGTGTTAAAAACTGGTATATCAGCCGAGCTCACGGTTAAGAGCAGCCTTGGGATCCTCTTTGATTAGAAGAACTTTGGATACTTTTATGATGATGATTAACAATGATGCTATAAAATCTGATCTTTGGTATTTCCTCGTTTGAGGAAGTACTTTTGGGTAATAACTGGGTTTATTACTAAAAGTTGGCTCTACTACTAATAATAAATACTTGACTAACTTAAAAGCAACTGCTTGACCTCAACCCCATATACAGCTAGTCCACTTTAGCCAAACAGGACATTTGCTGAGTACGTTGATGTGTACTCACCCTTGCTTTACAAACCACCCCACCCCAGGTTGTCCCCACTGTACTCAGTACTCAGGAGGTGATGCTGGCAACATGGAAGATTTCGAGGAGTTCTAGGAATACGATGAGTTCTAGTTTACTTTAGTGGCAAACCCCCAGTCAGCTGCCTGTGTAGGCTTAGCATCTACGTTTCGAAATTCCACACTTTGATATTTATGTTGAACAATGGTTATGTATTAGACTCTGTGGATGTCTTGGACATCCTGATGTAATAAAGTACCCTTTCCGTTATTTAATTGAAGCATTGTGTGATGATGTCCAACTATGTAATCGCTGTGTACGTGAGTTCTGATCCTGGCACGTACATGGTTTGCATTTGGTTTACCTTCCAAAACCGGGTGTGACATAAGTAGTATCAAATCCCTTGATAACTGTAGGACTGCTAACCTAGACTAGAATGGTCGCCCTAAGGACTATAGACCCCTACTCTTACCTTGACCTCAGTGTCTTTTCAAAAGATGGTCATCTTGACCAACTCTATGTTGTTTACTTATCTCAAAAGTTTTGTCTCACTTTTCTATCTGTTTACTTTCTGGTCTCATAGTTCTACTCTTACTCTTGTGCTTACGATGTCTTTTGTAGATGGCTCGTCTTAGGTGCACTGCACGTAAGTCTGTGATCCCCTTTTTGCCTTCTCGCCTGGCGGAGCGTCCACTGCGTCGCACAGTGCCAGGTCAGTCCAGTCACCTGGAGAGACTGCATCGTCGCCTGCACGAGGAGCAGGAGCGCCCACACCAGGAGCAGGACCAGGAGCAGCAGGACTCTTCCCCCTCGCCTCAGCAGGAGGTGGAGTTTGAGAGGCCACCTTCCCCTGCACCTCAGCTAGAGATGCCTCCTGCACCACCATAGGGCATCCCGACTACTGGAGGAGACCCTGATGGAGACGGAGACGACGATGACGCTGGTGGCAGTTCGAGCCAGGACATGGAGCTCTCGGAGGAGCCGGAGCCGGAGGGATGGATCGCTAGACCCATCACTCGTGACGCTGCTCGCAGGTGTCACTTCCACGACGCTCTCGATACCCTGCTGCGTCGAGCTTTCGACTGACACACTTGGTCCATCAAGTACCGTTGTGTAGTCTACCAGCATCGTCGCAGGCTATACCCGGACCAGTGGGAGGCTACTTTCTTGGTGCGCCATCCAGACGATGATCTCTGGGGTGCAGAGGCCTTCTCAGAGCACTATTCTATTACTGAGAGGGATACTACCGAGGCAGCCATGCAAGATGCCGCACGACGGGCACTTTCTCAGTATTGCTCATTGTTCAGCGGGGTAGCTAATGACCTTGACCTGAAGTACTACCCTCACCGTTCGATCGGTAGTGGTGGAGGTGTGATTGTCTTGCCAGTGGGTGAGGGCAATCCTAGGCTGAACAACATGGTCAATCTGGTCGCCGTGCTCAACATAGAGTTGGACCACACCCTTGACGAGTTGGGCAAGGTTCGGGCGGAGGTTGCGGAATTGTGTGTTGAGTGCGTGGCACGCCACTATCTGGATGGTGGTTCTCTGTAACACCCCAGGTGTTACCTAAGGCCCTAACTCCATAACATACACTTGTGCATTGTTATCACATGTGTTTAAGTGGAGGAGAAGAAGCACCTAGAACCTTGGAAGCATGGGTTAGCTAAGAAAGGTTAATGACAAAAGCTTCACCCACACATTTTGAACAATTGTCATCTTGAGCCAAAGCGGTTAAGCCCTAAAGACCCCTAAAGGCACTAGACTTCCAAGCAAAGGATCAGTGGATAAGTTAATCAAATTGCCAAACCTTGATTCTAATCCTTAACCAAAGTTTAAGTAACATTATAACCTACAAAATGCAGAGGGGAATCATTACAAAAAGACCCCTTAAAGACCCCAAATTCACCCCTTAAGTAGAGAGCACACTAGCGCTCTCTAATCTTTTCTAAGTCAAATTTTAACCCTAATCTAAAGATCAGTTGTGTTCACTTAGTAAATGGCGCCAAAACCACTTGGTTTGAATACCAAAAAGTTGCCAAACCACCTAAGGCACCCACTGAAAAAGTTTGAAACCGAGCCAAATTCGTTTGACTTGAATTGGCATCACTTTTGTCGCGGAGTGGACAGTGGGACAAGCCAGATTTGGCATCCGAAAATCTTCTTACCTAGGGCTTATCTCCCCTTGGAACTCACATACAAGAGATAGACATAGGTGCCAGGAAGAGGCCTACGCCGGATTTTTGCCAAGATTCGCACTTTTGCGATCTCGGCAAGCTGTTGAACAGGGGCAGAAGAACACCTCCACGTGTTCGATGTGCCCTGAACGCGCCAGAGCATGCCCAGCGCCCGACCCCGCGTGCCCCACGCCGCGCCAAGCCACGCCCGTGTCCCCTGCCCGCGCCCACGCCTATAAAGCTAGCCAAGGCTTCGACCGTATTCCCCCGCGCGCTCTTGACCTCACCGGAGCACGAGATCGCCGGAGTTTGCCCTGCACAAGGCGTGCCAGCGACCGCCCGAGCACCCGCCACCGTAGACCGGCCAGCAGAGCCATTCCCAGCCTCGTCCAACCCTCGGAATAGACTCTACGTGCCTCGGTGAAGCTCCCAGAGCGGGGAATCGAGCTCTGTCTCGCCGGAGACACCGGATCAAGGTCACCGGACTTCACCCGACCGCCGGCGAACGTGGACCGAGCTCCACGGTGAGTTATTCTTCGATTCCTTGCATGGGTCAACTCATTAGCACCCCGTGAAGCTTCCCGTGCCCTTGGTATGACCTGTATCGCCGTGGATAGGCCAGAGCACTCGCCACCGACGAGCTCGCCCGCCTGCGCACGTGGACCGGCCGATTCCGGCCATCACCGTCGTCGAGCTGTACCTCGTTGTGACCGCAAGGACCTCTCAAAGCCAACGCCACCCTTCGCCGGACCTCCCTCGCCGCCGGTATGTTGCGCCGCCCTTTTTCCTTTCGCGGGTACTGTTCAAAAGGGGGAGGGACCTCGGGGAGGAAGGAAAAAGAAGTCAGGGGGATTTTTGAACTGTCAGAGACTTAGATGAATAGTTGCGCAGGGGTATAAGTTAAAGAACTAGTTTAGGAAAAGCCCAGGGACCTCGGTGTAAACTGGTTTTCCAGAAAACCTTTTTAATATTTCTAATTTAAATGCAAATAGAGCTTATAAAATTCATAACTTCAGTTTTATTCAACCAAATTTGGTCTAACCAATTTTGCCAGAATCTAAATAATGTGATCTACCTAGGAAAAATGCAAAACCCCCTTAGTATTGCAGAAGAATTTAAAGTTTGGAATTAAATATTGATTTGGCCAAAAGCTAAATAATAGAGGGAAAAATAGTTACACTGTTAGACTGAGGGTAAGAAAAATCAGGGAAGTACTTAGTCACTCCCTAATCTGTATAAAAATAGTAAACCTCTCAGTACACCAAATTAAGGTAGGTTTTACCATTTAAAATCATTTTTTGCTCAAAGTTAAAGAAAAGAGAAAAGGTAGTCAAAAATAAGAACCAGGAAGCAACCACATTTTTGTTGGCTCACTTATTCAGTGAAGTTCACTGGAAAATTTTATTAGACCCTTGTTTAGTACAAAATAAATGAGATACCTTTTATTTTATAAAAACAATGAAAATTTAGGAAAATCTTAGAAAAATAATCCTGAGCAGAAAACACCCCAAACCATGGGATAACTAATACTTTGTTATTATGAACATAGGAAAAATATGAGTTTTGTTGTTTGATATTTTTCAAATAACAAGTTGGTTACAAGTACCTTTTTGGCATTAAACTTTAGAAATTCACAACTAAATATAGAGTAGGCCTTTTTCTGTGATTTTTAACACAGAGGCCTAATATCACCTATGAATCTCAACAAAAATAAAATTTAGTGCAGAAGCCTCACCTAAATCAGAGCTATAGTGTAAAGTGCCTTTTTGACACTTGTTTTTGTTAATTTTACACAAATAGTATCTGAAGCAAATTCCACCTTAAAATTCTAGGATAACCCACAGAGTTAAAACTCTACCCACTATAATTTTTATAACATTTTTGGAAAATGTTAACTAACCCTCATAGTTCAAAACTGCTTAATAAAAAGCAATAGAAAGAGAAAAAGGGAAAACCTTGGGAAAAATAGATAAAAATGCAAAACCTTTTGTATCCAAAAAAGAAACCATAGAGAAACGCTAAACTTAATACTGTTTTACTATGCATAACCCTTACAAATGTTCATGTCATATTTATGCATATACCTCATACATTGCATACGATAGATTGTAATCTCGCTGACAGGGAGTACATCCTCGTGCCGGAGCTAGGAGTTGCTTAGGAGGTAGCCCAGGAGCCAGCACCAGAGCCTGCCATCAAGGATCTGCCTGCCCCAGCTTTGGAAGGCAAGCCCCGGTTTTATGCATAACCAGTTCTATATATTATTTTACTGCACTTAATGATTGTAGGCTTGAATTATGCACTTAAGTGTAGGAGTTGTCTAAAACCCTAGTTGCATTAACTCAGGATTTCCTTTTGAGATGGATACTAGTATGTTAGGTCGAGTAGTGTCGGTGTTTTGGACCCGGGGGATCCTCAACCGGACCGACTAGTGAATTTTAGTGCCGCGTGCCCCTGTCTAGATGGGTTGATGCAAGATGGAACACAAGCGAAGGGAAGAGGCTTATATTATCTTGCACCGGAGGTGCTTGCAGTAGGGGTTACAAGTGTTGCGAGAGAGCGAGAGCGAGAGAGAGAGAGAAAGAGAGGGTTCGGCCTTGAGGTGAGCTGTCTGAGTCTGCCTCTACCGTGTCTCTCCTACTCTGCCTGCCTCTGCTCGCCTGCCTTCGCCCATTCGTACGTCGCACGTTCGTACGTTCCGTCTCCCCCCTCTTTCTTCCTCCTTAGGAAGGCCCTGGACATCCCCTTTTATAGATACAAGGAGATACCCAGCTGTACAATGGGGGTGTAGCTATGAGCTAACGTGGCTGGCAGGGAAGTGCCTTGAGCCCTGTACATGTACTAACGTGGCCGTCGGAGAAGTGCCTTAAGCCTTGTACATGTACTAACGTGGCCGTCGGAGAAGTGCCTTAAGCCGTGTAGAAGCATAGCTTATGGTGCGGCATGGATCCTGCTGACGTTTCCTTGCTTCCTTAGGGGGTTGAGAGCAACCGACGTCCTGGGCGCATGCGGGGAACCATCATTACCTGTTACCGGAGTAACCTAGATGGGACACCGGTCTTGTTCCTTCATAGCCCGAGACAGCTAGCTAGGGGTAGGGTAATGATGTATCCCCTGTAGCGTAGTCGGTCCGAGGCCGAGGTCGGGCGAGGCGGCGACTCCTCCCAAGGCCGAGGCTGAGGTCGGGTGAGGCGGAGACCTCCTCCTGAGGCCGAGGCTGAGGTCGGGCGAGGCGGACACCTCCTCCCGAGGCCGAGGCTAAGGTCGAGGCCTGGGGTCGGGCGAGGCGGAGCTCCTTGTTGCGCCCGAGGCTGAACTCGGGAGTGGCCGCGACTGTTGTTAGTCCTTCCCTGGTGGTTGGCACAGTAGTCGGAAAGGGGTGAACAGTGCTGTTCTCCTGTCAGAACGATCAGTAAAGGGGCGAAGTGACTGCAGTCACTTTGACCTTGCCGACTCGGGAGCGTGTGTCAGGATAAGGTGTCAGGTGATCCCCGCATTGAATGCGCATGCGATACGGTCGGTTGGTAAGGTGATTCGGCCGAGGTCGCTGCACGACAAAGTTCGCCCGAGCTTAGCCTTGGGTGAGACGGGGGTGTGTCTGCTGACTGAGGGGACCCTCGGGCGAGGCGTGAATTCGTCTGGGAGTTCTGTCCTTGCCCGAGGCTGGGCTCGGATGAGGTCGCATCCTTTGGTAGACGAGGCCTTGACTTGAACCGCGCTTCATCAGCCGTGTATGGTTTGTTCAGAAGATGTTTTCCAGCCGGGTTAAGGAGCATTGGGGGTACCCCTAATTACAGTACCCGATAGTAGCCCCCGAGCCTTCAAGGGAGTGTAGGTACTCGCTTGGAGGTTATGCCAGATTTCTGGCAAGGGACCAGCCTTTCTTGGTTATGTTTTGTTCCGGTGGGTGCGCGCGAGTGCACCCGCCGGGTGTAGCCCCCGAGGCCTTGGAGGAGTGGTTTGACTCCTCTGAGGTCTTAATCCTTTTTGTGATGCCTCGGTCAGCCTTGTTGTTCCGTCATACGGCCTGGCCGCAGCCCGGGTGCATGGTCGGGCTCCGAGTTTTTAAGCTAGTTTGTTGACGTGGTCAACAGTTTGGCCGTAGCCTGGCGCGAGAGCAGCCCCCGAGCCTCTGCACGGAGCGAGAGGACGATCAAGGACCGTCTCGACTTTTATCGTACGCCCCTTCGTCGCTTCTCCGCGAGGAGGAAGGGGGGGAAAGCGCCATGTTACCCTCGGAGGGCACCGAACATGGTGTTTCTAGTGAGTTGCTAGCGGGTGATCCGAGTGGACACCCAAGCCCCGTTCGATAAGGGTCGGCTAGTGGCCCAGAGGCGCGCTCCAAAAGTACCTGCAGGTGATTTGCTGGACCCAGACCCATTCGATAGTGTCCAAGGGCTCGGTGCCTCCCTCCGGTGGGATTCCATTACAAATCATTCTTGCTGGTCTCGGAAATGTCCTAGGGTACCTCGGGAGCATAGCCCGAGCCTCGGCCATGTAACGGACGTACCCAGGGTTATCCCTGACTCTGCGTGCTCTGGGGCGGCTGTCGAACCCTTCCGAGGGGCCAGCCTTCGAACCCCTGATCAGTAAAGGGCTCGGAGCCTGAGTGCTCTGGGGCGGTTGCCGAACCCCGGAGGGCGCAACCTTCGAACCCCTGATCAGTAGGAGGGCTCGGGGCCCGTTCCCTTCGCTAAGAAGGATCCCTTTTCGAAATATCCCCTTTCCCGATCCCTATGGCAAGAGAGAGAGAGAGAGGAAAAGAAAAAGGATATGAATTTAAATAATGTGGCGCACCTTTTTTGACGCGATCATCATGACGGAGGTGAAACGGCGCCCGCTTCGCCTGCCGGAGGTGTCGCTTGCCCTGCCAAGGAATTAATGCGACGGGACGGGCGATTCGCGGGGCGTCTGTTGCGCGTGCGCAAGCCGTTCGAGGAACGGAACACGGGTGCGTCGTCTTTTATGCTGTGGGAGAGGCTCCCCTGCCGTTTCGGGAGAGGATGCGAACCTGTAGGTGATTGGACCGCTGCTTCCGCACGCCTGTTGCTGCAATTACTGCCAGCCCGCCTCTGATCATATCGACCGTCGTGCCTATCTCCGTGGCTGAGTGACCCGTGATCGTCGCACTTAATGGGCACTGTTGGGTCACGCACAGGGCTGCCTTGAGTCGCTGTGCTAGTTCTGCAGTCAAGAAGACGCAACATTGGCGCAGGTGGCGGTGCGATTTCCTTGCACGTAGTGATCGGCGCGCCGGTTACATGACATGTGGGACCGGGCCTCCATGCTGGACCGCCGGATGCGACGAAGCTGAAAGGGTGCACAACCATAGTGCAGTTGCATGCTTCTTGCGCGGCGGTCCGCCCTTTCGACAGCTGGTTTCGGTGAGGATGAGAGAATGCTTATAACCGTGGGGCGGTTACGTGCTCCGCGTGCAGCGGTTTGCCTTCTTCGCGTTTCGGGTCAGCTCGCATGACGTGTGGGACCCAGCTCCCGTGTCGTGGGGTGGGAACCCTGGAGCACATCAGGGGAGACTTTGCCCGCGTTGTTTTGGGGCGTAAGTGGGGAGATCTGCCTATAAAAAGGGACCGATCTCCTGGGCACTAACCATGCCTTGCTCCTCTCGTCTTCTTCGCGCCCCTCCGCCTTCCGAGCCTCCTGATGAGGTGTGTCGGTGTTTTCTGGCGACCTCTCCGCCGGAGAGCTTGCGCCCATGGCATGCTGGTGGTCTTGCCTTCTTCTTGCTGCAGTTGGAGGAGCACGACCTCGTGGGGGTTGGCGCTCGTTAGTCGTCGCTTGGCTTCAAGGATTTTCATCATGCAGCCCGGTTGCAGTCCCCCACCAATGGTCATCTAGGAGGATGACCACCAGCTTCGTGGCGGGGAAGGGCGAGCCGGGCCGTGGCCTCCCCCCTACCCTCAGCTTCAAGGATGTTCATCATCCGTGCTGGGGAGGAGGGTGCGCCGAGTCGGGGCCCACCTCCGCGTGGGCAGCGGCCCGCTCCTTCCCTCAGTGATCGGGTGAGAAGAGCGTTCACCGTCTGTGGCGCTGGCAGCTGCCGCGTGTCTAGCTCCCCGGCCTGAGCGGCTCTGGCGCTGCTTCCGGTGCCACCTCCTACCGCTGGGGTGGAGCATGGCTGCCCATCCGCCGCACGGGTGTCGGTCGCGCCGTGCGCGGGCCGGCCATGTCCAGGTCCTCCTTGCGCTGTCGGCTGCACCGGGGGGTCGCACAACACGTCATACGCCGCGAGGGCGGTACTCGTGTTCTGGGACAGCCTCGGTGAGGACGGGAGTGAGGACCTGCCAGTGCGCATTGGGGCGGCCGCCGTTCACCGGTGCGGTGTTGGTGGGTAGGTGGCCGCTGTCGTCGGTGCTGAGGTGGTGGTCGCCATAGGTGAGGCTTCCTCTGCTGAAGCGGTTGCCTTCGCCGACGAGACCGTCAGTGCCACCTACGCTCTAAACCTCTGGCTCTTTGGCTTTAATGGCTGGTTCTTGTCCCCCGTGAGGGGACGTGAACGAGGGCCTTTTCACAGTAGCGTTTGCCCTGAGGCCATCGCTGTTGCTGTCTAGCCGCCCGAGGCGGAGGTCGTTGTCGCTGCTGGTGCAGTGGTCGCCGGCGAGCCACCTGGGATTTGTTATCCCACAGGCCTTCTGGTGTGGAGGTTGTTCATTCCTGCGGGAATGGAGCTGGTTCCCGTTTGTAAGGGAATGTAAGAGCAAAGTGTAATTGCTCCAAGTACTGAGATATCTGCCGTAGGTCGGGAAAGCTGCCAAGGGTGCTGCCGACGTCTACGTAGCATAGTTATCCCAAGTACGTGTGTTTGTTTTCTGTGGCTACCGAGGCCTGAACACTTGGATATTTGTGTGTAAAGCCGTGTTTCTTTCCTTTTATTTCGAGCATTAAGACTTGTTCGTCGGTATCAGAATCACTTATCTGAGCGTGAGTTACCTTTCGCGGAAGGTGACGAGTAAGGTATCCGTATCTTGGAGGCGTAGGAGTCCCTTGGCTCGGTCGGCCTTGCCGTTCAAGGTCTCTCTTGTCGTTTTTAGGATTCCGCCATCGATGCAGTCGAAAGGCACGAAAGTCATTTTGGTAGAAAGACTTTTCCGAGGAAAGTTTTGGCGCAGAGGGGGTTCCCCCTTTCTAGACCCCGAGGCGACCGCTCGGGCCGGGACCGTTGCAGAGGGTCTGGCCATGGCCGTCGGGTCTGCTTGGTCCGTCCAAGCTAAGGCCGCGCAGCAGCGTGTCCGGGCCGAAGGCTGTTTCGCCCGCTTTGTGACTTTGTTTCTGCTTCGTCCTTTTCCTTATGTTTGAAGAATGTTGTCCAGCTATCTGCAGGGTTCGAGACGGATCTTAACGAGTCCGTTAAGAACTGCAAGGCGCTTGCCCAGGCGGCTGAGCAGAAGGAGGCCGACTGAGTGGCCATGTCCGAGGCTATCTCGGCCTTTTGCCGGGCCTTTGGCCTCGATGACGTCCCCTCGGGTAGCTCCCCCCAGAGTCACCTGCGGGCCTTGGGCGGCCATGTGCGCAGCAGACTCCACGGGCGCTGCACCTCGGCGTCAGGCGGGCCTTCGCCGTGCTCGCTTCCCACTACGACGTGGATCTCGAGCGGGTCAGCGAGGGGTACTGCTTACCTGACGAAGAGGAGGCTGCCTTAGCCGAGGTCTAGAGGCTTGACGCGGCTGTCGAGGGCCCAAGCTCGGTGCTGGCTTCCTCCTTCGAGGTGGAGGTCCTTCCGCCTGTGTCGCCGTCTGAGGCCGGGCCAGACTCTGCCGAGGGTGGAAACAACGCCGAGGGTGCTGCTCCTCCCCTGCCGATGTCTGAGCCTGCAGGAACAGTTTGTTCTAAGTATGCGTATGTTTTTTGCGGCCGCTGAGGCCTAAACGTTTTCAATGTTGAAGTTTAAAGCTACGTTTTCTTTCCTCTCGTTTCGAGCATTAAGACTTGTTCGGTAGCAGAGTCACTTATCCGAGCGTAAGCTACCCTTCGTGGAAGGTGACGAGTGAGGTATCCGTATCCCGGAGGCGTAGGAGTCCCTCGGCTCGGTCGGCCTTGCCGTTCAAGGTCTCTCTCGCTCGTCTTTAGGATTCTGTTATCGCTATAGTCGAAATGGTACGAAAGTCATTTTCTACCCGAGCGTTAGGACTTGTTCGGTAGCAGAATCACTTATCCGAGCGTGAGCTGCCTTTCGCGAAAGGTGATGAGTGAGGTATCCGTATCTCGGAGGCGTAGGAGTCCCTCGGCTCGGTCGGCCTTGCCGTTCGAGGTCTCACTCGCTCGTTTTTGGGATTCCGCTATTGACATAGTCGAAAAGCATGAAAGATGTTTTGGTAGAAAACTTTTTCGAGGAAAATTTTGACGCAGAGGGGGTTCCCCCCTTCTAGCCCCCGAGGGAGGGTCGGGCTTTGCCGAGGCAAGGCTGATCCTTCCTTGATGGTTAGACTTCATTTATGCATGTAAAGAAAAGCGAGATACATGAACTTCTTGAAACATTTTAAGGATAAAAGCGACGTAGCTGTTCGATGTTCCAAGCGTTGCTGTAGACCTCGCCTTGATCGTTGGCCAGCTTGTATGTCCCGAGCTTCAAAATCTTGGCGATGATGAACGGCCCTTCCCAGGGAGGAGTAAGCTTGTGGCGCCCTCGGGCGTCTTGTTGTAGCCTAAGTACCAAGTCTCCCACTTGGAAGTCTCGGGGCCAAACCCTTCGGGCGTGGTAGCGTCGCAGAGACTGCTGATACCGCGCCGAGTGTAGTAAGGCCACGTCCCGAGCCCTTCCAGCTAGTCCAATGAATCCTCTCGGCTGGTCTGGTTGCTTTGGTTGTCATAAGCCTTTGTCCTCGGGGAACTGTATTCCATGTCCGTGGGTAAGATGGCCTCAGCCCCATAGACTAGGAAAAACGGCGAGAAGCCCGTGGCCCAGCTCGGCGTCGTCCTCAGACTCCAAACCACCGAGGGTAGCTCTTTTATCCATCGCTTGCTAAACTTGTTGAGGTCATTGTAGATCCTTGGCTTTAGTCCCTGCAAAATCATACCGTTGGCGCGTTCCACCTGCCCATTTGTCATTGGGTGCGCTATGGCGGCCTAGTCCACATGGATGTGGTGGTCCTCGCAGAAGTCCAGGAACTTTTTCCCAGTGAACTGCGTGCCATTGACGGTGATGATTGAGTTTGGAACCCCAAAGCGATGGATGATATTTGTGAAGAACGCCACCGCCTGCTCGGACCTGATGCTGGTTAAGGGTCAGACTTCGATCCACTTAGAGAATTTGTCGATGGCGACCAGCAGGTGCGTGAAGCCCTCGGGTGGCTTCTGCAAGGGACCGACGAGGTCCAGACCCCACACGGCAAACGACCAAGTGATAGGTATTGTCTGTAGGGCTTGAGCGGGCAGGTGCGTCTGTCTCACGTAGAATTGACACCCTCGGCAGGAGCGTACAATCCTAATGGCATCGACCACTGCGATCGACCAGTAGAAACCTTGTCGGAAGGCATTTCCTACGAGGGTCTGAGGCGCCGCATGGTGACCGCAAGCCCTTGAGTGTATTTCTTGTAATAGCTTTTGTCCTTGGGCAATGGATATGCATCGTTGGAGGATGCCCAAGGGGCTACGGTGGTATAACTCTTTTTCATCACCCAGCAAAACGAACGACTTGGCGCGCCGAGCCAGTCGCCGAGCTTCGGCCTTGTCGAGGGGCAGCTCTCCTCGGAGGAGATATTCCAGGTACGGGGTATACCAGTTTTGGTTTGGCACAACCCCGTTCTGTTCTCCCTCAACACGCAGGGCCTCACCCTCGGCGGCCGAGGGTACCTCAGGCTGGGCCGAGGTCTCCTCGGGTTCGGACGCGTCGTTGAGCTTGACAGATGGTTGATATATGTCCCTGGAGAAGACGTTCGAGGGAACCGTCATTCGCCCTGAGGCTATTTTCACCACCTCATCTGCAGTTTCGTTGTACCGTCGAGCAACATGGTTGAGTTCCAGCCCGTAGAACTTATCTTCCAAGCGCCGAACTTCATTGCAGTAGGCCTCCATTTTTTGGTCGCGGTAGTGAGAGTTCTTCATGACTTGGTCAATAACAAGCTGCGAGTCACCATGAGCGTCGAGGCGCCGAACCCCTAGCTCGACGGCGATGCGTAGTCCATTAACCAAGGCCTCGTACTCGGCCACGTTGTTTGACACTGGGAAATGGAGGCACAGTACGTAACGCACATGTTCTCCGAGGGGTGAGATGAAGAGCAAGCCCGCGCCTGCTCTGGTTTTCATCAACGACCCGTCGAAGTACATGGTCCAAAGTTTGGCCTGGATCGGGGCCGTTGGCAACTGGGTGTCAGTCCATTCAGCCAGGAAGTCGGCCAAGATTTGGGATTTTATGGCCTTCCGAGGGGCAAATGAAAGTGTTTCACCCATGAGTTCCACTGCCCATTTTGCTATCCTACCCGAGGCCTCTCGGCTCTTGATGATCTCTCCCAGGGGGAAAGATGACACCACAGTAACTGGATGAGACTCGAAGTAGTGTCGCAGCTTCCGCCGTGTCAGAATCACTGCATACAACAGCTTCTAGATTCGCGGGTAGCAGACTTTGGTCTCGGATAGCACTTCGCTGATGGAGT
Source organism: Zea luxurians (assembly GCA_029449295.1). Lineage (NCBI taxonomy): Eukaryota > Viridiplantae > Streptophyta > Magnoliopsida > Poales > Poaceae > Zea > Zea luxurians. The sequence continues at coordinate 12,902,469 of JAOPSE010000060.1, read as the reverse complement.
AGACTGGCCTCTGGACGAGCAGTGCGTGCCCTTCTTCTCGTCTTTCGACTACGACCGCTGCGCTGACCACTTGAGTGGTTGCGGCGACGTAAATCAAGAGGGCTTCTTCCGCAGCAGGGGGCACCAAGATGGGCGCATTAGTAAGGAGCGCCTTTAAGTTTCCAAGGGCTTCCTCGGCCTCGAGAGTCCAAGTGAAGCGCTCGGACTTCCTTAAGAGGCGGTACAAGGGCAACCCTTTCTCGCCGAGGCACGAGATGAAGCGGCTCAGGGCCACAAGGCATCCCATGACCCTTTGTACTCCTTTTAAATCTTTGATGGGTCCCATGTTGGTGATGGCCACGATTTTCTCTGGGTTGGCTTCGATGCCTCGTTCGGAGACGATGAACCCTAAGAGCATGCCTCGGGGGACTCCGAAGACACACTTCTCGGGATTGAGTTTTATGCTCTTCGCTTTTAGGCAACTGAATGTTACCTCAAGGTCAGAGAGGAGGTCGGAGGCTTTCCTTGTTTTGACAACGATGTCATCGACGTAAGCCTCGACCGTTCTGTCGATGTGTTCTCCGAACACATGGTTCATGCACCTTTGGTAGGTGGCACCTGCATTCCTCAAGCCAAATGGCATAGTAGTGTAGCAATACATGTCAAAAGGTGTGATAAAAGAAGTCGTGAGCTGGTCAGACTCTTTCATCTTGATTTGGTGATAACCTAAATAGGCGTCGAGGAAAGACAGGGTTTCGCACCTAGCAGTGGAGTCCACAATTTGATCGATGCAGGGCAGAGGGTAGGGAACCTTCGGACATGCTTTGTTTAAACCAGTGTAGTCTACGCACATCCTCCATTTCCCACCTTTTTTCTTTACAAGCACAGGGTTAGCTAACCATTCGGGATGGAATACCTCTTTGATGAACCCTGCAGCCATTAGCTTGTGGACCTCCTCGCCTATGGCTCTACGCATTTCATCATCAAAACAGCGCAGGTGCTGCTTCACGGGTCGGGCTCCAGCTCGGATGTCCAGTGAGTGCTCGGCGACATCCCTCGGTATGCCCGGCATGTCCGAGGGACTTCACACAAAAACTTCGGCGTTTGCGCGGAGGAAGTCGACGAGCACCGCTTCCTATTTGGGATCGAGCTCGGAGCCGATCCTGACTTTCTTGCCGGCGTCATTACTGGGGTCGAGAGGGACAGACTTAACTGCCTCGGCTGGTTCGAAGTTGCCGGCGCGCCGCTTCGCGTCGGGCGCCTCTTTGGAGGGGCAATCCAGGTTGGCGATGAGGGCTTTGGACTCGGCGAGGGCTTCGGCGTACTCCACGCATTCCACGTCGCACTCATAAGCGTGGCGGTACGTGGGTCCGACGGTGATGACTCCCTTGGGGCTAGGCATCTTGAGCTTGAGGTAAGTGTAGTTGGGGATGGCCATGAACTTGGCGTAGCACGGTCTTCCCAGCACCGCGTGATAGGTCCCTCGGAACCCAACTACCTCGAAGGTGAGGGTTTCCTTTCGGAAGTTGGAGAGAGTTCCGAAGCAGACGGGTAAGTCAATCTGTCCGAGGGGCAGGATACGCTTTTCGGGTGCAATCCCGTGGAAGGGTGCTGCACCAGCCCGAATCTCGGACCGATCAACCCCCAAGAGCTCCAGGGTCTCGGCGTAGATGATGTTGAGGCTGCTACCTCCATCCATGAGGACCTTGGAGAGCCTAACGTTGTCGATGATTGGGTCGACGACGAGCGGGTATCTCCCTGGGCTAGGTACGTAGTCGGGGTGGTCACCTTGGTCGAAGGTGATAGGCTTGTCGGATCAGTCTAGGTAGATTGGCGTTGCTACCTTCACCGAGCAGACCTCCCGGCGCTCTCGCTTGCGGTGTCAAGCCGATGCATTTGCCGCCTGTCTGCCGTAGATCATGAAGCAGTTGTGGACCTCCGGGAACTCCTCTTCCTTGTTGCCCCCCTTCTTGTTATTGCCTTGGTCCTTGCCACCTTCTGCCGAGGGTCCAGCCTTGTTGAAGTAATGCCAGAGCATGTCGCACTCTTCAAGGGTGTGCTTGACGGGACCCCTGTGATAGGGGCACGACTCCTTGAGCATCTTGTCGAACGCGTTGGCCCCTTTGGGAGGCTTCCGAGGATTCCTGTGCTCGGCAGCGGCGACGAGGTCCGCGTCGACGGTGTTGCGCTTCGCTTGCGCCTTGTTCCTGGTCTTCTTCTTTGTACCACGCTGGCCGGACGCCTTGGGGTTGTCTTCCTTCTGTCTTCCCTGAGGCTGCTTGTCCTTTCGAAAGATGGCTTCGACCGCCTCCTGACCAGAGGCAAACTTTGTGGCTATGTCCATCAATTCGCTTGCCTTGGTGGGTGTCTTGTGCCCCAGTTTGCTCACCAGGTCCCGGCAAGTGGTGCCGGCGAGGAATGCCCCGATGACGTCCGAGTCGGTGATGTTGGGCAGCTCAGTGCGCTGCTTTGAAAACCACCGGATGTACTCTCATAGGGATTCCCCTGGCTATTGGCGGCAGCTTCAGAGATCCCATGAGTTCCTAGGGTGTACGTACGTACCCTCGAAATTGCCAGCGAAAGCCTTGACCAGGTCGTCCCAGTCGGAGATCTGTGCAGGAGGCAGATGCTCCAGCCAGGCCCGGGCAGCGTCGGAGAGGAAAAGGGGAGGTTGCGGATGATGAGGTTGTCGTCATCCGTCCCTCCCAACTGGCATGCCAGCCGGTAATCCGCAAGCCACAACTCCGGCCTTGTCTCCCCTGAGTACTTGGTGATGGTGGTCGGGGCTCGGAACCGGGCCGGGAACGGCGCTCGTCGTATGGCCCGGCTAAAGACTCGCAGACCTAGCGGTTCGGGCGAGGGACTCCGATCCTCCTCACTATCGTAGCGTCCCCCGCGCCTGGGGTGGTAGCCTCGGTGCACCCTTTCCTCGAGTCGGGCTCGACGGTCGCGGCGGTGTTGCTCGGCGTCGAGGCGATCCGGGGCTGCAGGCGTCCCATCCCGTGTGCGCTCGGTGTGGACCGAGGCCTCCCGCATGCGTCGGGAGGGCGTTGCGCGATGCTCTGAGGGGTCTCCTCGCCTCCGGGAGGCAGAGCTCTCGGCTTGTTGGACAGCAGCGTCTTCTAGGAGGCCCTTGAGCTCGCGCTGGATACGTCGCCCCTCGGTGGTGGATGGCTCCGGCATTGTTCGAAGTAGCATCGCCGCTACAGCTAGGTTCTGGTCAGCCCCGCTGAAGGCCGGGGGCAGCCCTGCCCTGGCATCGTCAACGATATGACGCTAGATGTCGCGGGCGCGATGACGCGCTCCTTCGGCGAGTGCCCAGCCTGCCCACTCCTGCTCGATGTTTTGTTGGAGCTGCACAAGCCACCCTACTTCTTTGTCGAGCTTGGCCTGCATCTCGCGGAGTTGCTCAAGCTGTGTGTCCTGACCCCTTGCAGGGACTTAGACCACAGCTAGCTCCCGCGGGATCTCAACGCGAGACGCAGGTGCAAGGGCGCCGTCACTTCCTAGCATGCCAAGGTGGTTTTCTCCGTCGTGATCTTCTTGATCGATGTGGAAGCACTCGTGAGTTGGGTCACAACCCTCGTCGTCAAGGTTGTGGCCATCATCAGAGCAGCCGGAGAGGCAGTGGTCACATGCGGACATGAAGTCACGCATGGCACCGGGATCACGGAGTTCGGAGAAATCCCAACTGACGTCGGGGTTGTCCTCTTCCTCGGAACCTGCGGGTCCGGAGGTTGAGACGGCCGTCAGTCAGTCCCAAGATGACCGCATATGGTACCCCGGAAGGTCAGGATATGCCCTCACGAAAGCGCTCACCGAAGCGGGGTCGCTTGGTGGATCGAAGCTGAATCTAAAGGGAACAGGATGGAAAACTGAAGGTACCTACTGGTTGGTAGACAGCGGTGAAGTCGCATCGGAGTGGAATGCACCGTTATCTCAGGTACAAGGCTAACGCCCAACAAGTCCTTCGTGAGGGTTCTGGCGTCATCAGTCCGCTTGGGGTTGGCACGTTGCTGGGAAGCGACACCTGTCGTTGTCTTAGGTGCGAGGATAACGCCTGACATGTCCCCCGCAGGGGTGCTGGTGTCGTCGACTCGCTCTGGTCCGACAGCTGTCGAGGTACCGCCCCCTGCCTGGCCCTGGTTGCCCCGTCTCCGTCTCCTCCGGCGAGGAGGGTGGCGGGGTTGACTTAGGTGTTCCTCTTCCGCCATGTGGAGATGTCGTCGTCGTCGTCGAGTTTGTCTCCGCCGAGCGAGCCGATGACTGTCGTTGTTGTCGTGCTGCGGGGGGAGCAGTACCATGTCGTAGCTGCCGTTGAGGGACATGAACTCGAGACTTCCGAAGCAGAGCACCGTCCCAGGCTGAAGAGGCTACTGAAGATTGTCCATCTGGAACTCAATGGGAAAGTATCGTTAACACGCAGCAAGCCCCTACCTGGCGCGCCAACTATCGGTGTTTTGGACCCAGGGGATCCTCAACCGGACCGACTAGTGAATTTTAGTGCCGCGTGCCCTTGTCCAGATGGGTTGATGCAAGATGGAACGCAAGCGAAGGGAAGAGGCTTATATTATCTTGCACTGGGGGTGCTTGCAGTAGGGGTTACAAGCGTTGCGAGAGAGCGAGAGCGAGAGAGAGAGAGAAAGAGAGGGTTCGGCCTTGAAGTGAGCTGTCTGAGTCTACCTCTACCGCGTCTCTCCTACTCTGCCTACCTCTGCTCGCCTGCCTTCGCCCGTTCGTACGTCGCACGTTCGTACGTTCTGTCCCCCCCTCTTTCTTCCTCCTTAGGAAGGCCCTGGACATCCCTTTTTATAGATACAAGGAGATGCCCAGCTGTACAATGGGGGTGTAGCTATGAGCTAACGTGGCTGGCGAGGAAGTGCCTTGAGCCCTGTACATGTACTAACGTGGCCATCGGAGAAGTGCCTTAAGCCCTGTATATGTACTAACGTGGCCGTCAGAGAAGTGCCTTAAGCCATGTAGAAGCATAGCTGACGGTACGGCATGGATCCTTCTGACGTTTCCTTGCTTCCGTAGGGGGTTGAGAGCATCCGACGTCATGGGCGCACGTGGGGAACCATCATTACCTGTTACCGGACTAACCTAGATGGGACACCGGTCTTGTTCCTTCATAGCCTGAGACAGCTAGCTAGGGGTAGGGTAATGATATATCCCCTGTAGCGTAGTCGGTCCGAGGCCGAGGTCAGGCGAGGCGGCGACTCCTCTGAAAGCATCTAGGCCCCTGGTTGGTTTTAGTGATTATTGACAACGTATTGTTATATGTGACTAACGTGTGTTTTGCAGAGACAAATGGTAAGTTAGGTCGCATTACAGGTAGAAGTACTACAACGGTGAAAACAATCCCGGAAATAAGAACTCGAAGCGACGGCTAAAACGACGAAACAAAAGGTGAAGGACTACGGAGTCCGAGTGTCAAGGAGATGTGGACACTCGTGATTTAGTTAGGTCCTTTATTCTCTTTTAGTCGTACTATAAATAGGGGTTGTCAATGAGTAGTTTGACCAAGAGAGTTCTAGTGTAGTGTTGGTGCACAATCACACTCACATACAGTGCTATGTGTCACTCTAGAACTCACTCACAAGTTAGAACGAAAACCGATTTGAAAATCAGCTGAAAAACAAGAGGTAGGGTTTCTGGCCCTGGGGCACCAGACTGTCCGGTGTGCACCGGACTGTCCGGTGCACCCTGCCAGGTGGGGCCAGGCTGGCCCGTGGAAGAGCCTTCTCCACACAGAAACCCGAGAGCGCATGTTTCAGAGTTGAATTATAGTGGCGCACCGGACAGCGCACCGGACAGTGCACCGGACTGTCCGGTGTGCCATGAGTCCAACGGCTAGCTGTCAGAACTAGCCATTGGAAACGACCGTTGGCCCACCGGTGGCGCACCATTGGCGCACCGGTGGCGCACCGGACTGTCCGGTGCGCCAGTGCGCAGTAAAATGCTGGTTACGACTAGTTGGTGGGTGAGGGCTATTTATACCCCTCCACCCACCATATTCAATGTCTTGCACTCCAAATTTATTCCAGCACATTGCTAGAGCATTGCAAGCACGAAAAGCCTAGTGAGGAGATTAGAGAATCTTAATCCGTGTTTGTTCCTCATTAGCGCTAGCGAGAGCCACCTAGAGCACACACCACTTGCATTAGGCTTCTCTTGGTCAAGCGAAAGTCTACGACTTGTTACTCTTGGTGATCGACATCACCTAGACGGCTTGGTGGCGTTGGGAGCTCGGTGATCACCGTGAAGATCTTGTTGGTGACCCGACTCAAGTTTGTAAGCGGTATCGAGGGATCCACCGCGCCGGAGTGGCAAAGGATCAACTCGTAGTGAGCACTTGGTTCTTGCGAGGACCAAGGGGGAGCGATACCCTTGCGCGGGTGCTCCAACGAGGACTAGTGGAGAGTGCCGACTCTTTGATACCTCGGGAAAAATTGGAGGAGTCTTCTAAACCTTGCTTTACATTCCGCACTTAATTCAAGCACTTTACATTGTGTATTTGTTTAGCAAGTATTTGAAGTATTGTCTTAGCATTATTGTATTTCTAGTATTATTATCTTAGTGCTAGTTGTTGGGGTGAAGTTGGGCTCTTGCTTAGCTCTTGTTTAGTTTTTTAATTAGTGTTGATTTTTAGAAAAGCCCAATTCACCCCCCTCTTGGGCATCGTAGTGAGCACTTGGTTCTTGCGAGGACCAAGGGGGAGCGATACCCTTGCGCGGGTGCTCCAACGAGGACTAGTGGAGAGTGCTGACTCTTCGATACCTCGGGAAAAATTGGAGGAGTCTTCTAAACCTTGCTTTACATTCCGCACTTAATTCAAGCACTTTACATTGTGTATTTGATTAGCAAGTATTTGAAGTATTGTCTTAGCATTATTGTATTTCTAGTATTATTATCTTAGTGCTAGTTGTTGGGGTGAAGTTGGGCTCTTGCTTAGCTCTTGTTTAGTTTTTTAATTAGTGTTGATTTTTAGAAAAGCCCAATTCACCCCCCTCTTGGGCATCGTGATCCTTTCAATTGGTATCAGAGCCTTGTTGCTCTTAGATTAGCTTAACCGCTAAGAGTTACGATGTCCGGTGGGGATGGACCTCCTCCCGTTTTTGATGGTGACAATTTTCCTTATTGGAAAATTCGTATGGAAGCATATTTAGAGGCTATAGACATTGGTGTCTATAAAGCCGCCACACAAGGATTCCCCGAACCTAGAGATCGCACAAATCTTGTAGGTGATGAGTTCAATTATGAGAAATGCTAAGGCCAAAAACACCCTTTTAGAGGCCTTTGCAAAGATGTGTTCAATAGAGTAAGAAATCATAAAAATGCTCATGATTTGTGGATGGACATTTGTGCTTTACATGAAGGAACTAGAAGTGAGTGTGAGGAGAGATATCACATAGCCATGAGAAAGTTAAATTCTTTTGAAATGCTTGCTAATGAAAATGCTAATGCCATGTACTCACGTCTCAATATTCTTGTAGAGGAAGTTAATGGATTGGGGCTTACTCAAATCTCACAACCGGATGTTGTGAGGAAGATTCTCAGTGTCCTCCTAATAGACAAATATGGACACATTGTCACTGTGCTACATCAAATGGATCTTTCAGTTACCACACCTACACAGATTTTGGGAAAGATCAATGCTCATGAGATGTATATGCACATCAACGACAAAGAAGAGTCATCTTCCAAAAGAAAGGATTTGGCTCTTAAAGCAAATCAAGAAAGAAAAGGAAAAGCAAAAATACAAGTTGAGGAAGAATCCTCAAGTGATGATGACCTTGATGCTAACATTGCCTTGATGGTAAGGAAGACCACCAAGATGTTGAAGAAGCTCAATAGAGAAGGCATCAAATTTGATTCAAGAAAGAAGAAGTTCTTTTCCAACAAAAGAAAGCCCATTTCTGAGATGGATTGCTACAACTGTGGTGAGCTCGGTCATCTTGCTCATCAATGTAACAAGCCCAAGAAGAACAAGTTCAAGGGCAAGAAAGAAGATGACAGCGATGATGAAAAGAAGGAAAAGAAATTCTTCAAGAGGAAAGATGGGAAGCAAAAGAGGTTCCACAAGAAGAAGAATGGAAAGGCATATATTGTTGGTGACTGGCTCACTGACATTGAGTCATCAAGTGGATCTTCTTCAAGTGAAGAAGAGAATGATGAAAAAGTTGTCGCCATCGCCGGGGACTTCTCTTCACCACCACCAACGCCATCATCGACTTCTCACCTATGCCTCATGGCTAGGGGTGAACGTAAGGTACAAAATGATATTAACATTACTGATGATAGTGATAGTGATAGTGATGAGGAATTTGCTTCACCTTCATATGATGAGCTAGCTGACTTTCTTAAAGAATATACTCAAATCATTAGAAAATCAAAAGCTAAATGTGATAGGTTGAAAAATGAAAATGAATCTTTAAATGCCAAATATGACATAGTTATGAAAGCTAGTGATGAAATGAAAGAAGAAAATAAAACTATGTCATCAACTGTAAATGAGCTCACAAACTCCCTAAAAGATGCTAAGGATAAATGTGACAAGCTAAATGAAGCTAATAGGGAGTTGCAAAATAGTCTAGTAAAAATCAAGGAAGACTATACTCAAATTAAATTTGATCATGACAATCTTCTTGTTGAAAATGAACTTTTATCTTGCAAAACATATGAGGCTATTAACCCTGTTGTTAAGATTGATGTAGCAACCTCATGTGATGATTTGAGTGAAGGAGAGAAAACTAGTCTACATGCTGAATTGACTGAAAAAGTTGAAGTCCTGACTTTAGACAACCAAAAATTGAAGAAATACTTGACTGATGCAACTACTAGAGGAAAGGTTGCTATTGAGAACAATGATTTGAACAATGAGTTGGCAGTGGATAATCAAAGGCTTAAAAATGAGGTCAAGAAACTAAAAAGTGAAATTGAACATCTTGCAACAAGTGTGCAAAAGTTCAACAAGGGTCAATACCTCCAAAATGAGCTGCTTATGAACACTGTCATGAAAAACAAGAGTGGTATTGGATACAATGCTTTTGTGCAAAAGAAAGCTACCACTCAATACAAGCCAAAGCAGACTCACAAGCCCATCAAATGCTTTGAGTGTGGAAATGAAGGTCATTTTGCCCACAACTGCAAAGCCAAACCACCAACTCCCTTGCCTAAGCACTCAATACCATTCGCTTTCAATGCTCATTATGCTCTAAGAAAGGTTGCAAATGGAAAGGTCAAAGTTACATTCCTAGGTCCACCAAACAAGAGTAGACCTAGACAAATTTGGGTTGCAAAGTCCTTGATTGAGAGAGTCACTGGTCCTATGCAATATAGGGCCATCAAAACTCAAGCTTGATTTGTCTGTGGATGTAGGTGAACTACAAGACCGGTGGGAGCCATTGGGTTATTGACAGTGGATGCACACAACATATGATAGGCAACCCACGGATGTTCACCTCACTTGATGAGAATGTTGATGGGCAAGACAAAATCACATTTGGAGACAATTCAAAAGGAAAAGTGCAAGGACTTGGCAAGGTGGCAATTTCGAATGACTTATCAATTTCAAATGTTCTCTTGGTTGCACCTTTGAGCTTCAATTTGTTATCAGTGGGTCAACTCTGTGATCTTGGACTTCAATGCTTATTCACTCCAACAGAGGTTATTGTATCAAAAATGGATGATGAATCAATGGTGTTCAAAGGATTTAGATACAACAATCTCTACTTAGTGGATTTCACTTCAGAAGATGCAGACTTAAGAACTTGCCTCTTCACCAAAGCTTCACTTGGATGGCTTTGGCATAGGAGGCTTGCACATGTTGGGATGAGCACACTCAAGAAGGTATTAAAGAAGGACATGGTTAGAGGATTAAAGGATGTGGTGTTTGAAAAGGACAAGCCTTGTAGTGCATGTCAAGCTGGGAAGCAAGTTGCTAATACACATCCTACTAAAGCTTTTATGTCAACATCTAGGCCACTGGAACTACTTCATATGGATTTATTTGGACCTACAAATTTTGTAAGTGCTGGTGGTAACCTCTACTGTCTAGTGATTGTTGATGATTTCTCAAGATACACTTGGGTGTTCTTTCTCCATGCAAATCTGAAGTTGCATCTATATTCAAGAAATTTGCCAAGAAAGCACAAAATGAATTTGATTGCAAGATCAAGAAGATTAGAAGTGATAATGGCAAAGAATTTGACAACACCAACATTCATGAGTACTGCGATGAAATTGGGATCAAGCATGAAGTGTCTGCAACATATACACCTCAACAAAATGGAGTTGTTGAAAGGAAAAACAGGACCTTGATCACACTTGCAAGAACAATGATTGATGAGTATAACACACCGGAGAGGTTTTGGGCTGAAGCTGTCAACACTGCATGTTATGCATCAAACAGGCTATTTCCTCACTGGCTACTTTCGAAGACTCCCTATGAACTGCTAAATGGGAAAAAGTCGGACGTCTCCTTCTTCCGGGTGTTTGGATGCAAATGCTACATCTTCAAGAAACGCCATCACCTAGGGAAGTTTCAAAGACGTTGTGATATTGGTTTTCTTTTGGGTTATTCATTAAAGTCCAAAGCATATCGAGTATTCAATCATGCCACTGGCGTGGTAGAAGAAACATATGATGTGGAATTTGATGAGACTAATGGCTCCTAAGGAGCACTTGAAAATCTTGATGATGTAGGTGATGAGCCACTTAGGGAAGCAATGAAGAACATGCCTATTGGAGCTATCAAACCAAAATAAGATGAAGAAGAGGTGCAAAACATTGACAGGCCTTCTTCATCAAATGTACCACAAGATGATGAAAAAGATGAGAGGCATGCAAATGAAGATACATTTGTCTCTCATGAACAAGCAAGGGTACAAGCCGAAGATGTTGATGCTCCAGGATCTTCTTCCCAAGTGGTTAACAGGAGAAATTCATCACTACTTCAAGCTCATCCTCAAAACCAAATCATCGGGAGTCCTTCACAAGGGGTTATTACTCGATCCCATTGACATGCTTCTTTTATTGAACATCACTCTTTTGTTTCTTGTGTTGAGCCTACCTGTATAGATGAGGCGCTACAGGATCCGGACTGGGTGAATGCCATGCATGAAGAACTTAACAACTTCACCCGTAACGAAGTTTGGACCCTGGAGAAGCCCCCACGAGATGCAAGAATCATTGGAACAAAGTGGGTGTTCAGAAACAAACAAGATGATCAAGGTGTGATTGTAAGGAACAAGGCAAGACTTGTTGCAAAAGGATTCTCTCAAGTTGAAGGCTTAGATTTTGGAGAGACCTTTGCACCGGTTGCCCGACTGGAAGCCATCCGTATCCTACTTGCATATGCATCATGCTATGATATAAAACTTTATCAAATGGATGTAAAAAGTGCATTTTTAAATGGCTTCATAAATGATCTTGTATATGTTGAGCAACCACCTGGATTTGAAGACCCTAGATATCCTAACCATGCTTACAGGTTGTCCAAGGCGCTATATGGGCTAAAGCAAGCTCCAAGGGCTTGGTATGAGCGCCTTCGCGATTTCCTCATCGAAAAGGGCTTCAAGATCGGGACCGTCGACACAACTCTATTCACAAAGAAACATAACGGTGATATTTTCATTTGTCAAGTATATGTTGATGATATAATCTTTGGCTCGACAAATGACTATGATTGCAAGGAATTTGGTGAGTTGATGCCGAAGGAGTTCGAGATGTCAATGATTGGTGAGCTGACGTACTTCCTCGGCTTTCAAGTCAAGCAAATGAAAGATGGTAACTTTCTCTCACAAGAGAAGTATACCAAAGACTTGTTGAAAAGGTTCAACATGGAGAAGTGCAAACCAATCAAGACACCTATGCCAACAAATGGACATCTCGACCTAGATGAGGGAGGTAACCCGGTTAATCAAACTCTCTACCGTTCTATGATTGGTAGCTTATTGTACCTTACCACATCTAGGCCCGATATCATGTTTAGTGTCTGCATGTGTGCTAGATTTCAATCTAATCCTAAGAAAGCTCATCTTCGCGCTGTTAAGAGAATTCTTAGGTATCTCAGGCACACCACAAGCGTTGGTCTGTGGTATCCCAAAGGAGCTACTTTTGATTTAATTGGCTATTTCGATTCGGATTATGCCGGTTGCAAAATTGATAGGAAAAGTACTTCTGGGGGATGCCATCTGCTTGGTAGATCACTAGTTTCATGGACATCCAAAAAGCAAAATAGTGTTGCCTTGTCAACTGCCGAAGCGGAATACATTGCCACAGGTGCGTGTTGCACACAGATTTTATATATGAAACAAACCCTTCTAGACTCTGGCGTAGTTCTAGAAAAGGTACCTTTGTTGTGTGGCAATGAGAGTGTTGTTAAAATTGCTAATAATCCTGTACAACACTCTCGCACCAAGCACATTGATATCCGTCATCACTTCCTTAGAGATCATGTTGCTAAAGGAGATATCATTTTAGAAGGAGTGAGGTCGGAAGATCAATTAGCGGATATTTTCACTAAGCCACTTGATAAGACCCGCTTTTGCATGTTGAGGAATGAACTAAATATTCTTGATCTCAGAAATTTTATGTAAGATGTCAAATGGTGTTGTCAAGCTTGCATTGCATGTTTAAATTTCTTGTATTGCATCTAGGGCTTGTCTAACCTAGTTGAGATAACCGCCAACAAAGCGAGTGAAAAAGCTTAACTCGGGTCAAACTTGACAAGTCTTAGTTTTAAGCTTTTAGCACTTAAATTCTTACTTTTTATGCAATTGTTGGTTCTTGAAATATGCATGAGGTACTGCACGTAGGGGGAGTATTCAAAACTCAAATCACTCATGAAAACCCCTAGTGCAAGCCAAATGCAAATTTCACCATTTGCCTATTTTCTCTAAAAATTATCTAGCCTATGGCAAAATATTTTGAAAAATATGAGAAAATATATGAGGGTGCCAATACCTGTCCCAACAAGTGTTATTTTGTGTGATTATAAGTTGGGATTTGGTTTGGTTGGAACTAGATAGAAAAATTCAAAAATCCAAATTTTCCCTCTGTCTGGGCTCACCGGACAGTCCGGTGTGCACCGGACACTGCACTGTGCAATGTCCGGTGCACCGGCAGCCGCGCGCTAAATTTCCATTCTCCTGTGCGCTGTCCGGTGGTTCACCGGACAGCTACTGTGCGCTGTCCGGTGTGCACCGGACAGGCACTGTAGACTGTCCGGTGCGCCCATACTCGGTTTTTAAAAAATCCTTCTCTGCCCGAGCCCGAGGCCAGGCTCATTTCCTCTCCCCTCTAGCCAGCCTCTCTCAGTCTCTGGCAATCTCCCCCTCGCCGGCGACCACCCTTCCTCTCCGGCGGTCTCTTCACCAGCGGCGTCCAAGTGCATCCCCTTCCCTCTCTGGTGAGAATCCCTCTCTCTCTCTCTTTCCCTTTTTCTCTCTGTGTGTTCCTGTCACCAGTGAAGCCCCTCTCTTCCACCCTTGTTGTCAATTCCAAATTCCTGTAAATTCCAGTGAAACCAAGTGGTCAAATGTGTTCCTCTGTGTGCCTTGAACATTCTTGTAGGTTCTCAGCTCCTTCGGGAGGGTTTTCACACCTCAAATGGCCATTTCCCCGAAACCCTAAAACTCCGCCCCCACGTGTTCGGTGAAATGACCAAACCAGCCAAAAATGCTCCGATTGAACCCAAACTTTTCAGGCACCTTCACAACACCTCCAGTAACATATTCGCAAAATTTCACGCCAATCCGATATTCCAGGCTTTAATTTCACCAAATTCCCTATTTCGTGCGATCGTTTCCGAGCCGAGTGCCCAAATTTCATTTTCTTCGCCTAAATTCAAACCAAGCACACACTTCACTCCTATTCACCCATATAAACATATTCGTGAAGTATCGGCTCAATTCCACGTCATTTCGTGCCTCAATTCGAATTCCAAACCACCCATGGCACTTTTTATCGTTCAAGCGCCGTTTTCACGTCGTTTGACCTCTCGATCGCCTTATCTCTCATTTTCTGTGCCATATTTCTCTGTGTATGTATTTATTCACATTTCATATACTTATGACTATGTGACTAATATATGCTCACCTCTTCTGTCATTTCAGTGACCTTGACTGCCCGTGTGCCGTCTCTTGTCCTGCCTGGATCGTCACCTCTCGTGTGAGCTTCCCAGGTAGTCATATCCTCCTTTGATATTCTATCGGATATTATCAACCTGTGCTTAGTCCCTCTCTCTCATTTGCATTCATCAGGTCAGGATGCCGCGCACGAAGAATGTGTCGGCGCCTGGGGGAGGCGATGATGAGGATCCTCGTCGCCCCTTCAGGCAGGTCAAGGGCAAGACCGTATACTTATAGCAGCAGGAAGGCCGCAAGAAGCGGCGTATGGACAGAGCAGCCCGTGCAGCGGCAGCAGCAGCAGCCGCTGCGCAGGCCGAGCTAGGAGATCAGCCCCAGACTCCATCAGATCAGATTGCGTACCGTGTTCGTTGCCTCACCTCCCGGTCTCACTCCTCCACTCACACCACTGCTTCCACTCCACCACCCACTCTGCCTGCTCCCGTCACTCCTGTTGTGCCATCCACCACCACAGCCATACCCGCTACCTCCACTACACCCGCTACCACTGCTCCTCCTTCCGCTCCCGCTTCTGCTCCTCCTATCCCTCCACCTCGATTCCGGGAGCGCGATGAGACTGAGGTACAACCACTTGCTGCGGATCCTAGACTTTTTGACCTTCAGCGTGCTACAGCGGCACAGGTACGTAGGTTCAGATACGTACCCGTGGAGTCTTGGTTACCGGTTCAGAGGGACCCTGCTGCAGTTGATCTTTTCAGCACCCGTATTCAGGAGTCCTTTTTCAGAGCTCAGATGTCTGCATAGATTGCTCTGCGTGCGCACCGACTTTTGGATCTTCCAGCTTTTCTACTTGCCGCCGGTGCTGACTCTGAGGTGCACCTCACATATCTGCCTGGCCTTCTGACTCTTTTGACTACCAGCGACAGGTATGTTGAGGAGTGGGTCTGAGTTTTCTACGCGACTGTATGGATAGACCCAGATCACCACTGGATGAGGTTTCATTTTGAGCGAGAGGATGTCACTATTACTGCCAGCCAGATTCGCCAGCTCTTTGGATTTCATGAGTCGTCGACTCGACTTCACAGCTTATGCTACGGCACCTCTGACCCTCCTCGTCGCCCTCACGGCGGTGTGGCTCCAGGTACAGCTCACGTCGCGGCTCTGTTCCGCCCGCCCTTCTCAGATGGGTCACGACGCTCACCGGTAGATTTCACTACAGCAGCAAAGTTCCTATTTGAGCTTATGAGACGGACACTTCTGCCGCGGATGGGATACAGGGAGGCTACCACACATATCTAGCTCTGGCTCCTTGGTGCCCTGGTCTCTCACTCCGAGTTTGACGCCGTGGATTTCCTTATTTGTGAGATCGAGGACACCGTTTTGGATGGTCTGCGTGCTCGACGCTAGCTGCTGTATGCTCACTATCCGTGCCACATTTTTGCGCAGCTGATTCAGCCTCCACAGTTTCAGGGCACACTTGAGGCCTCACGCCTCGGCTTTGGGTACTACCGTCTAGTGCCTGAGGATCCTGTGCCAGCTTCTGCTCCAGTTTTTGACACTCAGACCGAGGATGCTGCTCTCCATCAGTTCGCAGCTCAGGATGCGGCAGTTGATGATGATGATGATGATGATGATTTTGGGATTCCACCTCCGCCTCCGCCTCCGCCTCCTATGCCTCCACGCTCACATGATCATGAGGCTGGGAGTTCTAGTGCTACCCCTGCTGCCCCTCTGGTTATTGACCCTGCTATTGCTTCGATTCTCCAGTCTCTCACTCAGCAGCAGGCTCTCTTGGCCGCAGAGTAGGCCCGGTTATCTGAGAGGATGCTCTCGATGTTTCAGACCATGCAGGACAGGCAGGATTCTCTTCAGCAGCAGCTTCTTCAGGATCGGGCTGAGAGTAGGGCATTCATGGCTCTTATGGTACAACATTCTGGTGTCTCGGTTCCCCCGGTTCAGTCTGCACCACCTCCTCCGCTTCAGGCTCCTATTGTGCCAGCACTTCAGTCAGGACCCCCTCTTACTTCTATTGGTCCTTCTTCCTCTCCGCTCCGGCCGGTCACCCTGGCTTTCACGTCACCGGTTCTTAGCTCTGTCTGCCCTCAGCCGCCAGTGCCACCAGCTGCTGTTACCACTACTGTTGTGGCAGTATCTGTGACCACTTCAGTTCCGGCAGCTTCTGCAGCGCGGCCTCAGTCCGAGTCAGTACCAGCTCCAGCTTCTACAGCAGATCCTGGATCCGAGACTGACTCTAACCCCCAGCCGGCGTTCGCTCTGCTACCTCGACCGCGACCGGATGCGTCCCCGCCGCCTCCTCCCACTTCTGATGTTTAGGTTTGGGTGCCCTTTTGGTGTTTGACGCCAAAGGGGGAGAGATATGAGTTGTGAGAGCTAGGGGGAGTTAGAAAGTTAGTAGAGAGTCATTTTGATGTAATATATGTGCTTGCCACTCTCTATACTAGCTTGGTGCTTTTGGCTCACAAACTCTATATATAATCTCGTTGCTTATGATTGACTGTGTGTATTATGTTTTCACCTTATATTTTATCACCAGTCTTCTAGTTCTTGAATCTCTCGATGTGTATGCGCTCATTCTTATTATTATGGTACACATTCTTTCTGTCAAAGATTACTGAGTATAACTAACCATCCTTTCTATTGACAGAAACTTCAAAACAAACTACTCTCACAAATCTTGTAGGGTTGTCATCAATCACCAAAAAGGGGGAGATTGAAAGCATCTAGGCCCCTGGTTGGTTTTAGTGATTAATGACAACGTATTGTTATATGTGACTAACGTGTGTTTTGCAGAGACAAATGGTAAGTTAGGTCGCATTGCAGGTAGAAGTACTACAACGGTGAAAACAATCCCGGAAATAAGAACTCGAAGCGACGGCTAAAACGACGAAACAAAAGGTGAAGGACTACGGAGTCCGAGTGTCAAGGAGATGTGGACACTGGTGATTTAGTTAGGTCCTTTATTCTCTTTTAGCCGTACTATAAAGAGGGGTTGTCGATGAGTAGTTTGACCAAGAGAGTTCTAGTGTAGTGTTGGTGCACAATCACACTCACATACAGTGCTAGGTGTCACTCTAGAACTCACTCACAAGTTAGAACAAAAACCGATTTGAAAATCAGCTGAAAAACAAGAGGTAGGGTTTCTGGCCCTGGGGCACCGAACTGTCCGGTGCACCCTGCCAGGTGGGGCCAGGCTGGCCCGTGGAAGAGCCTTCTCCACGCAAAAACCCAAGAATGCATGTTTCAGAGTTGAATTATAGTGGCGCACCGGACAGCGCACCGAACAGTGCACCGGACTGTCCGGTGTGCACCGGACAGTGACTGTTCACTGTCCGGTGTGCCATGAGTCCAATGGCTATCTGTCAGAATTAGCCGTTGGAAACGACCGTTGGCCCACCGGTGGCGCACCGGTGGCGCACCGGTGGCGCACCGGACTGTCCGGTGCGCCAGTGCGCAGTAAAATGCTGGTTACGGCTAGTTGGTGGGTGAGGGCTATTTATACCCCTCCACCCACCATATTCAATGTCTTGCACTCCACATTTATTCCAGCACATTGCTAGAGCATTGCAAGCAAGAAAAGCCTAGTGAGGAGATTAGAGAATCTTAATCCGCGTTTGTTCCTCATTAGCGCTAGCGAGAGCCACCTAGAGCACACACCACTTGCATTAGGCTTCTCTTGGTCAAGCGAAAGTCTACGACTTGTTACTCTTGGTGATCGACATCACCTAGACGGCTTGGTGGCGTTGGGAGCTCGGTGATCACCGTGAAGATCTTGTTGGTGACCCGACTCAAGTTTGTAAGCGGTCTCGAGGGATCCACCGCGCCGGTGTGGCAAAGGATCAACTCGTAGTGAGCACTTGGTTCTTGCGAGGACCAAGGGGGAGCGATACCCTTGCGCGGGTGCTCCAACAAGGACTAGTGGAGAGTGCCGACTCTTCGATACCTCGGGAAAAATTGGAGGAGTCTTCTAAACCTTGCTTTGCATTCCGCACTTAATTCAAGCACTTTACATTATGTATTTGTTTAGCTAGTATTTGAAGTATTGTCTTAGCATTATTGTATTTCTAGTATTATTATCTTAGTGCTAGTTGTTGGGGTGAAGTTGGGCTCTTGCTTAGCTCTTGTTAAGTTTTTTAATTAGTGTTGATTTTTAGAAAAGCCCAATTCACCCCCCTCTTGGGCATCGTGATCCTTTCATCCTCCCAAGGCCGAGGCTGAGGTCGGGCGAGGCGGAGACTTCCTCCCGAGGCCGAGGCTGAGGTCGGGCGAGGCGGAGACCTCCTCCCGAGGCCAAGGCTGAGGTCGAGGCCTAGGGTCGGGCGAGGTGGAGCTCCTTGTTGCGCCCGAGGCTGAACTCGGGAGTGGCCATGACTGTTGTTAGTCTTTCCCTGGTGGTTGGCACAGTAGTCGGAAAGGGGTGAACAGTGCTGTTCTCCTGTCAGAACGGTCAGTAAAGGGGCGAAGTGACTGCGGTCACTTCGACCTTGCCGACTGGGGCACACGTGTGAGGATAAGGTGTCAGGCGATCCCCGCATTGAATGCGCATGCGATACAGTCGGTTGGTAAGGTGATTCGACCGAGGTCGCTGCACGACAAAGTTCACCCGAGCTTAGCCTTGGGTGAGATGGGGGTGTGTCTGCTGACTGAGGGGACCCTCGAGCGAGGCGTGAATTCGTCTGGGACTTCTGTCCTTGCCTGAGGCTAGGCTCGGATGAGGTCGCATCCCTTGGTAGACGAGGCCTTGACTTGAACCGTGCTTCATCAGCCGTGTATGGTTTGTTCTGAAGATGTTTTCCAGCCGGGTTAAGGAGCATTGGGGGTACCCCTAATTACGGTACCCGACAAGTAGCTGCTTTACTAATTAGGGATCTCGGTAGAAGTCGAGTGATTTTTGTAGCACTCGCGCGAGGTCAGGAATTGGTTGTATCCATTTTCATATCGTAATGATGTTGGTCTGTGGACAACGATCCTTGGGGATTGGTTGTCTACGAGACAAAAAATTGGAATAAGGATTAAGGTGTGGTACCGTGTGTCAAGCATTTGAACGTACTAAGCACATGCTGAGAAATATGGTAAATCGGTAAGCCTAGTACCTGATTGAACCTGGCAGCAGATTGCCCTCCTCACGGAGTGCCTCGCCACGTCGTGTGTTTAGGTTTACCTTGCAAGGATAAAAACTCGATTCGAATCGTCTGCTTCTCGCAGCTAATGAGACTGCTTGATCCATGCTGCTACATCGAGTAACAAGTGGAAATGTGATGACTTGGCAAAAGTTGTTGATTGCTAAATGTTTGATACCATGTATGATTAGATAGGTACACATTTAGTCTTAAGAGAGTCACACTAAAACTTGAAAAAGCTAAAAACTTGATTTTTAGACTCAGCTAGTGCTTTTGGCAAGCAAACCTCTCAGCCAAACAACTGCATGTCTAGAGGTAGAGGAGTAGACTCCTCACACCGGGTAAGTCTAGCTGAGTATTAGTATACTCAGCCTTGCTTGTGGCATAATTTTACAAGTTCTCTGGAAGACATGGTTGCTGGAGTGACTTGGCCGTCCATCTTGCCACCGGGTTGGACAGTCGAGTGGGACCCTACCTCGGCTGAGGAGGAGCATGAGGAGTGATGGGACAGGCTTCCCCATCCTTCCATTTATTTTTTGTTAGTTTTATTCCGTTACATTCCGAACAATGATCACTACTTTTGTTTAAACTCCGATGATGTTGTAATAAATTTAATACTCCTTAATGTTGGTTTTATGTTTTATTTTATTTGCTCTGTGCCTCACCATTGAGTGAGTATGTGGTACTTGATCCTGTTAGTGGCCTCGTCGGACTAGATCCGAGGGACTGACGTATTATTCCTATTTAAGTGTGGTCTAGCCTCTAAGGTGGGACTTAGGCACTTAAGTTGGAATAATTCGGGCGGTTTTGCCACAGCTGGTATCGGAGCTCATACCACCACAGAGGAATCAATAAACTATAAATACCATCCTTTTCAAAAGTAAAACTTGTTAGAAACAAATGTTGGATAGATCGTCAGGACGATAAGGATAGACCTAGGACGTGAAGCCTTAGGATAATAGAGGGGTAGCTAGGTGGCTATTTGAGTAAGCCCTACAGGCTACTATAAGGGATGGGAGCTTTTCCCTATTCCCTCTAAGTTGAAACGAGGTCGTTTAGGACGAGCATGCATGCATCCTTTACTTAAACTACTTGATAATTGGGTAAAAACTTTAATACATGATAATGATAGATTAAGTACATTCAGTGACCTTATCGTAAACTTCGATAGGCCAAGCTTGATTCCCTTTTATTTTATAATTCTTTTTGTTTTCTACTTACGCTTAACCGTACACAGATGACTTCTCACGGATCCTCAAAAGGAGGGAACGCACACGCCCACACGGATGGACTTGCACGAGAGGGTTTTCC
Organism: Zea luxurians; assembly: GCA_029449295.1. NCBI lineage: Eukaryota > Viridiplantae > Streptophyta > Magnoliopsida > Poales > Poaceae > Zea > Zea luxurians. Next base: position 12,881,948 of record JAOPSE010000060.1, on the reverse strand, counting down.
CCGCATCTTGTGGGAGGTACTTCAGGGAGCAGGCTACACGACGCCTCCCCAGTACATGGTGCAGCTGTTCGAGAAGAACCGGGTGCCCCGCTGTAGGGTGAGGATGACCCTAGAGCCTCATCCCTTACAGCCAGGCTGGCATTCGTTGGACTCCGAGTCTTTCGGATATCGGGCTGAGGATACTATCGAGGCCATTGCTCTCCACGGGCTGATGACCTTTTGTGGTTTTCACCCCTTGGAGCTGTCTACTCATCCTATTGGCTTGTTTCCCGCGGAGGAGGACGACCCAATGTGGAAGGACCGAGTGGAGCATGCCAAGGATATATGGGCTCTTTACCTAGGGCAGACTGCTCACTTGACGGTGCGATGCATGGATGCCCTGTATCGTCAGCAAGTGATGCGAGGAGAGGCAATGTCTCAGCTAATGGCATTGTTGGAGGCTACCAAGATCACCTTAGATAACAGAGAGGAACTGGTGGTAGACCTATCCACTGAGATGGTGGAAAAGGACCTGCAGGTGGAACAGATGTCCAACGAGATCCAGGAGCTAGTGGGAACCAGGGAGAACACCATTGAGGTTCTCGAGGATCAGCTAATCAACACTCAGCAGCAACTTGTGGAAGCCAACCAACATTTGGACATGCACCACCAGGAGATCCAGGATATGGAGGCCAACGAGGATGTTGACATCGAGGGAGGAGAGGAGCCAGAGCCTGCATCCAGCTTGGACACTTCTGGCTCAGGGAGACCACCTTCCCCCGAGTCAAGCGTTGCCTTGTTTGTCCATTGAGTTGCAGGGATAGAGTTAGAAGTGTGTGGTGGTAGAACTCCTCAAAGCTAGCTTAGCTTTTGCACCCTTGGGGTACTAGGCTAGACAGAGTTGAGTCTTTTGGGTCACTGATGTAATCGTAACAAACTCTTTTGAAAGTATGGATGATGAATGATGTCAGCTTTAATTTATGAAGAAAAGTGTTATGCCACGTAGTATCTTTTATGAATTATGCAAGAAAATATTGGTTTTACCCTTTCAAATCTTTCACCACGTATGAACCCTGACATCAGAAGTATAATGTTGAGAGCATCCTTAAAAATTTTTCAGATGGCAGGAAGAGCGCGTCGTGGACAGAATGAGCGCATTCCTCCACCCGTGCCACCACCTCCTACCATGCAAGAGCTGATGGCTCAGCAGAATGAGATTCTGGGGCAGTTGGCTCAGCGATAGCCACCACCTCAACACTATGGTGGTGGTGATCACCATCAATGTCCCCTAGCAGCAGCCACATATCACGAGTTCCTCAGCACTCTGTGACACCCCAGGTGCCAGTTTCGTGTTATGACAGGAGATTTATCCTAATCTCATATGCTCAGTGAATATTTCTATTTCTCAGTCGTGTATGTCTCTGATTATCCAGACTATTCATTCACAGTTCACCGAACTCGAAGTTATTCAGTCTCACAGAAGGCCAAATTTGGAGCCTGCTAAAACTTTTATTTCTCGGCACGAATGCGAACTCGGTAGTCAATCTCGATTTATAAATCTCATCTAAAGCTTATTTAGTCAAACCCTCGACGGCTGTTATTTGATCTAAGCTCGAGTCTAATTCCTCGAACTTCAATCGATGTCCGACTATTTTATCCGAATCCGGACTCTCAAACGGAATACTCAGTATGTCGTCCCCTAATTAATTCTTACTCGACTCAGCCTAGTATCTTATGTCTGAACTGAATTGAAAACCCACTCCAATAGTGATTTTTAAGATGTCACGATTCGCCTTCTCCGACTAAAAATCCAAAGCCGATCAAAATTTTGAGAGAAAAATTTGTTTCTAAAATAGTGCGCGAGAGAATTTCAATGCGACGCCGAAACCAATTTCTTGGTCCAAGCTAAGTGTTCAATTGTCTGTCGTCTTGACACCGGCTTTCCTCGTTTGTCGCATCAGTTTCAATCTCGCGCAGATGAATCGCTGCCAAAATCCAGTAGTAATTTTTGGTTTCCTTCTACCCTAAGCAACCCCACAAAAACCCTAGCTCTAGCAATTGTCTATAAATAGAAGGACCCCTCCCTTGCACTTTGGAAATTTTCCACTCCCACCCCTAGCCGCCACCAGCCATTTTCCCTGCCTTCTTCTCCCACGCCACCTCTTCTCTCTGTCCAGTGGCACACGGCAGCAAGCACCTCTTGGCGACCTCCCTTTCTCAGCACAGGAACAAGGGGCCTCCATGGCGCCACCCCTCCCCCTCGGCTCTAGCTCCCTTGGGGCTCCCTTCCAGCGTCCGAGCTCGAGCAGGTGAGCCGGCGCGACCTCTTCCATGGATGCGCCCCTCCCTGTCTCCATGGCAAGCCCTGCTATGCCCAGGACCCGACGGCCCCTGCGTACGCTCCCTCCATGGTGCCCAGTCGCATGCACGGCCGAGCTCCAGCTCCGGCCAACAGTCATGAGCGCCCTTTCTCCACTGCATCTGTTCCCCCTCTGCTTTTTCCTTCGGAGGTGCTGTGCTCTAGCTCTGAAACTAGCTCGCCCCCGTGGTACTCGTGCACTTCTCTGCTCCATCTACTCCCATGGTGGACGCTGATTCCCTCTCTAGCTCCCTCCCTGGCCGAGCACCTCCATGGCTGGCGCTCCCCTTCCTTGGTGCCCCATGGCTTCTCATTCAGGTGCCCTCTTCCACCTCGCACAACGCCTGCTCTACCCCTCACAGCTGTATCCTCGTCTTCGTCAAGCCTTCCTTGTTGTGCCTTGCACCGTCGATGTTCTTGGGCGTTCGACAAAATGCCTAAACCAAGTAGCGTGTTTTGGACAGTGTAACACTCAAAATTGTTTACAAGGAATAAATAGTGAATTCCCTATTGTATGTGCCATAATTGCATCATAAAAAGAGCATACATAAAATTATGAGGGATTAATTAAAACAAATGATACTAAAATAAAATAAAGTGCATCATGTTGGAGTCTATATGTTTGTGCATTAAACAAAATAATAAGAATACTGATAATAGTAAGAAGTTAATAATCCTAAAAGTTGGATTAAATCCTAAATTGAAACTAGGGTTTGGAAATAAGAAAGGATAAAGGAGATAAATAATAAATAATATATATATAACTATCCACAGAATTTGTACCTCTAATATCACCAATATAATTCGTAATGATGAGCCATGAAGTTTGAATTTAAACTTGAATTCAGATTTGGATTAGAAAATAAAGAAAAAGGAATGGAAAATAAAAAGGATAAAACAAAACCCAACTGATGGGCCTCGCACCCTCAATTCGGCCCAATTCTCATTTCCCTCGGCGCGGCCCATGACCAACTGCAGCGCGCGCGCTCGACCGGCTGCTTCGCGGGGCCCACTGGTCAGCCTCCTCGCGCCTATCACTCCGTCGCTCGCCTACGTAACGGTCTAGCTCTTCAGTTCCTTGGCGCGCGCCTGGGAATGTCTGTCTCGCCGACTTATGGGACCCACCGGGCGGTCTCTCACTCGCACTCGCGCTCTGCATCTGTCACTGCTACGCGGGCCTGCTCTACCGGGGTCTTCCCCGTCCGTCGCCGCGCAAATCGAGCGAGCTTGGTGTGGCGCAGTTCGTGGAATCCGTTGGAGTAGTGCGCGAATCGATCTCAGGCGGCCATAAGAAGGGCGTGGCCGGGTCCTTGCCCTTCCCTTACCTCGTCAACGCGCATATCATGTGCCGCCATTACCGTGAGTAGAGAGAAAGGGAAGAAGAGGCGACCGCACGACCATCTGGACGTCTGGGCCGCGGGTGAGCCGTAGTTCGGGTCGGTAATCGTCGCGGGTTCGCGGCGGAGCCTTCCGCGGGTGAGCCAAGTGGAGTCGGTCGGGGAAGCGGCCTGAATTGTTCACTGTCGGCGTTAACCCGCAGACCTCCGCCGTGTGCCGTGGGCAGGCCTCCCGGTGACCTAATCCTCGGTAAAATTCCCACCTCTGTGTTCGCCATCTTCCTAATTTCATTTTGCACCAACTGATTTGGCAATCGACTCATCGTGTGGGCGAATTGGGCCGTTCCGGCCATGGCTTTGCCGCGGTGAGCCACCGGAGTGGGTCGGGAGGTAAGAGAGAGTTTGTGAGCCGTTGATCTTTTGTTGAACGGCTCTGATTAGAAGAGAGATACCCCCTTCGTCATTTTAATCCGAGCCATCGGATTCTAATCGTGTGGCTCGGGGTAGATTAGATCGTGGGCATTCGTGGATCGTGGATCTCTGATCGTACGGTTGACGTCGCGTACCGGTTTATAAAGCGTCCAGATCTAATCTGTGCCATAGGATCTAATCTGGGCAGTCCACGTTCACCTGTACCCCTTCAGCCGCGCCAACTTACAAAAGGGCCCTCCTGGAAAATAGAAATAAACCCGCCGTCCATTGCACAGTGCACTGAGTCTTAGGAATTCTTCTGTATTAGCCCCTGGGTTTCTATGATTTTGAGGCACAGTCCAGATTGGTATTTAACCCGAGAAATTAAATTATAAAATGGATTTTTAATATATAAATATACCCTAGAACTTGATAAATTCATAGAAAATCCATTTTTAGTCCAAATCACTTCATTCCAGTTTCTAAAATTTTGTAAATTTAATATCTATGACTTAGTGCCTCTGTTTTGACATGAAAGACAATTTAAAATATATCTATCACTTAATCCTATATTAAATACATAAAACCTTGGAAAATTCATATCTTAAAATATATAACTCCAAATTTAGTGATTCCAGTTCCTATGATCTCATTTTAATGTGTAGATTTTTACTGTGTATTTTATTTGCATGTTTGATGTGATGTTAATTTGTGCTATACTATGTATGTATTGTGTTGATGCAAGTAGACGAGCAAGCCACTGTGGATCCTGAGGTTCAACAAGTAGAGGTAGCTGAACAGGAGCTCATTGAAGGCAAGTTGTGCCCTTGATCACTTACTTTTCCCAGCCATGTTCTTATTAATTTTAATGATCTGCGTAGGTTAATTTTGATGGGAACCTTTATGTTACCCCAGTTTTGGTTATCTTTATACCTTGTTCACCACTGAAATATTTTTGGGGTAGTACTTGCTATTGCTTTATGTGGATTGGGTATGGAGATACAACATTCATGATTACTCTTTTATTATCTTGTTATTATTACTATTCATGTTAAGATCATTAAAATAATGGGAACATGGAGCGACCACCCGGGAAAACAGTGCTACCACAAGGGTTTAATGGGATGCCCTTGGCTGATTAACTAGGAAAGCTAGTGGAGGTCTTCCTTACCCGAAAGGGGCAAGGACAGTAGGGGAGTGGTCAGTGTAGGGAGGTCCTTGGGTTGATTTTGCTGCGATGGCGGTCAAGCAAGAACCCTGCACTGGAGCTTCCTATAAACTGTAGCGGGATTTCCGAAGCTAGTGGAACTTTGTAAAGGCCTCGTAGTGTTACCCTGCCTCGCCTCCTCGGTAGAGGTGTATGGGATTGGCCGTCTCTTGGCAGATGGGTAACATGACTTGTGGGTAAAGATGCGCAACCTCTGCAGAGTGTAAAACTAGTATACTAGCCGTGCTCACGGTCATGAGCGGCTCGGACCCTCACATGATTAATTTATGGAACTTAAATTCAATTTGACATTTGCATCGCATTTGGGATTATTTTACTACTACTTTTCTTTATTATTATTAAGGTTTGGTATTTACTTACACTTAGTAATTGCTAATAAAATTTGGACCAACTTATAAAAGCAATGCTCAGCCTCAACCTGTATTTCATTTATCAGCCTTACACTTCATGAACTCCCACCTTTGGTGAGTTCATGCTCACATTATTCCCCACGACTTGTTGAGCTATGAACGTATGTGAGCTCACTCTTGCTGTCTCACACCCCCCCACAGGAGAAGAACAGGTGGTCGAAGAGGAGCCCCCTAACACCGAGGCATTTGATCTAATCTAGGTGGCGTTTCTCAGTTGACATTGGCGCCGACGATCCTTAGTTCATTTTATATTTATCCTTTTACTTTGTAATAAGTCTTCCGCTATGTAATAAATACTCTGATGTTTTATGACATTTTTCTCTATACACTCTGTTATTATATATGTTGTCTTCTTGGCGCATGTATGAGATGCACCCGGCTTTGTCCTTTAAAACCGGGTGTTACAGAAGTGGTATCAGAGGAAATGTTGACTGTAGGACGAAACCTAGTTAGAAATGGACAAAACCCTTTTCTACTTACCTTACTCTGATCCTTTCTATACTTATCTTGATCCTATCTCATCTTCTACTGTTCTACTCTGATCATTCTTACCTTCTCTATTCTAAGACAAGTCGGATTTCACACCTTGGAATCCCTACCCCGATGACATTTTTTTAGAGATAGGAAGCCTAAGACCAAATCAAAACTATTTTCTCTATTAAAAATGTTGGTGGATTGTTCTGATGAAAAATGTCTGATTTGCTTCTTTGATTGATTGAAGTATTATATATGGACATCTTAGTATGTGCCATCATAAGGTAATAAATTAGCTATGGTAGGTAAAACATTAATCTGCTTAGCTAATAAATCCCCCAATGTAACATGATTCATAATTACTGCCTTGTCTACTGCTCTTTCTTACCATATGTGTCTAACTCAGATGGTCAATACCAGGCGGGGTGGTGGAATTGATTTGCCTCCTAATCGACACACTCGAAGGATATATAGACAACCTCAGCCACAACCAGCAGAGATGAATCCTCCTAATCCTCCACCAGGCGGTGTTGATCCACTGATTGCAGCACAGATGGCGGTGATGCAGCAAATGGCGGACACTATGGCTGATATGCGTGCTCAGATGCAGCAAGAACGCCAGGAGATGCGTCAGGAAAGAGAAGATATACGCCAGGAGTTGCGCCAGGAGAGAGAGGAGATACGCCAGGAGAGGAGGGCGCAACAACAACAGCTGCAACAACAACTTCAACAACAGCAGCAACAACAACAAGTGCCATTGCCTCCACCACCACCACCAGTTCCACCTCGTGATAAGCACCGGGAGTTTATGAGTCATAAGCCACCGACCTTCGCCAGCTCGCCAGATCCACTAGATGCAGATGATTGGCTGAAAGCGATTGAGAAGATGCTCAACATTGCCCAATGCTCAGACCGGGAGAAAGTTCTTTATGCCTCGGGTCGTCTGACAGGTCCTGCTGCTGACTGGTGGGATTCTTATACTGCTGCCCATGATGCTGCTGATACTATTACTTGGGCAGAGTTCAGTACGCAGTTCAGGAACTACCATATTCCAGCCGGTATGATAAAGATCAAGAAGAAGGAGTTTCTGTCATTGAAGCAAGGCAATATGTCGGTCAGCGAGTACAGAGACAAGTTTATTCAGCTTTCGAGATATGCTCCGGAGGAAGTTGCTGAGGATGAGAGGAAGCAAGAGCACTTCATAGAAGGACTTAATGGACCCCTACAGTATGCACTGGTTGCACACACATTTCCGTCGTTTCAGAGGCTACTGGATAAGGCTCTTGCTATTGAACACAAGCGTGTTCAATTGGGTGATTTGAAGAGGAAGGCTATCTCACAAGGACAGGGTAGCTGCAGTGTTCGTCCCCGCTACGTTCCACCTTAGGGTACACCGACTCGACCAGGAGGGCCACGTACAGCTCAGTATGCTCCACAGGGGTCCCCACGGACACCTACTCGACAGGCTACCCCCACTGGCACCCCGACGAAGTTTTCCGGACAGAGTATAGGCACAACTTGTTTCAAGTGTGGGAAGACTGGTCATTATGCAAATGTCTGCCCACAGAGGATTGCTACTACTCCAGTTCAGAACAGGCAGCAAACTCCAGGATCTGGCAAGGGATATTCTATTGCCAAGGTTAATCAAGTCAGCGTTGATGCTACTCCGGATGGTGGGGACATCGTACTTGGTATGTTTTATGTTAATGCAATTCCTGCAACCATATTATTTGATTCTGGTGCTACACATTCATTCATGTCTGCTAGATATGCCAACACAAATGAAATACCACTGCTAAATATGAGAAAACCCATGATAGTAATTACACCTAAAGGGCCTGTTGAGGCGAATCAAATGACACGTAGATTGACATTGACCATTATGGGTAGAGAATTTGGAGCTACTGCTATAATATTAGAGTCAAGCAGTATAGATCTGATCCTTGGTATGTCATGGCTAAGAAAGGCAAAGGCCGTTATAGCATGTGGTAGAGGTACCGTAGAACTCACTACCACTAAAGGAGAAAGATTTCAAGTTAATATTGCAGTAACCTCCTCATCCATGCGTGCAATGTTCTTTATGCCTGAGGAGTTTATTGGTGACAACATCCGGGTGGTTAGAGATTTTCCGGATGTCTTTCCAGAGGAGTTACCAGGGATGCCACCAGATAGGGAAGTTGAGTTTGTTATTGATCTTTTACCTGGAACTGCCCCTATTTCTAAGCGACCATACAGGATGGCTGTAGAGGAGTTGAAGGAACTTAAGAAGCAGTTAACTGAGTTACAGGAGGCGGGGTATATTCGTCTGAGTTCCTCACCTTGGGGAGCACCGGTGTTATTCGTACAGAAGAAGGATGGATCGCAACGAATGTGCGTGGACTATAGATCATTTAATGATGTCACGGTGAAGAACAAGTACCCATTACCCCGTATTGAAGATTTATTTGATCAGATGAGAGGATCCAGGGTATTCTCGAAGATTGATCTCCGATCGGGATACCATCAGATGAAGATTAGACCATCAGATATTCCAAAGACGGCTTTCTCAACCCGATATGGATTATATGAGTTTACTGTTATGTCATTTGGATTAACCAATGCACCAGCTTATTTCATGAATTTGATGAACAAAGTGTTTATGGAGTATTTGGACAGATTCGTCGTGGTGTTTATCGACGATATTCTGATCTATTCTAGGAATGAAAGTGATCATGAACAACATCTAAGGTTGGTGCTACAAAAGCTGCGAGATAATCAACTCTACGCTAAGTTCAGCAAGTGCGAGTTTTGGATTGACAAGGTGCCATTCCTTGGTCATATTATTTCTAATGGAGGAATAGCAGTGGATCCTGCTAAAGTGAAAGAGATAATGGAGTGGAGAGTACCCACTACAGTTACTGAGATTCGGAGTTTCTTGGGACTCGCAGGATATTATCGGAGATTCATTGAAGGGTTCTCTAAGATTGCCAAACCTATGACATCGCTTCTGGAGAAAGGAAGAGAATTCAAGTGGGATGAGAAATGCCAAGAAAGCTTTGATCACTTGAAGGAGAGACTAATGTCACCACCAGTGTTGATTATGCCAGATCTACAGAAAGGATTTGACATTTATTGTGATGCATGTGGCCAAGGATTGGGATGCGTGCTTATGCAAGAAGGTCATGTGATCGCCTATGCAACGCGTCAGTTGCGGAAACATGAATTGAACTACCCCACTCATGACTTGGAATTGGCTGCCGTTGTGCATGCACTTAAGATTTGGAGACACTACATTATGGGAACTAAGTGCCAAGTATACACGGATCATAAGAGCTTGAAGTACATATTCACTCAGAAGGATCTCAACCTTAGGCAACGCCGTTGGTTGGAGCTTATTAAGGATTATGATTTGGAGATTCACTATCACCCAGGCAAGGCGAATTTGGTTGCAGATGCCTTGAGTCAGAAGGAGCATGTTGACTCCGCTTTCGTTGTCCAGCTACCTGATGAATTAGCAAAAGATTTTGAGAGACTCAACCTGGGAATTGTTACACATACGGAAGGAATTACCATTGAATTGGAACCTACCTTGGAGCAAGAAATTCGTAAAGGTCAGATTGGTGATGCTAAAATCCAGGAGATCAAGGATCTGATAACAGAGGGTAGAGGCCCAGAGTTTACGGAGGATGAGCAAGGCACGATATGGTTCAAGAATCGGATCTGTGTTCCCGACATTGATAGTCTTCGGGAAACCATATTGAAGGAGGCACATGACTCAGTTTATTCTATTCACCCTGGGAGTACTAAGATGTATCAGGATTTGAAGCAAAAGTATTGGTGGTATGGACTGAAGAGAGATGTGGCTGCACATGTGGCTATGTGCGATGTGTGCCAAAGAGTTAAGGCTGAACACCAGAGGCCAGCCGGACTACTGCACCCACTGAAGATACCTGAGTGGAAATGGGAAGAAGTTGGCATGGACTTCATTGTTGGATTACCCCGCACGTCTGCTGGATATGATTCTATATGGGTGATTGTGGACAGGCTAACTAAAGTAGCCCACTTTATTCCAGTGAAGACCACGTATTCAGGAGCCAAGTTGGCAGAGTTGTACATGGCACGGATTGTATGCCTGCATGGTGTGCCAAAGAAGATTGTGTCAGACCGGGGATCACAGTTTACCTCTCGATATTGGAAGAAGTTGCACGAGTCATTGGATACAAGATTGAATTTTAGTTCGGCTTACCATCCACAGACTGATGGGCAGACAGAGAGGACTAACCAAGTGCTGGAAGATATGTTAAGAGCTTGTGCTCTTAAACATGGTGGAAGTTGGGATAAGAGTTTGCCGTATGCGAAGTTCTCTTATAATAATAGCTATCAGGCCAGTTTGAAGATGTCACCGTTTGAGGCTTTATATGGCAGAAAGTGCAGGACTCCACTATATTGGTATCAAACTGGTGAAAGGCAGTTGTTTGGACCTGAGATTATACAAGAAGCAGAAGAACAAGTCCAGCAAATAAGGGAGAATTTGAGAACCGCGCAGTCAAGGCAGAAAAGCTATGCTGACACCCGGAGGAGACTGCTTGAGTTTAAGGAGGGAGATTATGTCTATTTGAAGTTGTCACCACTCCGGGGTATGAGAAGATTCAAAGTCAAAGGAAAGTTGTCCCCTCGCTTTATTGGACCCTTCTTAATCTTAATGCGAGTGGGAGAGGTTGCATATCAATTGGAACTACCGGGTCATCTCGCGGATGTTCATGATGTATTCCATGTATCTCAGCTGAAGAAATGTCTCAGGGTACCTGAGGAACAATTACCAATGGAGGACCTTAGTGTTCAAGAAGATCTAACTTATACTGAGTACCCCATCAAGATTTTGGATACTTTGACTTGAGTTACGAGGAATAAGGTTATAAAGATGTGCAAAGTGCAATGGAGCCACCACGGTGAAGATGAAGCAACTTGGGAAAGAGAAGAAGAGCTTCGTATAGATTTTCCCCACCTTTTCCCTAGATCTTCCTAAATCTCGAGGACGAGATTATTTTTAAGGGGGGTAGGATTTGTAACACTCAAAATTGTTTACAAGGAATAAATAGTGAATTCCCTATTGTATGTACCATAATTGCATCATAAAAAGAGCATACATAAAATTATGAGGGATTAATTAAAACAAATGATACTAAAATAAAATAAAGTGCATCATGTTGGAGTTTATATGTTTGTGCATTAAACAAAATAATAAGAATACTGATAATGGTAAGAAGTTAATAATCCTAAAAGTTGGATTAAATCCTAAATTGAAACTAGGGTTTGGAAATAAGAAAGGATAAAGGAGATAAATAATAAATAATATATATATATATAACTATCCACAGAATTTGTACCTCTAATATCACCAATATAATTCGTAATGATGAGCCATGAAGTTTGAATTTAAACTTGAATTCAGATTTGGATTAGAAAATAAAGAAAAAGGAATGGAAAATAAAAAGGATAAAACAAAACCCAACTGATGGGCCTCGCACCCTCAATTCGGCCCAATTCTCATTTCCCTCGGCGCGGCCCATGACCAACTGCAGCGCGCGCGCTCGACCAGCTGCTTCGCGGGGCCCACTGGTCAGCCTCCTCGCGCCTATCACTCCGTCGCTCGCCTACGTAAGGGTCCATCTCGTCAGTTCCTTGGCGCGCGCCTGGGAATGTCTGTCTCGCCGACTTATGGGACCCACCGGGCAGTCTCTCACTCGCACTCGCGCTCTGCATCTATCACTGCTACGCGGGCCTGCTCTACCAGGGTCTTCCCCGTCCGTCGCCGCGCAAATCAGGCGAGCTCGGTGTGGCGCAGTTCGCGGAATCCGTTGGAGTAGTGCGCGAATCGATCTCAGGCGGCCATAAGAAGGGCGTGGCCGGGTCCTTGCCCTTCCCTTACCTCATCAACGCGCATATCGTGTGCCGCCATTACCGTGAGTAGAGAGAAAGGGAAGAAGAGGCGGACGCATGACCATCTAGACGTCTGGGCCGTGGGTGAGCCGTAGTTCGGGTCGGTAATCGTCGCGGGTTCGCGGCGGAGCCTTCCGCGGGTGAGCCAAGTGGAGTCGGTCAGGGAAGCGGCCTGAATTGTTCACTGTCGGCGTTAACCCGCAGACCTCCGCCGTGGCCGTGGGCAAGCCTCCCGGTGACCTAATCCTCGGTAAAATTCCCACCTCTGTGTTCGCCATCTTCCTAATTTCATTTTGCACCAACTGATTTGGCAATCGACTCATCGTGTGGGCGAATTGGGTCGTTCCGACCATGGCTTTGCCGCGGCGTGGCGCGGTGAGCCGCCGGAGTGGGTCGGGTGGTAAGAGAGTTTGTGAGCCGTTGATCTTTTGTTGAACGGCTCTGATTAGAAGAGAGATACCCCCTTCGTCATTTTAATCCGAGCCATCGGATTCTAATCGTGTGGCTCGGGGTAGATTAGATCGTGGGCATTCGTGGATCGTGGATCTCTGATCGTACGGTTGACGTCGCGTACTGGTTTATAAAGCGTCCAGATCTAATCTGCGCCATAGGATCTAATCTGGGCGGTCCACGTTCACCTGTACCCCTTCAGCCGCGCCAACTTACAAAAGGGCCCTCCTGGAAAATAGAAATAAACCCGCCGTCCATTGCACAGTGCACTGAGTCTTAGGAATTCTTCTGTATTAGCCCCTGGGTTTCTATGATTTTGAGGCCCAGTCCAGATTGGTATTTAACCCGAGAAATTAAATTATAAAATGGATTTTTAATATATAAATATACCCTAGAACTTGATAAATTCATAGAAAATCCATTTTTAGTCCAAATCACTTCATTCCAGTTTCTAAAATTTTGTAAATTTAATATCTATGACTTAGTGCCTCTGTTTTGACATGAAAGACAATTTAAAATATATCTATCACTTAATCCTATATTAAATACATAAAACCTTGGAAAATTCATATCTTAAAATATATAACTCCAAATTTAGTGATTCCAGTTCCTATGATCTCATTTTAATGTGTAGATTTTTACTGTGTATTTTATTTGCATGTTTGATGTGATGTTAATTTATGCTATACTATGTATGTATTGTGTTGATGCGAGTAGACGAGCAAGCCACTGTGGATCCTGAGGTTCAACAAGTAGAGGTAGCTGAACAGGAGCTCATTGAAGGCAAGTTGTGCCCTTGATCACTTACTTTTCCCAGCCATGTTCTTATTAATTTTAATGATCTGCATAGGTTAATTTTGATGGGAACCTTTATGTTACCCCAGTTTTGGTTATCTTTATACCTTGTTCACCACTGAAATATTTTTGGGTAGTACTTGCTATTGCTTTATGTGGATTGGGTATGGAGATACAACATTCATGATTACTCTTTTATTATCTTGTTATTATTACTATTCATGTTAAGATCATTAAAATAATGGGAACATGGAGCGACCACCCGGGAAAACAGTGCTACCACAAGGGTTTAATGGGACGCCCTTGGCTGATTAACTAGGAAAGCTAGTGGAGGTCTTCCTTACCCGAAAGGGGCAAAGACAGTAGGGGAGTGGTCAGTGTAGGGAGGTCCTTGGGTTGATTTTGCTGCGATGGCGGTCAAGCAAGAACCCTGCACTGGAGCTTCCTATAAACTGTAGCGGGATTTCCGAAGCTAGTGGAACTTTGTAAAGGCCTCGTAGTGTTACCCTGCCTCGCCTCCTCGGTAGAGGTGTATGGGATTGGCCGTCTCTTGGCAGATGGGTAACATGACTTGTGGGTAAAGATGCGCAACCTCTGCAGAGTGTAAAACTAGTATACTAGCCGTGCTCACGGTCATGAGCGGCTCGGACCCTCACATGATTAATTTATGGAACTTAAATTCAATTTGACATTTGCATCGCATTTGGGATTATTTTACTACTACTTTTCTTTATTATTATTAAGGTTTGGTATTTACTTACACTTAGTAATTGCTAATAAAATTTGGACCAACTTATAAAAGCAATGCTCAGCCTCAACCTGTATTTCATTGATCAGCCTTACACTTCATGAACTCCCACCTTTGGTGAGTTCATGCTCACATTATTCCCCATGACTTGTTGAGCTATGAACGTATGTGAGCTCACTCTTGCTGTCTCACACCCCCCCACAGGAGAAGAACAGGTGGTCGAAGAGGAGCCCCCTAACACCGAGGCATTTGATCTAATCTAGGTGGCGTTTCTCAGTTGACATTGGCGCCGACGATCCTTAGTTTGTTTTATATTTATTCTTTTACTTTATAATAAGTCTTCCGCTATGTAATAAATACTCTGATGTTTTATGACATTTTTCCCTATACACTCTGTTATTATATATGTTGTCTTCTTGGCGCATGTATGAGATGCACCCGGCTTTGTCCTTTAAAACCGGGTGTTACAGACAGCCCCATCCGCGACGTCGTAAGTCCTCGGTGAGATTCCTCGCTGCCCTTGCTGCTATTATATTTATTTTTGTGCTCGGTAAAACTGTTGAACGGTTGTGTGTGTCTAATCGCAGCTAGCCGTCAATACCATCCGTCGCGCACGCGTGTTTGATACAAGACCGGTCGGGTGAACCACGTGCTTGCACAACTCAAATCCGATCCCATTCAGGTTGATTGATTTATAGTTTACAATATGTATGATTTGGTTGATGTCAGGCAGTGCATGTATAAGTGTGGATGTGGGTAAAATGTTTTGGTTATAGACATTGGTAGGATCGCATTTGCGGTTGGAGAACAAGAGGTTGTTTGATGTGTGCGATTTGTAGTTAGTCTAATTATGTTTTGGTCGATGATGTGCATGTGTGATTATGTGTGAAAACTCCTTTGTATGAATGGAAGCATGTAGAGAAGAAAATGAAGTAGAAAAGAAGTCGGATGTTTTTATATTTCGATAGGAACATATGCGATGTGTTGTTTGATGCAAAGACTAAGTTTAAATAAATAAACAAATAAATGCGAATGATGATTTAGGGAATACATCGATAGATGTTTATATGAAGAGTGTATTGGTTTTATGCATGTGATCGGTGATTGTGATAGTCGATGCAAATGAGAGTATGATTAATCCTGTTGGAGTCACTGGTGCGGTGGATGTCTTGTGCGTAATATGGGGACACGTATGTGTGTGTGTGTGCCGTGGTGTATTTTAGTAAATGGTGGAGTGAGATATTTGTTTGAGGTGTGCGGGTATATGCCGTAATATGGTTATACTCGCGATGAAGCAAAATGTATGTATTGTGTAACACAACATTTAGGTTGTTGTCGTATAACCGTGTGAAGGATGCTCCCGATGGTCATGTGACTAAATGGTGTCGAAGTGGCAAAGCGAGAAGTAAGTTTAATATTTTTAAACGGTTAGTTGATAGCATCCATCGGTGCCGTCATGATTTCTGTTGTATGGCGGATCGATACTTTGTTTTGTCAATTATTGCATTCCATGCCTGTTGGATAAATAAATATCTTGTTGATTGATTAGAGGTCTTATATGAGCGTTATCGCAGCCCAACAATTACTGGAGGCGAGTAGCGTTCATAAGTTGGTCCTTGTTAAAATTAAAGAACAACCCGATAAGATATGCACATAAGTGCTTTAGATCCCTCAGTAGCCAATGTAAGTCTTATGGAGTTTTACGCCATGTGTAAATGCCTCCATGATAGACCCCCAAAAATGTGCTATTTAGGTGACTTGTGTGTTAACTAATTCAAGTTGAGCAATGGTTGAGAAACACTGATCAATCTGCTCCAACCCATGTTTTTGAGTTGCGATGTCAAAAATAGTTTGCTAAGTGTTATACTGTGTTGGCTAACTTCTGTTAAGAAAGAGTCGATTGCGATAAGTGATTGCTATATACACATTGTGTCTCGGAGTGCTATAATAATGGGTTAGCAAACTTGTTAGATGGTTTTGGGTTAAGTTCGTGGCTACGATAAATTGCTTGTTGTAGTCTAAATGCGTATGGTTATGGTCGCAGGTAAAAATTAGTAGTGCTCGTGTGGTGTCTAAGTTAAAATGCAAATTTTTGGGTGAAAAGCGCTTCGATATTGATTTTCGTAGAGAATGCGTTGTTACTTGTGTATGGCAATTCTAGCGCCCGAAATAACTTGTATAAAAATTAGTAAGTCTACTTGTTAGTTCTCACTTGGTTATTTTAACTCTAACAATTGTCAAAGTGTTAGAATAATTCAAGTCTCTAGAGCGCGGCAATTCTTGAATTGTATAGGATCTGAAATTTATTAATTGCTGTTTTGGACTGCACGCAGTGATTTCCCCGTGTTGTATGTTTGATGAACTAAATTGTGTTTTCTGTAGATATGTGCTATAGAAAAGTTATAGATAACTTTATTATCTTGCTTGTGTTAAAATTTGACAGGCATAAGTCTGATCGTTTAAGAGTTATGCTTTTTACAAATTCAGTAACTGAACCTGTCCAAATTCTATACAGATTTCAGAAACTGCATTGTTTGCTTAAGTTAATGTTACAATCTGTTCATGATCATTATAAGCAAGTTGTAGATGCTTTTCTTATCTTGCTTTTTTAAAAATTCCACAACCTTAGGCCTGACAGTTTAAGAGTTATGAATTTTACAAACTTGTTGCTGTGTTCTGTCCACTGTCAGAACAGATTTTGAAAACTGTAATGTTTGATTTGATTAAACCTGGAATAATTTCTTGGTGATTATAAAAGTTGTGTAGTAATTTTTTTAAGCTTTCCAAAAAGTCTTGGATCACTCTTTTTGGTGGTCTGAAGCTTATGTTATGGATGTTTAAAGTATGAAGACTGAATCTGTCCAGTTCTGGACAGCACAACCTTCATAGTATATTTTACCCTTGATACATATTAGACCAGCTAGGGATGTTTATAAATAAATTATAGAACATTTAATTACCTTTCCAGGAAGTCTAGGATCAATTAGTTTGGATGTTTGAATCTTTAGTTGTGAATTTTTGAAGTTGCAAGTCTGAATCTGTCCAAATCTGGACAGAGCTGTTGTATTAGCACATTTTGACCTTGCTAGTTGTTGAATCATGTTGTGATGACAATACCAAAGTTGTATAGCACTTTCTAAGCTTTCCAGAAAGTCCTAGTTTGCTACTTTTGGATTAATATTTGAAAAGTTATGATTAAAACAAGTAACTGCTGTATTGCTGTCCAAAAATCTGCAAGTGCGCATTTGATTGTTTAGTTCACTTGTTGGCTAAAAATGCTTAGTTAGCACTTAACAGGACATAGACTGGTAATGGTGAAGCTTAATGTTGCTTGTGCGTCATGTTTTATATGTTTCTTCCTCTAGTTGATTGCGATGTAGAATATCCATAGACATTGATGCCTATGTCCTCTATTGAACTTGTGTGGCCGGTGATGCTTTTGCGCGATCAATATGAGAACTAATGAAAAGCCGTATCCAAATAAATAAAATGCACGTGCTTGTGATGTCGTAATTATGTTGTGTAAATAAATAACATGTTGTTGTCTTTTAATGGTGTTAATGTTGAACGTCGATAACGTGTAGATAGCTAATGCTAGCAATAGTTGTTACGGTGTCTTACAATTTAATGTTTAGTTCGCTAACATATACTTAAAGTATCTTGTGCTATTTCATTATATTCATACATATGCACCTTGCATCTCATTTAGGACCGAGAGAGGATGATCGTGCAAGTGATGTGGTGCCACCCACAAGATGCAGTCGGTGGACGACCCAAGGAAGGATGGACATAACTAGTGGATGCTCGCCAAGCGAGCACCTCCCCCAGCAAACACTATCTAAGTGTTAAATTAAAGACAAGCCCCGGTTTTATGCATAACCGTTTATATATGCTATTTTACTACACTTAATGTTTGTAGGCTTGTACTGTGCACTTAAGTGTAGGAGTTGACTGAAACCCTAGTTGCATGAACTCCCCTTTGAGATGGATACTAGTATGCTAGGTCGAGTAGCTGCTTTGCTAATTAGGGATCTCGGTAGAAGTCGAGTGATTTTTCTAGCACTCGCTCGAGTTCAGGAATTGGTTGTATCCATTTTTATATCAGAATGATGATGGTCTGTGGACACGGATCCATGGGGATGCGTGGTCTACGAGATGAAATTGGAATAAGGATTAACGTGCAGATACCTGTGTCAAGCGTTTGAACGTACTAAACACATGCTGAGAAATATGGTAAATTGGTAAGCCTAGTACCTGAGTGAACCTGCCCGCGGACTTTACCCCTCACGTGACCAGAGACGTGGTCTCCCATTCCGGTTATGGTGGGTACAAGTGCGGTCACTGCACGACGGCAGTTGGGGTCAGTGAGGCATTGTACGCCAAGGCGGTGAGCCCTGATCTTTTGTCAGGGAATCGATGGGGACGGTTGATGTGTGTGGGGACGGAGTGCCTCGCCACGTCGTGTGTTTAGGTTTACCTTGCAAGGATAAAAACTCGATTCGAATGTCTACCTCTCGCAGCTAATGAGACTGCTTGATCCATTGTACTGCATTGAGTCAAAAGTGGAAATGAGTCGATTGGCAAAAGATGTTGATTGATAAAATGTTTGATACCATGTATGAGTAGCTAGGTACACATCTAGTTTAAAAAGGATCATACTAAAACTTGAAAAGCTAAAACTTGATTTTAGACTCAGCTAGTGCTTTTGGCAAACCAAACCCCTCCTCCAAACAGCTGCATGTCTAGAGGTAGAGGAGTAGACTCCTCACGCTGGGTAAGTCTAGCTGAGTATTAGTATACTCAGCTTTGCTTGTGGCATAATTTTTGCAGGTACCTCCTTGTTCTGGTTGATGGTGTGACTTGGCCTTCATCCCTGCCACCGGGATAGATGGTCGAGAGGGTTATTGCTTCCGCAGGAGAGGACCAGGAGGAGTAGTGTGGCCAGGCTTCGCCATGTTACTCGGTTTTCTCCGTTAGTTATTTCCGCTGCATTAAAATTTCTGGTTATTATTTATGAAACTCTGATAATGTAACCACTAATGATACTTATTAAATTTGTGGTATTATGTTTTATTGTATTTCTCTATGCCTCACCTTTGTGTGAGCTAGTGGTATTTGATCCTGGTAAGTGGCTTTATCGGACTAGATCCGAGGGACTGACGGGTTATTCCTGTTTAAGTGTGTTGCTGCCCTTAAGGGTGCGACTTGGGCACTTAAGCTGGAATAATTCGGGCGGTTCCACCACAGCTGGTATCGAAGCGAATACCACTACAGAGAAGTCAATAAGTCATGATTACCAACCTTTTCTAAAGTAAAACTTGCTTAGAAACCAAGTTGGATAGATGTCAGGATGATAAGGATAGACCTAGGACATGAAGCCTTAGAAATAGATGGGTAGCTAGGTGGCTATTTATATAGGCCATAAAGGCTACTACTACTATTAAATAGGATGTTGTAGAAGCACCCAAAAAAGTAGTTAGGTCTGAGAAGACGACTAGAATGAGCATGCATCATGATGTCGCATTATAATTGTCTGTTGTGCATCAACATGCTTCCCTCACCTTTATTCCAATAATAAGAAATTGTGAATAATGTGTTATATTGATATGAACTGCAAAAAAATTGTCTTATCCTATGTGTCGTGATAGTCTTGACTAGGTTGTGTTATGTGCTTCTCTTGTCTTGCTATCTAGGAAATGTTTTAGATGTTCAATCTATTTTGCCTCTAACCTAACCAATAAAAATTGTTGCCTGTTTTGCCCATAAAAGGACCCCTACTCCAAACAATCTAGTGGTTCCCTAGTGAAACCATTATAAAAAAATCACATGCTTGTGTTAGTGTTTTTCGAACCCTTGCGTGTTTTACGCTTGAAGTTACACCTTGTACATCTCTTTAGCTTGACCACTAGATCGACTAAAGCCTCCTTGTGCACTTGTTTCTGTCAAAAAAACTTTTGGTTGGTGTATAATTGCACAAAACAATATCTAGCCCCAAATTCTTCTTGGAAGCCTTGTCCAAAATCCACATTAAATTCTCTTCTGCTCAACCTAGAAGCCATCTGGGTTGATGACCTCTCTTTTCACCTAGATCTGGTAATCTTTTCCTCTGCGAATCATGTTGTGGCTTATCCTCCAAATCTCCAGATCCTTTAATAATTCTGCCCTATTATCTGGTTATCTGCTATAACCCGTTCTCAAGTATCGAATGTTGATTTGCTTAAATCTCTTAATTCTGGTCATTCTCATAACCCCTTTTCCAAGAATCATGATGTTGTTTTACCAAATTTTTATCTTCGAACAGTGTATCTATTTAGTTCAATGGATTATGCTCTTGTCTTTAGTTCTCTCATGTCCCAGCAAGTTGCCAATCTTGATCTCATGGTTGGTTCCTTCTTATATCAAATCTCGTACTAACCTCTGACCTGATAATCTCCGTGTTAATCATAAATTAGTTCTCAGAGTTGAAGAAAATTCTCATGCATTGCTCTTTTGCCAAAAATTTATGCTTCAACTCCGGTCACATTCTTATTTTTTGGGCTATACTCTCATGGGCTCCATCTATCTGTGCTACGTGGATTTCTCATTGGTTGCGTTTGGTAATGGTGTCATGACTAATGACTGATGGTGCCGCGACGAGAACGAGAGCCTACTATGGTGCACACATGGTTGAGCTGCTCGGCACGCGCTGGTATCATGGTTAATAGTTGTGATCCATTACGAGGCTATACCGATGTGCTATATTTTGTGGACACTCTCTCAGAATGATTGCTGCATTTTGTCTCAATATGTCGCGATGTTCTAACCAAATCTATCTTCAGTATCTGTCTGATTGCATCTTATGGATTGGCATCAACTATCAGCCTCGGGTTACATGCTTCTCCACCCTTAAGAGTCTTTGTTCGAATCTCGGAACGAGATTCTTTTAAGGGGGGAAGGCTGTGACACCCCAGGTGTTGGCGTTTCGACCCCGGGGGGGGGGGGGGGTCCCTGGACCGACGAGTGAATTGTCGCTGCGTGTCCCTGCCCAGATGGGTTGGCGTGGGATGGAACACAAGAGGTGGGACAAGCCTTGTATTATCTTGCACCAGGGGTGCCGCTCGCAGTAGAGGTTACAAGCATGTCGTGTGTGAGAGAGAGAGGGACATAGAGCTCGTCCGCCGCTTCCCTCGCGCGAACCCCCCTCAGGGTGGCCCTGGACCTCCCTTTTATCGAGGCAAGGAGAGAGTCCAGACATACAACGGGGGGCGTAGCTATTCGCTAACGTGTCCGGCAGTGGAGTGCCTAAGCCCTGTGTACATGCCAACGTGGCCGTTGGGGGGAGCCTGGGCCCTGTACATGTGATGGTGTGGCCGTCGGAGGAGCGCCTGAGTCCTGTAGGAGCACAGTTGGCAGCGCGGCGAGGATCCTGCTGACGTCTCCTTGCTGTCGTAAGGGGCCGAGAGCCACTGGCGTCATGGCGCACGCGGGGCACCATCATTACCCATCGCCGGGGTAAGCTAGATGGGACGCCGGTCTTGTTCTTCCTAGCCTGAGCAGGCTAGGAATAGGGAAATGATGTATCCCCTGTTAGCGCGGTCAGTCTGAGCCCAGGGTCAGTCGAGGCGGAGACTTCTCTTGAGGCCGAGGTTGGGGTCAGGCGAGGACGCGATTCCTCCCGAGACCGGGGTTGAGGCCGAGTCCGGGGGTCGGGTGAGGCGGAGACCTCCTCCCGAGGCTGGAGCCTGAGGTCGAGCGAGGCAGAGACCTCCTCCTAAGGCTGGAGCATGAGGTCGGGCGAGGCGGAGCTTCCTGTTGTGCCCGAGGCTGAACTCGGTGGTTGATCGTGACTTGTTGTCAGTCGTTGCCGGGGTGGCTGACACGGCAGTCAGAGCGGAGCAAGTGGCGCTATTTTCCTGTCATATCGGACAGTAAAGAAGAGGGGCAAAGTGACTGCGGTCACTTCGGCCTAGCCGACTGAGGCGCGTGTGTCAGGATACGACGCCAGGCATCTGTAACACCCGGATTTTAGGGGTCCAAAACCCGGGGTTAACATAAACACCAGGTATGCTGGGACCAAGTCTCATACATATGATGTATAGTGGCACAGGATCGAATGTCACATCTTTATACATAACAAGAGTTCTATACAAAATAAATAATTACATTATAAGGAGACAACGGTCCAGCAACCCAAAGTTGACTGGGAGACGACGACCTAGACCTCTCACGAACTCATCGCAGCATCCTCCATGAGCATCATCCTGCAGTACCTGTTCTTGACCTGTGGTGTATGTGAGACAGCAAGAGTGAGCTCACATACGTTCATCGCTCAACAAGTTGTGGGGAATAATGTGCATGAACTCGCCAAAGGTGGGAGCTCACGTGAAGTGTAGGGCTTACCAAAGAAGATGGTTAGAGCTGAGCATTGCTTTTAAAGTTGGTCAAAATTTTATTAGCAATTACTAAGTATAAGTAAATACCAACCCAATTAAATAATAGAACAAAAGTAATAACATCATCACCTGCAATGCAATGCATATGACAAATTGAGTTTAGTTTCATAATTTAATCATGTGAGGGTCCGAGCTGCTCATGACCGTGAGCACGGCTAGTATACCAGTTTTACACTCTGCAGAGGTTGCGCATCTTTACCCACAAGTCGTGTTACCCATCTGCCAAGGGGTCATGAATCCCATACACCTCTACCAAGGAAGTGAGGCAGGGTAGCACTACGAGGCCTTTACAAAGTTCCACTAGCTTCCGAAAACCCGCTACAGTTTATAGGAAGATCCAGTGCAGGAATCCCTTGCAGGACCGCCATCGCAGCAAAATCCTCCCGAGGGCCTCCCTACACTGACCTCTCCCCTACTGCCCTTGCCCCTTTCGGGTAAGGTAGTCTTCCACTAGCTTCCCTAATTAATCAGCCAAGGGCATCCCATACTACCCTTGTGGTAGCACTGTTTTCCCGGGTGGTCGCTCCATGTTCCAATTAACATAATGATCTTAACATGAACATTAAATAACAACTGATAACAAAAAGTGTAATCATGAATAGTGTATCTCCATACCCAAAACCACATATAGCACTAGCAAGTACTACCCAGAAAGATCAGTGGTAAACAAGGTATAAAGATAATCAAACTAGGGTAACCTATTGGGTCCCATCAAAATTAACCTATGCAGATCATTATGATTAATCAGAACATGAGTGGGTAAAAAGAAGTGATCAAGGGCACAACTTGCCTGGGCCTTGAGAATCCAGGTACCAGGATGATTCTTCAGATCCTCGTGACCTCACTGCTAGTCGTAGCAATACAAACATACATGGTATAGGCAAAATTAACATTGCACCAAACATATATGCAAAATACATATTAATAATCTACATATTAAAATAAGATCACAGGAAAAAGAATTATTAATTTTGGAGTTGTAGAATTCAAGTTATGATTTTCCTAAGGTTTAAGGTGATTATAATATGATTAAATGATAAATAAATTTCCTAACAGAGTTCATGTCAAAACAGTGATTCTAAATGATAGAGAATATTATTACAAAATTTTAGGAATTGGAATGGTTCAATTTGGAGCTAAAATGGATTTTCTATGAATTATCTAAGTTCTAGCAATTATTTTTGTATTAAAAATCTAATTTCTAATTCTTTTAATCATTTTATTACTGTACTGGACTGGGCCTCAATTATAAGAAAGCGCAGGGGGCTCGGTGTAAGTCGTCCCAGACTCAGAGCACAGTCGCATAGGACGGCGGGTTCTATTTCTGTAAAACCCAGGGGTTCTTTAGAAAAATACCCAGGCCGAAGGGGTATCGGGCCGTTCTGGCCGTTGGATCGCACATGGACGGCTCGGATTAGATCTAGTGTAACCCGAACCGGTACGCATCTACAACCGTTCGATCGGCGATCAACGGCCCATATTTAATGAAGCCGCGATCACGCCGCAGCCCTCCGATTGAATCCTACGGTTCAGATCTAAAACGCGAAGGGGTATCCCCTGGCCTAATCTCGGCCGTCCGCCAACGATCCGATGGCGCACGGAATCCGGCCGACCCCCGCCCAACTCCGGCACCGGAGAATGTCTCCCCCGCGGCGGCGCCATGCCGGAGCAACGCAATCCAGCGTTCCAGTGCCCTAGAGCTCAATTAAAAGCTGCTACACGGTGCCGAGGGGATGGCGAACTCACCGGAGTAGTTTATTCCACGGATTGTTGGTCAGGTGTCGTCGGCCACGGCGAGGAGCGGATTCACGGCGGAGGCGCCACACCGGCGAGCAATTCCTCGCGTCACGGTGGTGTCCAACCCGAATTGGAGGCGCGGACAGCTTCCCCAGGCGAAGACGATACTCCCCGACCCGACTCCGAGAGCGGAGACCTCCCCGACGGCGGCTATCTTCGGCGGCGGCTCCTCACACGTTTTCCCTCTGCGTTCTCGGCGATGGTGGCTGGCAGTGGGGGATGAAGGGAGGGAGGCGAGCACGGTGAGCTTTTATACCCGGAGCAAAGTCCGAGCGAGAAGGAGGCGGTGGCCGGTAGGAGCGCGATCCTCGGCGGCGAGCTCGCGCGATCCGTTGAGCCGCGGCGATTTCGTTGGGAGAGGATCGCCGACAGGTGGGGCCCACAACGCAGCCAGAGGAGAGGAGGGAGGAGCGCAGGCGAGCGCGGGACGAGGGACTGGGCAGGGGGCCCCGCGCGTCAGTGAAGCAACGAGAGCGCGCGTGAGGGGGAGTGGGCTGCGCGCGGTGGAGTGGCTGCCCGATGGGGCCCACATGTCGGCGCCGGTTCCAGGTTGGGCAGCGGGCTGAAAACGGTTGTGGGCCGAATTTGGGTATTCCAGCCCAGTTAGGTTAGAATTCCTTTTTCTTTTTCTTTTCTATTTTCTTTTCTCCATTTTCAAATCCAATTTGAATTCAAGTTTAAATTCAAACTTTTGTGAATAACTTGTCCTCAGTTTGAATAGTATACTTTAATAATATAAGTATGAAGAATTTTTATTCTGATTTTATTTTGTTTTATGTAGTATTTTCCCTACTCCTTTTATTTTCTATTTTCTATTTTTCCTTTCCATTTGAATTTCAAATCAACACAAGTTTAAAGTTCAAACACTTAATTTGGATACACATATAGAACTTTAGCATAATGTGCAAAAAAACCTATTTTATGTATTTCTTTATTTATTTTAGTCCTTTTAGACAAGTTTTTATTCATATAGTAGAATAATCCCTACCTCATTAATTCTAGGGAAATCAAATTTAGACTTATATATGTTAAGAAATAGTTTAACCATAATTCTTTTATATATCCTAACCCAAAGGCAATTTAGATTATCTAAGTATCTTTAATTATGTATTTTTAACTTATTCATGAGTGGAAACTCCTAAATTATGATTATCTCTAAGGAAAGGTGTTTTGATTTAAAATCTTTGAGAATTTTTCCTTGTCTTCACAAAATTGAACTTTAGGGTGTTACAAATCCTACCCCCCTTAAAAATAATCTCGTCCTCGAGATTTGTAAGGAAAAAGGGTGCATGTTCATATTGATTCAACACATATGCATAAACAAAATCTTGGCATGATGCATATCTTATTAGCAAACACAGGGTCAAATGGACCTTATTATTATTACTAATATAGTAAAATACTACTACTAGCTAAACTAATATTTAGGTCTTACAAATAGTAAAATATATATATATATGTATCTATATCTATGTTTATCTCTTTATTCTTGTTGCTCGTTGACTTCTTCACCGACTACTTCATCTCCGACTGGCTCTTCTTCTTGAATTTGAATTTCAAGTTCACCGGGTTCAACTTCTACTTCTGTATGATGGGCATATCCTCGGTTGATTGATAGGGGCTGACTCTTTCCTGCCGAGGCTTGTCCTTGTTTCATTGGAGCTGGTGTAGTATAGGCAGCTCTGTTGGGACAGTAGTTGGCGTAGTGTCCCGGTTGTCCACATTTGAAGCATGTCCTGATGGCGGTTGTGTTAGGAGCAGCGGGTCCTCCTGGGGTGCTTGCTTTTAAAGGAGCAGTTGGTGCCTGTTGAGTTTGTTGTCCGGAACTGCCACTAGCTGGTGTACTTGGAGTGGTAGTATAGCGAGGGCGGGAACTACTTCCAGCCTGTCCTTGGTTGACAGCCTTTCTCTTCTCTCCAAATATACTTCTCTTGTTTTCTACAGCAATAGCTTTATCCAATAGCCTTTGGAAGGATGGGAAGGTGTGCGATACCAGCTGATATTGCAAGGGTCCAATCAAACCATCCAGAAAGAGCTCCTGCTTTTGCTCATCATCTTCAACATCTCTGGGAGCATAACGAGATAACTGAATGAATTTGTCCCTATATTCACTTACGGTCATACTTCCTTGCTTGAGGGATAGGAACTCCTTCCTCTTAATCTTCATGAGTCCAGCAGGAATATGGTAATTCCTGAATTGTGCGGAGAATTCTTCCCAGGTAATTGTATCGGCAGCAGCATGAGCTGCGCAGTATGCATCCCACCAATCTGCAGCGGGACCAGCAAGACGACCCGAAGCATAGAGTACTTTCTCTCGATCCGAGCACTGGGCTATGTTGAGCATCTTCTCGATGGACTTTAACCAGTCATCTGCTTGCAGCGGATCTGCGGAGTTGGAGAAGGTGGGTGGCTTGTGGCTCATGAATTCCCGGTGCTTGTCTCGGGGTGGAACTGGTGGTGGAGGCAATGGCATTTGTTGTTGTTGCTGCTGTTGTTGAAGTTGTTGCTGCAGCTGTTGTTGTTGTACCCTCCTCTCCTGGCGTATTTCTTCCCGTTCTTGGCGCATTTCCCGACGTGCATCCTCTCTTTCCTGGTGCATTTCTTGGCGTTCTTGCTGCATTTGGGTGCGCATATCTGCCATGGTGTCCGCCATTTGCTGCATCATTCTCATTTGAGCTGCGACGAGTGGATCAACTCCGCCTGGTGGAGGATTAGGAGGATTCATTGCTGCTGACTGTGGTTGGGGTTGTTGATTAGCAGGTAAATCAATTCCACCACCCCGCCTGGTATTGACCATCTAAGTTAGAAGCATATGGTAAGATAGCTTTACAAGGGAATCATTTAATAGATAGAATGAATAAACTAATAGTTGGTTATGTACTGGAATTTCTTTGGCAGGGCTGGACCAAATATTTTATGTTAAGACTAGGGTAATTAGTTGTACGAGGTGAATGTCCCAAAGGTAAGATAGAATGTGTCAAGATGAGATAGATACGGAATACTACATATATTTTCTGAGGGGATAATCTAGTTTGTCTAGTTATCTTACAAATGCTATCCTTTATACCTAGATATATATGCAGATGTAATTGTGGACATTACTCCACAACCCATCACACTCAAACAAAGATCCAAATCAGACAGATATCATAAGAACAAACATTCAAATACATAGACACTTATAAAAATAGTTTTGTTTTTGTTCCTAGGATTAGGTCTCCTATTCCTAAAAGTCACTTTAGGTACGGATTTCAAAGTGTGAAATCCACATTTGTCTTTAGAAAGAAAAGATAAGAATATTCAGAGTAAAGCAGAAATAGACGAGAAAAGATTAAGATAAGTTTAGAAAAGGATCAGAGTGGCAAAGGTAAGTAAATATTGGTTGTCCAGTTCTATCTAGGTTTCGTCCTACAGTCAACATTCCTCTGATACCACTTCTGTAACACCCGGATTTTAGGGGTCCAAAACCCGGGGTTAACATAAACACCAGGTATGCTGGGACCAAGTCTCATACATATGATGTATAGTGGCACAGGATCGAATGTCACATCTTTATACATAACAAGAGTTCTATACAAAATAAATAATTACATTATAAGGAGACAACGGTCCAGCAACCCAAAGTTGACTGGGAGACGACGACCTAGACCTCTCACGAACTCATCGCAGCATCCTCCATGAGCATCATCCTGCAGTACCTGTTCTTGACCTGTGGTGTATGTGAGACAGCAAGAGTGAGCTCACATACGTTCATCGCTCAACAAGTTGTGGGGAATAATGTGCATGAACTCGCCAAAGGTGGGAGCTCACGTGAAGTGTAGGGCTTACCAAAGAAGATGGTTAGAGCTGAGCATTGCTTTTAAAGTTGGTCAAAATTTTATTAGCAATTACTAAGTATAAGTAAATACCAACCCAATTAAATAATAGAACAAAAGTAATAACATCATCACCTGCAATGCAATGCATATGACAAATTGAGTTTAGTTTCATAATTTAATCATGTGAGGGTCCGAGCTGCTCATGACCGTGAGCACGGCTAGTATACCAGTTTTACACTCTGCAGAGGTTGCGCATCTTTACCCACAAGTCGTGTTACCCATCTGCCAAGGGGTCATGAATCCCATACACCTCTACCAAGGAAGTGAGGCAGGGTAGCACTACGAGGCCTTTACAAAGTTCCACTAGCTTCCGAAAACCCGCTACAGTTTATAGGAAGATCCAGTGCAGGAATCCCTTGCAGGACCGCCATCGCAGCAAAATCCTCCCGAGGGCCTCCCTACACTGACCTCTCCCCTACTGCCCTTGCCCCTTTCGGGTAAGGTAGTCTTCCACTAGCTTCCCTAATTAATCAGCCAAGGGCATCCCATACTACCCTTGTGGTAGCACTGTTTTCCCGGGTGGTCGCTCCATGTTCCAATTAACATAATGATCTTAACATGAACATTAAATAACAACTGATAACAAAAAGTGTAATCATGAATAGTGTATCTCCATACCCAAAACCACATATAGCACTAGCAAGTACTACCCAGAAAGATCAGTGGTAAACAAGGTATAAAGATAATCAAACTAGGGTAACCTATTGGGTCCCATCAAAATTAACCTATGCAGATCATTATGATTAATCAGAACATGAGTGGGTAAAAAGAAGTGATCAAGGGCACAACTTGCCTGGGCCTTGAGAATCCAGGTACCAGGATGATTCTTCAGATCCTCGTGACCTCACTGCTAGTCGTAGCAATACAAACATACATGGTATAGGCAAAATTAACATTGCACCAAACATATATGCAAAATACATATTAATAATCTACATATTAAAATAAGATCACAGGAAAAAGAATTATTAATTTTGGAGTTGTAGAATTCAAGTTATGATTTTCCTAAGGTTTAAGGTGATTATAATATGATTAAATGATAAATAAATTTCCTAACAGAGTTCATGTCAAAACAGTGATTCTAAATGATAGAGAATATTATTACAAAATTTTAGGAATTGGAATGGTTCAATTTGGAGCTAAAATGGATTTTCTATGAATTATCTAAGTTCTAGCAATTATTTTTGTATTAAAAATCTAATTTCTAATTCTTTTAATCATTTTATTACTGTACTGGACTGGGCCTCAATTATAAGAAAGCGCAGGGGGCTCGGTGTAAGTCGTCCCAGACTCAGAGCACAGTCGCATAGGACGGCGGGTTCTATTTCTGTAAAACCCAGGGGTTCTTTAGAAAAATACCCAGGCCGAAGGGGTATCGGGCCGTTCTGGCCGTTGGATCGCACATGGACGGCTCGGATTAGATCTAGTGTAACCCGAACCGGTACGCATCTACAACCGTTCGATTGGCGATCAACGGCCCATATTTAATGAAGCCGCGATCACGCCGCAGCCCTCCGATTGAATCCTACGGTTCAGATCTAAAACGCGAAGGGGTATCCCCTGGCCTAATCTCGGCCGTCCGCCAACGATCCGATGGCGCACGGAATCCGGCCGACCCCCGCCCAACTCCGGCACCGGAGAATGTCTCCCCCGCGGCGGCGCCATGCCGGAGCAACGCAATCCAGCGTTCCAGTGCCCTAGAGCTCAATTAAAAGCTGCTACACGGTGCCGAGGGGATGGCGAACTCACCGGAGTAGTTTATTCCACGGATTGTTGGTCAGGTGTCGTCGGCCACGGCGAGGAGCGGATTCACGGCGGAGGCGCCACACCGGCGAGCAATTCCTCGCGTCACGGTGGTGTCCAACCCGAATTGGAGGCGCGGACAGCTTCCCCAGGCGAAGACGATACTCCCCGACCCGACTCCGAGAGCGGAGACCTCCCCGACGGCGGCTATCTTCGGCGGCGGCTCCTCACACGTTTTCCCTCTGCGTTCTCGGCGATGGTGGCTGGCAGTGGGGGATGAAGGGAGGGAGGCGAGCACGGTGAGCTTTTATACCCGGAGCAAAGTCCGAGCGAGAAGGAGGCGGTGGCCGGTAGGAGCGCGATCCTCGGCGGCGAGCTCGCGCGATCCGTTGAGCCGCGGCGATTTCGTTGGGAGAGGATCGCCGACAGGTGGGGCCCACAACGCAGCCAGAGGAGAGGAGGGAGGAGCGCAGGCGAGCGCGGGACGAGGGACTGGGCAGGGGGCCCCGCGCGTCAGTGAAGCAACGAGAGCGCGCGTGAGGGGGAGTGGGCTGCGCGCGGTGGAGTGGCTGCCCGATGGGGCCCACATGTCGGCGCCGGTTCCAGGTTGGGCAGCGGGCTGAAAACGGTTGTGGGCCGAATTTGGGTATTCCAGCCCAGTTAGGTTAGAATTCCTTTTTCTTTTTCTTTTCTATTTTCTTTTCTCCATTTTCAAATCCAATTTGAATTCAAGTTTAAATTCAAACTTTTGTGAATAACTTGTCCTCAGTTTGAATAGTATACTTTAATAATATAAGTATGAAGAATTTTTATTCTGATTTTATTTTGTTTTATGTAGTATTTTCCCTACTCCTTTTATTTTCTATTTTCTATTTTTCCTTTCCATTTGAATTTCAAATCAACACAAGTTTAAAGTTCAAACACTTAATTTGGATACACATATAGAACTTTAGCATAATGTGCAAAAAAACCTATTTTATGTATTTCTTTATTTATTTTAGTCCTTTTAGACAAGTTTTTATTCATATAGTAGAATAATCCCTACCTCATTAATTCTAGGGAAATCAAATTTAGACTTATATATGTTAAGAAATAGTTTAACCATAATTCTTTTATATATCCTAACCCAAAGGCAATTTAGATTATCTAAGTATCTTTAATTATGTATTTTTAACTTATTCATGAGTGGAAACTCCTAAATTATGATTATCTCTAAGGAAAGGTGTTTTGATTTAAAATCTTTGAGAATTTTTCCTTGTCTTCACAAAATTGAACTTTAGGGTGTTACAGCATCCCCTGCATTTAATGCGCCTGCGAAGCGGTCGGTTGGTGAGGCGGTCTGGCCAAGGTTGCTTCACAACAAAGCCTGCCCGAGCCGGGCCTCGAGAGTGCCGAGGGGCGCCCGCTGCCTGAGGAGGCCCTCGGGCGAGGCGTGAACTTGTCCGGGACTACTGTTCCAACCCGAGGCTGGGCTCGGGTGAGATCGCGTCCCACGGGTAGATGAAGTCTTGGCTTGAACCGCACCCGTCAGTTGGTCTGAGGGTGTTTAGCAACCACGATTAGGAGCATTGGGGGTACCCCTAATTATGGTACCCGACAGTAGTCCAAGAGCCTCGAAGGGAGTGATGGTACTCGCTTGGAGGCTTTTGTCGCGTTTTCGATGAGGGGACCGACCTTTCTCGGTTTTTGCCTTGTTTTGGTGGGTGCGCACGAGCGCACCCGCCGGGTGTAGCCCCCGAGGCCTCGGAGGAGTGGTTTGACTCCTCTAAGGTCTGAATGCTTTTCGTGGTGCTTCGACCGGTCTGATCGTTACCTCATGTGGCCCGGCCGTAGCCTGGGTGCGTGGTCGGGTTCCAAGTTATCAAGCTGGTTTGTTGATGCTGTCAACAGTTTTGGCCGTAGCCGGGTGCGAGAGCAGCCTCCGAGCCTCTGCACGGAGCGAGAGGACGATCAAGGGCTTTCTCGATTTTATTATACGCCCCTGCATCGCCTTTCCGCAAGGAGGAGGGGGGAAAGCGCCATGTTGCCCTCGAAGGGCGCCGAACATGGTGTTTCTAGTGAGCTGCTAACGGGTGATCCAAGTGGATGCCTGTGCCCCGTTCGTTAGGGGTCGGCTGGTGGCCCAGAGGCGCGCTCCAAAAGTACCTGCAGGTGATTCGCCGGACCTAGACCCCTTCGACAGGGTCCGAGGGCTCGATGCCTCCCTCCGGTGGGATTCCGTTACAAATCGTTCCCGCCGGTCTCGGAAATGTCCTTGGGTACCTCGGGAGCGTAGCCCGAGCCTCGGCTATGTATCGAACGTACCTAGAGTCATCCCTCACTTTGTGTGCTCTGGGGCGACTGTCGAACCCTTCCGAGGGGCCAGCTTATGAACCCCTGATCAGTAGTGGGCACGGAGCCTAGGCGCTCTGGGGCGGCTGTCAAACCCTTCCGAGGGGCCAGGCTTCGAACCCCTGATCAGTAATGGGCTTGAAGTCCGTGTGCTCTGGGGCGGCTGTCGAAACCCTTCCGAGGGGCCAGCCTTCGAACCCCTGATCAGTAGGAGGGCTCGGGGCCCGCTTCCTCCACCAAGAAGGATCCTTTCCACCACGTCCCCTTTCCCGGTCCCTGTGGCAAGAGAGAGAGAGAGGAGGAGGAGGGGAAGGATATGAATTTAAATAAGGTGGCGCACCTTTTTTGACGTGGTCATTATGGCAAAGGTGAAGCGACGTCCGCCTCGCCTGCCAGAGGTGTCGCCTGCTCCGTCGGGGAGTTAATGCGATGGGACGGGCGATTTGCGTGGCGCCCGTTGCGCGTGTGAGCCGTTCGAGGAATGGGGCATGGGCACGTCGTCTTCACACCGTGGGAGAGGGCTCTCCCGTCACTTCAGGAGGGGACGCAAGCCTGCGGGCGACTTGACCGCTGCCTCCGCTTGTCTGCCGCTGCAATTACTGTCGGCCCGCTTTTGACCATGCCAACCGCCGTGCCTACCCCGCGGCTGACCGGCCCGTGGCCATCACCTTTAACTAGCATTGTTGGGTCCTGCGCAGGGCTACCTCGAGTCGCGGTACTGGTTCCGCAGTCGAGGAGGCGCAACATTGGCGTGAGTGGCGGTGTAACTTCTCGCACGTCGTAACCGGCGCGCTGGTTACATGACATGCGGGCTCGCTTCCTTTGCGCCGGTCCGTCGGATGTGGTCGAAGCCGAAGGGGCGCATAGTTGCGGTGCAGTTGGATGCCTGTCGCGTGGCGGTCCACCCTTTCGACCACCGGTTTCTGCGAAGATGGGAGAGCGCTTGTAACTGCGGGACGGTTGCATGCCTCGCGTGCGGCGGTTCGCCTTCTTCGTGCTTCGGATCAGCTCGTATGACGTGTGGGTCCTAGCCCCCGTGTCGTAGGGGGAGAACCCTGGAGGATGTCAGTGGGGATTTCGCCCATGACGCTAAAGGGTGCAAGCGAGGAGGTCTGCCTATAAAAGGGGGATCGATCCCCTAGGCAGTGGCCATGCCTTCGTTCTCCCCTCATGCATTGCGCCCTTCCGCCTTTTGAGCCCCCGGATGGGATGCTCCAGCGCCGCCTTGCTCTTGCTGTCATTGGAGGAGCGCGGCCTCGTGGAGATCGGCACCTTTCAGCCATTGCTCGGCTTCAAGGATTTTCATCGTGCAGCCCGGCTGCATTCCCTCACCAATGGGCAGTTTGGTGGGGAGAAGCAAGCCAGGCTGCGGCCTCCGCTCCGCCCTCAGCTTTAAGGATCTTCGTCATCCGGGCTGAGACGGAGGAGCGCACCGAGTGGGGGGTTGCCTCCGCGTGGGCTGGTAACCCTTTTCTTCCCCCAGCGTTTGGGGGAGAAAGGCATCCTCCAGCCCTGCGGAGGCTTCCTCCAGCCATGCGGGGGAAGGCGAACTGCTGCTCCCTGGACAGGGTGCAGCTTTCCATCCTTCATCTGGGCGGCAGTTGTGCCGCGCGCGGGCTGGCCATGTCCAGGTCCTCCTCGCACCGTCAGCCGCGCCGGGGGGTCACCCAGCACGTCGTACACCGCGAGGGCGGTGCTTGTGTTCTAGGGCGGCCTCGGCGAGGACGGGAGTGAGGACCTGCTGGTGCGCTTTGGGACGGCCGCTTTTCGCCGGCGTGGTGTCGATGGGTTCGAACCCACGGTCGGCGCCCTCCGACTCTTCGGCCTTAGCGGCTTGTCCTCGCCCCTCGTGTGGGGACGTGGGCGAGGGCCTCTTCACAGCAGCGTTTGTCTTGAGGTCATCGCTGCTGCTGTTTAGCCGCCTAAGGTGGAGGTCGTTGTCTCTGCTGCTGCAGAGGTCGCCGGCAAGCCACTTGGAGTTCGTCATCCCGCGGGCCCCCTAGTGTGGAGGTTGTTTATACCCGCGGGAGCGGAACCGGAGTCCCGTTTGTAAGGAGATGTACCGGGTTTTTGCCGGAGCAAAATGTAACTACTTCAAGTACTTAGACATTTGTCGTAGGTCGGGAGAACCGCCGAGGGTCCTGCCGACGTCTAAGTCTGTGTAGCATATTTACCCCCAAGTATATGTGTTTGTTCTTTGTGGCTGTAGAGGCCTGAACATTTGGGTATTCGAGAATGAAGCTGTGCGTCTTCCTCATTCCGAGCGCTGGGACTTGTCTGTTGGCTAGCCGAACCACTTAACCGAGCGTCGGTTGCCTTTCGCAGAAGGTGACGAGTGAGGTGTCCGTATCCCGGAGGCGTAGAAGTCCCTTGGCTCTGTCGGCCTTGCCGCTCTAGGCTTCCCTTGCTCAGTTTTTGGAACCCTCGGCTGCTCTGCGATGAGCCAGAGCCGGAGGCAGCAGTGTTAGCGCGGACAGACGCGGAGTCGGCTCGGAAAGAGACTTCGTCGGCCTGGGAGATGGCGGCTTCCCAGGCCGAGGAAGATGTGGTAGCAGCCGGTGGAGCTTGGCCAAGACATCTGCTAGCGCGTTGCTGGCGTCCTCCTTTAGGTGGAGGTCCTTTTGACCGGGTCGCCGTCCGAGGCCGGGCCTGGTTCCACCGAGGGTGGAAACAACGCCGAGGGTGCTGCTGCTCCCCCTGTCGATGCCCGAACCTGCAGGAATAGTTTGTCTATAGCATGCGCATGCTTTTTCGCGGCCGCCGAGGCCTAAACACTTTATCGTCGTGTTTAAAAAGCTGCGTCTTCTCTCCTCTTGTTTCGAGCGTCATGACTTGTCTGTCAATAGCAGAATCATTTATCCGAACGAGAGTTACTTTTCGCGGAAGGTGATGAGTGAGGTATCCGTATCCCAGAGGCGTAGGAGTCCCTCGGCTCGGTCGGCCTTGCCGCTTACATGCACTCTCATTTGGTCGAAGGATTCCATTATTGGTATAGTCGAGAAGGCGCGAAAGTCGTTTTCTACCCGAGTGTTAGGACTTGTTCGGTAGCAGGATCGCTTATCCGAGCGTGAGTTACTTCTCATGGAAGGTGATGAGTGAGGTATCCGTATCCCGGAGGCGTAGGAGTTCCTCGGCTCGATCGGCCTTGCCGCTTACGTGTACTCTCGTCGTTCTCAAGATCCCGCTATCGATATGGAAGTCGAAAGCATGAAGGTTGTTTTGGTAGAAAATTTTTCTGAGGAGAATTTTGACGCAGAGGGGGTTCCCCCCTTCTAGCCCCCGAGGGAGGGTCGGGCTTTGTTGAGGCAAGGCCAACCCTTCCTTGATGGTTAGACTTTGTGTATGTAAACGAGGTACATGAACGACTTAAAACATCTTAAGGGTAGAAGCGACGTAGCTGTTGGATGTTCCAAGCATTGCTGTAGACCTCGCCTTGGTCGTTGGCCAGCTTGTATGTTCCGGGCTTCAAGATCTTGGCGATGATGAAGGGCCCTTCCCAGGGTGGAGTGAGCTTGTGGCGCCCTCGGGCGTCCTGTCGCAGGCGAAGCACCAAGTCTCCCACTTGGAGGCCTCGGGACCAAACGCTTCGGGCGTGGTAGCACCGCAGCGACTGCTGGTACCGTGCCGAATGTAGTAAGGCGATGTCCCGAGCCTCCTCGAGTTGGTCCAGCGAGTCTTCTCGGCTAGTCTGGTTGCTTCAGTCGTCGTATGCCTTGGTCCTCGGGGACCCGTATTCTAAGTCCATGGGGAGGACGGCCTCGGCCCCATAGACTAGAAAGAACGGCGTAAAACCCGTGGCGTGGCTCGGCGTCGTCCTCAGACTCCAGAGTACCGAGGGTAGCTCTTTCATCCATCGCTTGCCGAACTTGTTGAGGTCATTGTAGATCCTTGGTTTGAGCCCCTGCAGAATCATACCGTTGGCACGCTCCACCTGTCCATTCGTCATGGGATGAGCTACGGCGGCCCAGTCCACACGGATGTGGTGGTCATCGCAGAAGTCCGGGAACTTTTTTCTGGTGAACTGCGTGCCATTGTCGGTGATGATTGAGTTTGGGACCCCGAAGCGATGGATGATGTTGGTGAAGAATGCCACCGCTTGCTCGGACCTGATGCTGTTTAGGGGTCGGACCTCGATCCACTTGGAGAATTTGTCGATAGCGACCAGCAGGTGCGTGAAGCCCCCGGGTGCCTTCTGCAAGGGACCGACGAGGTCTAGACCCCACACAGCAAATGGTCAGGTGATGGGTATCGTCTGCAAGGCCTGAGCGGGCAGATGCGTCTGCTTTGCATAGAATTGACACCCCCGGTAGGAGCGCACAATCCTAGTGGCGTCGGCCACCGCGGTTGGCTAGTAGAAACCTTGTCGGAAGGCATTCCCCACGAGGGCTCGAGGCGCTGCATGGTGGCCGCAAGCCCCCGAGTGTATTTCTTGCAATAGTTTTTGTCCTTGGGCGGTAGATATGCATCGTTGGAGGATGCCCGAGGGGCTGCGGTGATAGAGCTCTTTTTCATCACCCAGCAAGACAAATGACTTGGCACGCCGAGCCAGCCGCCGAGCTTTGGTCTTGTCGATGGGAAGCTCTCCTCGGAGGAGATATTCTAGGTACGGGGTCTGCCAGTTCGGATCTGGCGTGACCCCATTCTGTTCCTCCTCGACGGGCAAGGCCTCTTCCTCGATGGCCGAGGGTGCCTCGGGTCCGGCCGAGGGTACCTCAGGCTCGGCCGAGGGTACCTCAGGCTCGGCCGAGGGTACCTCGGGCTGGGCCGAGGCCTCCTCAGGCTCGGGCGCGTCGTCGATCTTGACGGATGGTTGATGTAGGTCTCTGGAGAAGACGTCCGGGGGAACCGTCGTTTGCCCCGAGGCTATTTTTGCTAGCTCGTCCGCAGTCTCGTTGTATCGTCGGGCGATGTGGTTGAGCTCCAGCCCGTAGAACTTGTTTTCCAGGTGCCGGACTTCGTCGCAGTAGGCTTCCATCCTCCGATCATGGCAGTGGGAGTTCTTCATGACTTGGTCAATGACAAGCTACGAGTCGCCTCGAGCGTCGAGGCGTCGGACCCCTAGCTCGATGGCGATGCGTAGCCCGTTAACCAGTGCCTCGTACTCGGCCACGTTGTTTGATGCCGGAAAATGGAGGCGAATGACGTAGCGAAGATGCTTTCCGAGGGGTGAAATGAAGAGCAGGCCAGCGCCTGCTCCTGTTTTCATGAGTGACCCATCGAAGTACATGGTCCAGAGCTCGGGCTGGATTGGAGTTGTCTGTAACTAGGTGTCAGTCCACTCAGCTAGGAAGTCTACCAAGACCTAGGATTTTATGGCCTTCCGAGGAGTGAATGATAGCGTTTCGCCCATAAGCTCCACCGCCCACTTTGCTATCCTACCTGAGGCCTCGCGGCACTGGATGATCTCCCCCAGGGGGAAGGATGACACCACAGTTACCAGATGAGACTCGAAGTAGTGTCGCAACTTTCGCCGTGTCAGGATCACTACGTAGAGTAGCTTCTGGATCTGTGGGTAGCGGACTTTGGTCTCGGAAAGCACTTCGCTGATGAAGTAGACTGGCCTCTGGACTGGCAGTGCATGCCCTTCTTTTCGTCTCTCGACTACGATCGCGACACTGACCACCTGAGTAGTCGCGGCTACGTAGATCAAGAGGGCTTCTCCTGCAGCGGGAGGCACCAGGATGGGTGTGTTCGTAAGGAGCGCCTTAAGGTTTCCTAGGGCTTCCTCGGCCTCGGGGGTCCAAGTGAAGCACTCGGCCTTCCTTATGAGGCGGTACAGAGGCAAGCCTTTCTCGCCAAGGCGTGAGATGAAGCGGCTCAGAGCCGCAAGGCATCCCATGACCCTCTGTACTCCTTTCAAATCTTTGATCGGTCCCATGTTGATGATGGCCGTGATTTTCTTCGGGTTGGCCTCGATGCCCCGCTTAGAGACAATGAATCCAAGGAGCATGCCTCGGGGGACTCCGAAGACACACTTCTCGGGATTGAGTTTCACGCCTTTCACTCTCAGACACTTGAATGTCGTTTCAAGGTCAGAGAGGAGGTCGGAGGCTCTCTTCGTCTTGACAACGATGTCGTCGACGTAAGCCTTGACCGTTCTGCCGATGTGTTCTTCGAACACGTGGTTCATGCACCTCTGGTAAGCGGCGCCTGCATTCCTCAACCCAAATGGCATTGTAGTGTAACAGTACATGCCAAAAGGTGTGATGAAAGAAGTCGCGAGCTGGTCGGACTCTTTCATCTTGATTTGGTGATGGCCTGAGTAGGCATCGAGGAATGACAGGGTTTCGCACCCAGAAGTGGAGTCCATGATTTGATCGATGCGAGGTAGAGGGTAGGGAACTTTCGGACATGCTTTGTTTAGACCAGTGTAGTCTACACACATCCTCCATTTCCCATCCTTCTTCCTTACAAGAATAGGGTTAGCTAACCATTCGGGATGGAATACCTCTTTGATAAACCCTGCCGCGAGTAGCTTGTGGATCTCCTCGCCTATGGCCCTGCGCTTTTCTTCGTCGAAACGGTGTAGGGTTTGCTTCACGGGTCGGGCTCCAGCTCTGATGTCCAGTGAGTGCTCGGCGACATCCCTCGGTATGTCGGGCATGTCCGATGGACTCCACGCAAAGACTTCGGCGTTTGTGTGGAGAAAGTCGATGAGCACTACTTCCTATTTGGGGTCGAGCTTGGAGCCGATCCGAACTTGCTTGTTGGCGTCGTTGCTGGGGTTGAGAGAGACGGACTTGACCGCCTCAACTGGTTTGAAGTTGCCAGCGTGCCGCTTCGCGTCGGGCGCCTCCTGGGAGAGACATTCCAGGTCGGCGGATGAGGGCCTCGGACTCGGCGAGAGCCTCGGCGTACTCCACGCACTCCACGTCGCATTCGTACGCGTGGCGGTACGTGGATCCGACGGTGATGATCCCATTCGGGCCCAGCATCTTGAGCTTGAGGTAGGTGTAGTTGGGGACGGCCATGAACTTGGCGTAGCATGGTCTTCCCAACACCGCATGGTAGGTTCCTCGAAACTCGACGACCTCAAAGGTGAGAGCTTCCTTTCGGAAGTTAGAGGGAGTTCCGAAGCAGACGGGTAAGTCGATCCGTCCGAGGGGTAGGATTCGCTTCCTGGGCGTGATCCCATGGAAGGGTGCCGCACTGGCCCGGACTTCGGACTGATCAACCCCTAAGAGTTCCAGGGTCTCAGCGTAGATGATGTTAAGGCTGCTGCCTCCGTCCATGAGGACCTTGGAGAGCCTAACATTGCCGATGATCGGATTGACGATGAGCGGGTACCTTCCTGGTCTTGGCACGAAGTCGGGGTGGTCGCCTTGGTCGAAGGTGATAGGCTTGTCGGACCAGTCTAGGTAGACTGGCGCCACCACCTTCACCAAGCAGACTTCACGGCGCTTCTGCTTGCGGTACCGAGCCGAGGCATTCGCCGCCTGCCCGCTGTAGATCATAAAGCAGTTATGGACTTCCGGGAATCCCTCTTCCTTGCCACCCTCCTTCTTGTCGTTGTCATGGCCCTTTCCATCCTCCGCCGGGGCCCGGTCTTATGGAAGTAGCGCCGGAGCATGACACATTCTTTGAGGGTGTGCTTGACGGGCCCCTGGTGATAGGGGCACGGCTCTTTGAGCATCTTGTCGAACGCGCAGGCCCCTCCAGGAGGTTTCCGAGGGTTCCTGTGCTCGGCTGCAGCGACGAGATTCACGTATGCAGCGTCGCGCTTCGCTCGCGACTTGTTTTTAGCCTTCTTCTTCATGCCCCGCTGGGCGGACGCCTCAGGGGCCTCTGTCTTCGGCTCCCCCTGAGGCAGCTTGTCCTTCCGGAAGATGGCTTCGATCGCCTCTTGACCTGAGGCGAACTTGGTGGCGACGTCCATCAGTTCGCTCGCACGGGTGGGAGTCTTGCGCCCCAGTTTGCTCACCAGGTCTCGGCAAGTGGTGCCGGCAAGGAAAGCCCCGATGACATCCGAGTCGGTAACGTTGGGCAGCTCGGTGCGCTGCTTTGAAAATCGCCGGATGTACTCTCCAAGGGACTCCCCTGGCTGCTGGCGGCAGCTTCGGAGGTCCCACGAGTTCCCAGGGCGCACGTACGTGCCTTGGAAGTTCCCCGCGAAAGCTTTCACTAGATCGTCCTAGTCAGAGATCTGCGCGGGAGGCAGATGCTCCAGCCAGGCTCGGGCGGCGTCGGAGAGGAAAAGGGGTAGATTACCGATGATGAGGTTGTCATCATCCGCCCCTCCCAACTGGCATGCCAGTCGGTAGTCTGCGAGCCACAGCTCTGGCCTCGTCTCCCCCGAGTACTTGGTGATAGTAGTCAGGGCACGGAAACGGGCAGGGAACGACGCTCGTCGTATGGCCCGGCTGAAGACTCGCAGACCAGGTGGTTCGGGCGAAGGACTGCGATCCTCCTCACTGCTGCAGCGTCCCCCACGCCTAGGATGGTAGCCTCGGCGCACCTTCTCGTCGAGGCGGGCTCGATGGTTGAGATGGTGGTGCTCGTTACCGAGGCGTTCTCGGGCGGCGGGCGCCTCATCCCGCGTATGCTCGGGATGGACCGAGGCTTCCCGAATGCGCCGGGAGGACACCGTGTGATGCTCCGAGGGGTCAGCTCGCCTGCGGGAGGCGGAGCTCTCGGCTCGTCGAACCGTGGCGCCTTCTAGGAGATTCTTGAGTTCGCCCTGGATACGCCGTCCCTCGGTGGTGGATGGCTCCAGCATGGCTCGAAGCAGCATCGCCGCTGCAGCTAGGTCCTAGCCGGACCCGCTGACGGCCGGGGGCAGCACTGCCCTGGCATTGTCGATGATGCGGCGCCGGATGTCTTGGGGCCGGTGACAGGCTTCTCCGGCGAGTGTTCGGCCTGCCCACTCCTGTTCGATGTTTTGTCGGAGCTGTACAAGCCGGCCTGCTTCCCCGTCGACCCGGGCCTGCATCTCACGGATTTGCTCGAGCTGTATGTCCCGACCCCCCATAGGGACTGGGACCACAGCTAGCTCCCGCAGGATGTCAACGCGAGATGTGGGCCTAGGGGGATCGTCAACCTTTGGCATACCGAGGTGGTTGCCTTCGTTGTGATCTCCCAGATCGACATGGAAACATTCACGACATGAGCCGTAACCCTCGTCGTCAAGGTCATGGCCATCGTCAGAACAACCGGAGAGGCAGTGGTCACATGCGGACATGAAGCCCCGCATGGCACTGGGGTCATTGAGGGCAGAGAAATCCCAACCGGAGTCGGGGTCATCCTCTTCCTCAGAACCCGCCGGTCCAGAGGTTGAGACGGCCGTCAGTTGGTCCCAAGTCGACCACATGTGGTACCCCGGAAGGTTTGGATATGCCTTTATGAAGGCACTCACCATAGCGGGGTCGCTAGGTGGATCGAAGCTGAACCGAAAAGGTACGGGGTGGAAAACAGATGGTACCTCTTGGTCGTTGGACGGTGGTGAAGTCGCGTCGGGGGCGGAGCACACCGTCATCTCAGGTACGAGGGTAACGCCCAGCAGTTCCTTTGCGAGGGTGCTGGCGTCATCAGTCCGCTTCGGGCTGACACATCGCGGGGAAGTGACACCCGCCATCGCCTCAGGTGCGAGGGCAATGTCCGACATGTCCCCCGGGGGAGTGC
This sequence comes from Zea luxurians, assembly GCA_029449295.1. Classification (NCBI taxonomy): domain Eukaryota; kingdom Viridiplantae; phylum Streptophyta; class Magnoliopsida; order Poales; family Poaceae; genus Zea; species Zea luxurians. The sequence goes on along the minus strand of JAOPSE010000060.1, from coordinate 12,840,039 downwards.
CGGCGTCGTCGACTCGCTCTGGTGCAACAGCCGACAAGGTGCCACCTCCTGCGTGGCCATGGTTTCCTCGTCTCCGCCTCCTCCAACGAGGAGGGTGGCAGGGACGACCGGAGTGCTCCTCTTCTGCCATGGGGAGATGCTGTCGTAGAGCTCGTCGCCGCCGGGCGAGTCGGAGACCGTCGTTGTCGTCACGCCGCGGGGGGAGGAGTACCATGTCGTAGCTGCCGTCGAGGGACATGAACTCGAGACTCCCGAAGCGGAGCACCGTCCCGGGCTGGAGATGAAAGGGAATTAGGCTTACACCTATTTCCTATACTAATTTTGGTGGTTGAATTGCCCAACACAAATAATTGGACTAACTAGTTTGCTCTAGTGGATAAGTTATACAGGTGCCCAAGGTTCACACTTAGCCAATAAAAAGACCAAGTATTGGGTTCAAACAAAGGAGCAAAGGGCCAACCGAAGGCACCCTGGTCTGGTGCACCGGACTGTCCGGTGCACCACCGGACAGTGTCCGATGCACCAGGGAAGGTCGACTTCAAACTCTTCACCTTCGGGAATTCTCAGAGCCGGCACGCTAAAATTCACCGGACTGTCCGGTGTACACCGGACAGTGTCCGGTGCTCCAAGAAGTCGCGGCTTCGAACTCGCCAGTCTCGGGAATTCACTTCGGCTGCTCCGCAATAATTCACCGGACTGTCCGGTGTACACCGGACTGTCCGGTGTGACAGCGGGGCAACGGCTACTTCGGCGCCAACGGTCACCAGCAGGCGCATTAAATGCGCGCCAGAGCGCGCAGAAGTAAGGCACGCGTGAGACGGCGCACCAGACACTCTACAGTACATGTCCGGTGCGCCACCGGACATCCAGGCGGGCCCAGAAGTCAGCGCTCCAACGGTCAGAACCCTAACGGTCGGGTGACGTGGTTGGCGCACCGGACATGTCCGGTGTGCACCAGACTGTCCGGTGCACCATGCGACAAACAGCCTTCACCAACGGCTAGTTTTTGATTGGTGGCTATAAATACCACCCCAACCGGCCACTTCAAGGTGTGGGAGCCCAAGCAACATTCCAAGTCATCTAGTTGACATACTCAAGCCCTCCCAACCACCTATATTCATTGATCCATCCTATACACAAGATTTAGTCCACTACAACCAACTCAAGTGCCACAAAAGAGAGAGCAAGCAATTGAGAGCTATTCAATTGAGTTTGGCCCTAGCGCCTTGTGAGATTCATTGAGAGATAGTGTGTGCTACATCTTTGTGTTCATTTGTGCGTGGAGTATTGACTCCCATCGAACTTCCTCCAAAGTGTTGGAGGCTTGTAAAAGCGAACAAGAGACACCAAAGAGTGTGGTGGTCCTTGTGGGATCGAGAGTGATCCTTGGGAAGAAGAAGAGCTCGCCGATCCTTGTGTGATCGGGGGAGAGTGGGAAAGGGTTGAAAAAGACCCGTCCTTAAGTGGACTCCTCAACGGGGACTAGGCCTTCGAGGGCTGAACCTCGGTAAAACAAATCACCCGTGTCTATTGTGTTTAATGCTTGTGATTTGTTTGTTTTCCCTTGCTCTAAGTTTTCTTGCACCATTATTTGCTAATATCATTTGGTGTTGCTTCAAGTTAAATTCCCATTTAGTGAAGCAACACGTTGCAAGAAAGAACTTGACCTAGTGCTCTTCTCATCTAAGGCTTCGTGCTTTGTTATTCTATAACTTATTAATTGTATTGATTTATCACTCCCGCATTATTTAGCAATACTCTTTTCAAGCAAGAACTTAGTTTGTATACTCCTATTTTTGCATATGTTGTTCTAACCACTAATCGAGGGATCTAGTTGGGGGATAAAGTTTTAATTTTCAGGTTTCGCCTATCCACCCCCCCTCTAGGCGACTTTCAGGAGAGGTTGCTGAAGACTCCCCATCTGGAACTCAACGGGAAGGTGTTCGTTAACACGCAACAGGCCCCTACCTGGCGTGCCAACTATCGGCGTTTCTATCCCGGGGGGTCCCTGGACCGACGAGTGAATTGTCGCTGCGTGTCCCTGCCCAGATGGGTTGGCGCGGGATGGAACACAAGAGGTGGGACAAGCCTTGTATTATCCTGCACCAGGGGTGCCGCTCGCAGTAGGGGTTACAAGCGTGTCGCGTGAGAGAGAGAGGGACACAGAGCTCGTCCGCCGCTTCCCTCGCGTGAACCCCCCTCAGGGTGGCCCTGGACCTCCCTTTTATCGAGGCAAGGAGAGAGTCCAGACGTACAACGGGGGGCATAGCTATGTGCTAACGTGTCCGGCAGTGGAGTGCCTAAGCCCTGTGTACATGCCAACGTGGTCGTTGGGGGAGAGCCTGGGCCCTGTACATGTGATGGCATGGCCGTCGGGGGAGCGCCTGAGTCCTGTAGGAGCACAACTGGCAGCGCGGCGAGGATCCTGCTGACGTCTCCTTGCTGTCGTAAGGGGCCGAGGGCCACCGGCGTCATGGTGCACGCGGGGCACCATCATTACCCGTCGCCGGGGTAAGCCAGATGGGACGCCGGTCTTGTTCTTCCAAGCCTGAGTAGGCTAGGAATAGGGAAATGATGTATCCCCTATTAGCGCGGTCGGTCCGAGCCCAGGGTCGGTCGAGGCGGAGACCTCTTGAGGCCGAGGCCGGGGTCGGGCGAGGACGCGATTCCTCCCGAGACCGGGGTCGAGGCTGAGTCCGGGGGTCGGGCGAGGCGGAGACCTCCTCCCAAGGCCAGAGCCTAAGGTCGGGTGAGGCGGAGACCTCTTCCTGAGGCCAGAGCATGAGGTTGGGCGAGGCGGAGCTTCCTGTTGCGCCCGAGGTTGAACTCGGTGGTTGATCGTGACTTGTTGTCAGTCGTTGCCGGGGTGGCTGACACGGCAGTCGGAACGGAGCGAGCGGCGCTGTTTTCCTGTCATATCGGACAGTAAAGAAGAGGGGCGAAGTGACTGCGGTCACTTCGGCCTGGCCGACTGAGGCGCGTGTGTCAGGATACGGCGCCAGGCATCCCCTGCATTTAATGTGCCTGCAAAGCGGTCGGTTGGTGAGGCGGTTTGGCCAAGGTTGCTTCACAACGAAGCCTGCCCGAGCGGGCCTCGGGAGTGCCGAGGGGGCGCCCGCTGCCTGAGGAGGCCCTCGGGCGAGGCGTGAACTCATCCGGGACTACTGTTCCAACCCGAGGCTGGGCTCAGGTGAGATCGCGTCCCTCGGGTAGACGAAGTCTTGGCTTGAACCGCACCCGTCAGTTGGTCTGAGGGTGTTTACCAGCCACGATTAGGAGCGTTGGGGGTACCCCTAATTATGGTACCCGACACCAGGTGTCAGTTTCGTGTTATGACGAGAGATTTATCCTAATCTCGGATGCTCAGTGAACATTTCTATTTCTCGCTCGCATATGTCTCTGATTATCCAGACTATTCATTCACATTTCACCGAACTCGAAGTTATTCAGTCTCACAGAAGGCCAAATTTGGAGCCTGCTAAAACTTTTATTTCTCGGCACGAATGCGAACTCGGTAGTCAATCTCAATTTATAAATCTCATCTAAAGCTTATTTAATCAAACCCTCGACGACTGTTATTTGATCAGAGCCCGAGTCTAATTCCTCGAACTTCAATCGATGTCCGACTATTTTATCCGAATCCGTTCTCTCAAATGGAATACTCAGTATGTCGTCCCCTAATTAATTCTTACTCGACTCAGCCTAGTATCTTATGTCTTAACCGAATTGAAAACCCACTCCAGCAGTGATTTTTAAGATGTCACGATTCACCTTCTCCGACTAAAAATCCAAAGCTGATCAAAATTTTGAGAGAAAAATTTGTTTCTAAAATAGTGCGCGAGAGAATTTCAATGCGACACCGAAACCAATTTCTCGGTCCAAGCTAAGTGTTCAATCGTCTGTCGTCTTGACACCAGCTTTCCTCGTTTGTCACATCATTTTCAATCTCGCGCAGATGAATTGCTGCCAAAATCCAGTAGTAATTTTTGGTTTCCTTCTACCCTAAGCAACCCCACATAAACCCTAGCCCTAGCACTTGTCTATAAATAGAAGGACCCCTCCCTTGCACTTTGAAAATTTTCCACTCCCACCCCTAGCCGCCACCAGCCATTTTCCCTGCCTTCTTCTCCCACGCCACCTCTTCTCTCTGTCCAGTGGCACACGACATCAAGCACCTCCTGGCGACCTCCCTTTCTCAGCACAGGAACAAGGGGCCTCCATGGCGCCACCCCTCCTCCTCGGCTCTAGCTCCCTTGGGGCTCCCTTCCAGCGTCCGAGCTCGAGTAGGTGAGCCGGCGCGCCCTCTTCCATGGATGCGCCCCTCCCTGTCTCCATGGCGCGCCCTGCTATGCCCAGGACCTGACGGCCCCTGCGTACGCTCCCTCCATGGCGCCCAGTCGCATGCACGGTCGAGCTCTAGCTCCGGCCAACAGTCATGAGCGCCTTTTCTCCACTGCATCTGTTCCCCCTCTGCTTTTCCTTTCAGAGGTGCTGTGCTCTAGCTCTGAAACTAGCTCACCCCCATGGTACTCGTGCACTTCTCTGCTCCATCTACTCCCATGGTGGACGTTGATTCCCTCTCTAGCTCCCTCCCTGGCCGAGCACATCCATGGCTGGCGCTCCCCTTCCTTGGTGCCCCATGGCTGCTCGTTCAGGTGCCCTGCTCCACCTCGCACAGCGCCTGCTCTTCCCCTCGTAGCTGTATCCTCGTCTTCATCAAGCCTTCCTTGCTGCGCCTTGCACCGTCGACGTCCTTGGGCATTCGACAAAATGCCTAAACCAAGCAGCGTGTTTTGGACAGCCCCATCCACGACGCCGTAAGTCCTCGGTGAGATTCCTCGCTGCCCTTGCTGCTATTATATTTTTATTTTTGTGCTCGGTAAAACTGTTGAACGGTTGTGTGTGTCTAATCGCAGCTAGCCGTCAATGCCATCCATCGCGCACGCGTGTTTGATACAAGACCGGTCGGGTGAACCACGTGCTTGCACAACTCAAATTTGATCCCATTCAGGTTGATTGATTTATATTTTACAATATGTATGATTTGGTTGATGTCAGGCAGTGCATGTATATGTGTGGATGTGGGTAAAATATTTTGGTTATACACATTGGTAGGATCGCATTTGCGGTTGGAGAACAAGAGGTTGTTTGATGTGTGCGATTTGTAGTTAGTCTAATTATGTTTTGGTCGATGATGTGCATGTGTGATTATGTGTGAAAACTCCTTTGTATGAATGGAAGCGTGTAGAGAAGAAAATGAAGTAGAAAAGAAGTCGGATGTTTTTATATTTCGATAGGAACATATGTGATATGTTGTTTGATGCGAAGACTAAGTTTAAATAAATAAACAAATAAATGCGAATGATGATTTAGGGAATACATCGATAGATGTTTATATGAAGAGTGTATTGGTTTTATGCATGTGATCGGTGATTGTGATAGTCGATGCAAATGAGAGTATGATTAATCCTATTGGAGTCACTGGTGCGGTGGATGTCTTGTGCGTAATATGGGGACACGTATGTGTGTGTGTGTGCCGTGGTGTATTTTGGTAAATGGTGGAGTGAGATATTTGTTTGAGGTGTGCTGGTATATGCCGTAATATAGTTATACTCGCGATGAAGCAAAATGTATGTATTGTGTAACACAACATTTAGGTTGCTGTCGTATAACCGTGTGAAGGATGCTCCCGATGGTCATGTGACTAAATGGTGTCGAAGTGGCAAAGCGAGAAGTAAGTTTAATATTTTTAAACGGGTAGTTGATAGCATCCATCGGTGCCGTCATGATTTCTGTTGTATGGTGGATCGATACTTTGTTTTGTCAATTATTGCATTCCATGCATGTTGGATATCTTGTTGATTGATTATAGGTCTTATATGAGCGTTATCGCAGCCCAATAATTACTGGAGGCGAGTAGCGTTCATAAGTTGGTCCTTGTTAAAATTAAAGAACAACCCGATAAGATATGCACATAACTGCTTTAGGTCCCTCACTAGCCAATGTAAGTCTTATGGAGTTTTACGCCATGTGTAAATGCCTCCATGATAGACCCCCAAAAATGTGCTATTTAGGTGACTTGTGTGTTAACTAATTCAAGTTGAGCAATGGTTGAGAAACACTGATTAATCTGCTCCAACCCATGTTTTTGAGTTGCGATGTCAAAAATAGTTTGCTAAGTGTTATACTGTGTTGGCTAACTTCTGTTAAGAAAGAGTCGATTGCGATAAGTGATTGCTATATACACATTGTGCCTCGGAGTGCTATAATAATGTGTTAGCAAACTTGTTAGATGGTTGTGGGTTAAGTTCGTAGTTACGATAAATTGCTTGTTGTAGTATAAATGCGTATGGTTATGGTCGCAGGTAAAAATTAGTAGTGCTCGTGTGGTGTCTAAGTTAAAATGCAAATTTTTGGGTGAAAAGCGCTTCGATATTGATTTTCGTAGAGAATGCGTTGTTACTTGTGTATGGCAATTCTAGCGCCCGAAATAACTTGTATAAAAATTAGTAAGTCTACTTGTTAGTTCTCACTTGGTTATTTTAACTGTAACAATTGTCAAAGTGTTAGAATAATTCAAGTCTCTAGAGCGCGGCAATTCATGAATTGTATAGGAGCTGAAATTTATTAATTGCTGTTTTGGACTGCACGCAGTGATTTCCCCGTGTTGTATGTTTGATGAACTAAATTATGTTTTCTGTAGATATGTGCTATAGAAAAGTCGTAGATAACTTTATTATCTTGCTTGTATTAAAATTTGACAGGCATAAGCCTGATCGTTTAAGAGTTATGCTTTTTACAAATTCAGTAACTGAACCTGTCCAAATTCTGTACAGATTTCAGAAACTGCATTGTTTGCTTAAGTTATTGTTACAATCTGTTTATGGTCATTATAAGAGAGTTGTATATTCTTTTCTTATCTTGCTTGTGTTAAAATTTCACAACCTTAGGCATGACAGTTTAAGAGTTATGAATTTTACAAACTGGTTGCTGTGTTCTGTCCACTGTCAGAACAGATTTCGAAAACTGTAATGTTTGATTTGATTAAACCTGGAATCATTTCTTTGTGATTATAAAAGTTGTGTAGTACTTTTTCTAAGCTTTTCAAAAAGTCTTGGATCACTCCTTTTGGTGGTCTAAAGCTTAAGTTATGGATGTTTAAAGTGTGAAGACTGAATCTGTCCAGTTCTGGACAGCACAACCTTCATAGTGTATTTTACCCTTGATATATATTAGACCAGCCAGGGATGTTTATAAATAAATTGTAGAAATAATTACCTTTCCAGAAAGTCTAGGATCAACTCGTTTAGATGTTTGAATCTTTAGTTGTGAATTTTTGAAGTTGCAAGTCTGAATCTGTCCAAATCTGTACAGAGCTGTTGTATTAGCACGTTTTGACCTTGCTAAGTGTTGAATCATGTTGTGATGACAATACCAAAGTTGTAGAGCACTTTCTAAGCTTTCCAGAAAGTCCTAGTTTGCTATTTTTGGATTAATATTTGAAAAGTTATAATTAAAACAAGTAACTGCTGTATTGCTGTCCAAAAATCTGCAAGTGCGCATTTGATTGTTTAGTTCACTTGTTGGCTAAAAATGCTTAGTTAGCACTTAATAGGACATAGGCTGGTAATGGTGAAGCTTAATGTTGCCTGTGCGTCATGTTTTATATATTTCTTCCTCTAGTTTATTGCGATGTAGAATTTCCATAGACATTGATGCCTATGTCCTCTATTGAACTTGTGTGGCCGGTGATGCTTTTGCGCGATCAATAGGAGAACTAATGAAAAGCCGTATCCAAATAAATAAAATGCGCGTGCTTGTGATGTTGTAATTATGTTGCGTAAATAAATAACATGTTGTCGTCTTTTGATGGTGTTAATGTTCAACGTCGATAACGTGTAGATAGCTAATGCTAGCAATGGTTGTTACGGTGTCTTACAATTTAATGTTTAGTTCGCAAACATGTACTTAAAGTATCTTGTGCTATTTTATTATATTCATACATATGCACCTTGCATCTCATTTAGGACCGAGAGAGGATGATCGTGCAAGTGATGTGGTGCCACCCACAAGATGCAGTCGGTGGACGACCCAAGGAAGGATGGATATAACCAGTGGATGCTCGCCAAGCGAGCACCTCCCCCAGCAAACACTATCTAAGTGTTAAATTAAAGGCAAGCCCCTATTTTATGCATAACCGTTTATATATGCTATTTTACTACACTTAATGTTTGTAGGCTTATACTGTGCACTTAAGTGTAGGTGTTGACTGAAACCCTAGTTGCATGAACTCAGGATCCCCTTTGAGATGGATACTAGTATGCTAGGTCGAGTAGCTACTTTGCTAATTAGAGATCTCGGTAGAAGTCGAGTGATTTTTCTAGCACTCGCGCGAGGTCAAGAATTGGTTGTATCCATTTTTATATCAGAATGATGATGGTCTGTGGACACGGATCCATGGGGATGCGTGGTCTACGAGATGAAATTGGAATAAGGATTAACGTGCGGATACCTGTGTCAAGCGTTTGAACGTACTAAACACATGCCGAGAAATATGGTAAATCGGTAAGCCTAGTACCTGAGTGAACCTGCCCGCAGACTTTACCCCTCACGCGACCTAAGACGTGGTCTCCCATTCCGGTTATGGTGGGTATAAGTGCGGTCACTGCACGACGGCAGTCGGGGTCAGTGAGGCATTGTACGCCAAGGCGGTGAGCCCTGATCTGTTGCCAGGGAATCGATGGGGACGGTTGATGTGTGTGCAGACGGAGTGCCTCGCCACGTCGTGTGTTTAGGTTTACCTTGCAAGGATAAAAACTTGATTCGAATCGTCTGCCTCTCGCAGCTAATGAGACTGCTTGATCCATTGTACTGCATTGAGTAAAAAGTGGAAATGAGTCGATTGGCAAAAGATGTTGATTGATAAAATGTTTGATACCATGTATGAGTAGATAGGTACACATCTAGTTTAAAAAGGATCATACTAAAACTTGAAAAGCTAAAACTTAATTTTAGACTCAGCTAGTGCTTTTGGCAAACCAAACTCCTCAGCCAAACAGCTGCATGTCTAGAGGTAGAGGAGTAGACTCCTCACACCGGGTAAGTCTAGCTGAGTATTAGTATACTCAGCCTTGCTTGTGACATAATTTTTGCAGGTACCTCCTTGTTCTGGTTGATGGTGTGACTTGGCCTTCATCCCTGCCACCGGGATAGACGGTCGAGAGGGTTATTGCTTCCTCAGGTGAGGACCAGGAGGAGTAGCGTGGCCAGGCTTCGCCATGTTACTCGGTTTTCTCTGTTAGTTATTTCCGCTACATTAAAATTTCTGGTTATTATTTCTAAAACTCTGATAATGTAACCACTAATGATACTTATTAAATTTGTGTTATTATGTTTTATTGTATTTCTCTGTGCCTCACCTTCGTGTGAGCTAGTGGTATTCGATCCTGGTAAGTGGCTTTATCGGACTAGATCCGAGGGACTAACTGGTTATTCCTGTTTAAGTGTGTTGCTGCCCTTAAGGGTGCAAGTTGGGCACTTAAGCTGGAATAATTCGGGCGGTTCCGCCACACACTCAGCCGCCGTTGTTCACTGGGCAGAGGATCTGCTTGATGCCGATGTATGGCTCAAGGTAGTGGAATCCAAATTCCCACTGCTTAATGGAGTTTGTTCAGAGGTGGCTAAGGTCAGGTTCGCCACCCAGCAGCTTCGTGGACCCGCGCGAACATGGTGGGATCAGTTCCTCGCCATGCAGCCAACTAATCACATGGTAGAATGGGGAGAGTTCAAGGCAGCCTTCAGAGGGCATCACATACCAGCAGGCATTATGGATCGCAAGCTCAATGAGTTTTTGGCACTCACGCAGGGAAAACAGACAGTGTTGCAGTACGCTCAGGCCTTCAATGACCTGTGTCAGTATGCTGGATACCACGCAGATACTGATGAGAAGAAGAGGGATAGGTTCAGGAGGGGTCTCAGCACTAAGCTCCGCGACCGTCTCAACACAGTCAGGGCCAACAGCTACAATGAGTTAGTCAACATGACCATTTCCCAGGAAGACTACATCACAGCTCGTCAGGCAGAAAAGAAGAGGAAGACCCCTGTAGCAGGACCTTCAGCTCAGCCTCAGGGCTTCAGGATTGTATCTGACACCCAGAGCAGGGGGCCACTACAGCAGCAAGGACGTTGGGTAATCCGACCACAGCAGCAGCCGTAGCAGGCACCCAACCGTTCTCAGCTCCCAGTTCAGAGGAACAACAATCAGCCACCGCAGCAGCAGTACCGTCAGGTCAATGACAACAGGTGTTTCACTTGTGGTAACACCGGACACTATGCCAAGAATTGCCCCAAGAATCAGCAGAGGTAGGGGCAGAATTCCAATCAGAACCAAGGCAAGAGGTAGAAGGTCCAAGTGAGGCGAGGCAGGCTGAACTTCACCACCATGGCTGACATTCCAGAGGGAGCACCCGTCATGACTGGTATCTTTTCCGTTTTGAATAATCCTTCAATCATTCTTTTTGATTCTGGTGCATCACACAGTTTTATCAGTACAAAATTTAGTGCCAAATGCCAGTTACCTTTCCATCACACCAATGGGGGTATCACAATCTCAACACCAGGAGGCAGGGTTGCCACCTATCAAATCAACAGGCAGGTGCCTATAAAATTTGGTAGTCTTGTGATTAGAACCACCCTCCTCATCTTGGGTTTGGATAGTGTGGACATCATATTGGGAACTGTCTGGTTATCCAAGCATCAGGCAGTACTTGATATTGCAGCAAGGGCCATTGAGATTCACTCCCCTACTTATGGCGAGACTACATTATATTTGCCAAACCAGGGTTGTACTCGTTCCTGTGCCTTCGCTATGATAGAGTCACCTGTTGAGAGAATCCCCATAGTCTGTGACTACCCAGATGTTTTTCCAGATGAATTACCAGGGATGCCACCCGACAGAGACATAGAGTTCGCGATTGAACTGCAACCAGGAACTGCCCCTATATCTAAGAGACCCTATAGGATGCCTCCAGCAGAGTTGGCAGAATTGAAAAAGCAGTTGCAAGAATTGTTGGACAAGGGATTCATTCGCCCAAGTACTTCACCATGGGGATGTCCCGCCTTATTTGTGAAGAAGAAAGATGAGAGTTTGACGTTGTGTGTTGATTACCACCCTCTCAATGCGGTGACCATTAAGAATAAGTATCCATTGCCCCGCATTGATGTATTGTTTGATCAGTTGGTGGGAGCCAAAGTATTCTCCAAGATAGACCTTCGCTCTGGCTATCATTAGATAAAAATCAGGGCCAGTGATATTCCCAAGACGGCTTTCTCTACCAGATATGGGCTTTATGAGTACCTGGTGATGTCTTTCAGGCTGACCAATGCCCCGGCTTATTTCATGTATTTGATGAACTCAGTATTTATGCCAGAGCTGGACAAGTTTGTGGTGGTCTTTATTGATGATATTTTGGTTTATTCCAAAAATGAAGCTGAGCATGCGGAGCATCTACACATCGTACTTCAGTGACTGCGCGATCACCGTCTATATGCTAAGTTGTCCAAATGTGAATTCTGGCTAAGGGAAATCAAGTTCTTGGGCCACACCATTTCTCAGGATAGGGTATCTATTGATCCTGAGAAAGTCCAAGAAGTGATGAATTGGAAACCTCCTACCACTGTATGGCAGATCTGGAGTTTTCTAGGATTGGCAGGGTATTATCGACGATTTATTTCAGATTTCTCCAGAATTGCCAAGCCAATGACTGAATTGTTGAAGAAAGGAGTAAAGTACGAATGGAGTCAGAAATGTGAAGATGCATTTCATGCATTGAGGCAACATCTGACAACAGCACCCGTGTTAGCTCAACCTGACAACACAAAATCTTTTGAGGTTTATTGCGATGCTTCAGGTACTGGATTGGGATGTGTCTTGATGCTAGACAACAGAATCATTGCTTATGCCTCCCGAGCACTCAGACCCCATGAGTAGAACTACCCCACACATGATCTGGAGTTAGCAGCCGTAGTTGATGCTCTCAAGATTTGGAGACATTACATGATGGGAGCTCATTGTAATATCTATACTTATCATAAGAGTCTCAAGTATATCTTCACTCAGGCTGATCTTAATATGAGGCAGAGAAGATGGTTAGAATTAATCAAGGACTATGATTTGGAAGTACATTACCATCCTGGCAAAGCCAATGTTGTGGCAGATGCTTTAAGTCGGAAGGCCCAGTGCAACTGTGTGATCATGGACTCTAAGATCGCCACTCTGTGTGACGAGTTATGCAAATTGAACCTTGAAGTCATTCCTTCAGGTACTTTAAGTTATATTTCAGTAGAGCCCACCTTACATGAGCAAATATTCATGGCACAGATTGGTGACAAGGGTGTTCAAGTCATTAAGGAAATGATCGAACAAAAGGTGGACAAATACAAATGCTTCTGTCAGGACAGCAAAGGAATTCTATGGTTTGGAGACCGATTGGTTGTTCCCAAGAACCCCAAGCTTAGAAAGAAAATATTGGATGAAGCTCACCTTTCTAAATTCTCCATGCATCCCGGCAGTAACAAGATGTATCATGATCTCAAAACCTTGTACTGGTGGACCAGAATGAAGAGGGAAATTGCTAAGTATATATCTGAGTGTGACACTTGCCAAAGAGTCAAGGCCAGTCATTTGAAGGTAGCAGGCACCTTACGACCCCTTCCCATACCATCCTGGAAATGGGAGGACATTTGCATGGATTTTATCGTGGGATTGCCCAATACCTCCCGACACCACGATTCTATTTGGGTCATTGTGGATAGGTTGACCAAAACAGCGCATTTCTTGCTAGTACATACCACCCACTGGACAGAAAAGTATGCAGAAATTTATATTGACCAGATAGTTCGTCTTCATGGAATACCAAGGACTATTGTGTCTGACCGAGGAGCACCATTTGTAGCACGTTTCTGGGAGCAATTGCAAGAATCACTTGGTACCCATGTAATAAGGAGCTCAGCATACCACCCTCAAACAGATGGTCAGACAGAAAGGGTGAATCAGATTTTGGAAGACATGTTGAGGGCATGTGTGCTACACTATGGAAAGGATTGGGACAAGTGTCTTTCATTAGCAGAGTTCTCTTATAATAACAGCTACCAGTCTAGTTTAAAGATGGCACCTTTCGAAGTCTTGTATGGGAGAAGGTGTAGGACACCGCTAAATTGGTCACAAGCTGGAGAAAGGGAAATATTTGGGCCTGACTTGGTACTTGAAGCAGAGGAAAAGGTCAGAGTCATTAAGAAGAACCTAGAAGCTGCTCAGGCCAGGCAAAAGAGCTATCATGACAAGAGGAGGAAGCCTCTACAGTTTGAAGTGGGAGATCGTGTTTATCTTAAGGTGTCACCCACCAAAGGTGTTCAGAGATTTGGAATCAAGGGCAAGTTAGCTCCTCGATACATTGGACCCTATGAGATCAAAGAAACTTGTGGGCCTGTAGCATATCAATTGAAGTTGCCACCCCATATGTCAGCAGTTCATGATGTGTTCCACGTATCTCAGCTATGAAAGTGTGTCCGCTTACCCACAGAAGTGCTACCTGAACCAGAGTTGGAGATAGAACCAGACTTGTCCTATCAAGAGCACCCCGTCAAGGTACTGGACCAAAAGGAGATATCAACTCGGGCAAGGTCGATCAGGATGTATAAGATTCAGTGGAGTCACATTTAGTAGAAGAGGCTATGTGGGAGACTGAGGATTTTCTACGTTCTCGCTTCCCCGACTTCCTGCCCAAAGGAGTCGGTACGTAATCCAAAACCCCACCCCCATCTGCCCTTTGAATCTAATTATAAGAAAAACCTAGTTGTTAAGGGTAGAGTAAGTTGTGGAAAGGAATCAAAAAGGACTTCCTTCTGAAGTTGCAAAGGGGATGACATTCGAAGAGCAGTTAATTAGAGAAACTTGGCTTAAAGAATCTACATCACACAAACCCACCTTCTTGGCACCTCTCTAAAGGACCCCTACCCAAATCTCGGGACAAGATTCCATTAAGGGGGGAGGGCTGTAACACCCCAAGTGTTACCTATGGCCCTAACTCCATAACATACACTTGTGCATTGTTATCACATGTGTTTAAGTGGAGGAGAAGAAGCACCTAGAACCTTGGAAGCATGGGTTAGCTAAGGAAGGTTAATGACAAAAGCTTCACCCACACATTTTGAACAATTGTCATCTTGAGCCAAAGAGGTTAAGCCCTAAAGACCCCTAAAGGCACTAGACTTCCAAGCAAAGGATCAGTGGATAAGTTAATCAAATTGCCAAACCTTGATTCTAATCATTAACCAAAGTTTAAGTAACATTATAACCTACAAAATGCAGAGGGGAATCATTACAAAAAGGCCCCTTAAAGACCCCAAATTCACCCCTTAAGTAGAGAGCACACTAGAGCTCTCTAATCTTTTCTAAGTCAAATTTTAACCCTAATCTAAAGATCAATTGTGTTCACTTAGTAAATGGTGCCAAAACCACTTGGTTTGAATACCAAAAAGGTGCCAAACCACCTAAGGCGCGCACTAGAAAAGTTTGAAACCGATCCAAATTCGTTTGACTTGAATTGGCATCACTTTTGTCGCGGAGTGGACAGTGGGACAAGCCAGATTTGGCGTCCGAAAATCTTCTGACCTAGGGCTTATCTCCCCTTGGAACTCACATACAAGAGATAGCCATAGGTGCCAGGAAGAGGCCTGCGCTAGATTTTTGCCAAGATTCGCATGTTTGCGATCTCGGCAAGCTATTGAACAGGGGCAGAAGAACACCTCCACGTGTTCGACGCGCCCTGAACGCGCCAGAGCACGCCCAGCGCCCGACCCCGCGTGCCCCACACCGCGCCAAGCCACGCCCGTGTCCCCTGCCCGCGCCCGCGCCTATAAAGCCAACCAAGGCTTAGACCGTACTCCCCCGCATGCTCTCGACCTCACCGGAGCACGAGATCGCCGGAGTTTGCCCTGCACAAGGCGTGCCAGCGGCCGCCCGAGCACCCGCCACTGTAGACCGGACAACAGAGCCATTCCCAGCCCCGCCCAACCCTCGGAATGGACTCTACGTGCCTCGGTGAAGCTCCTAGAGCGGGGAATCGAGCTCTGTCTCGCCGGAGACACCGGATCAAGGTCACCGGACTTCACCCGACCACCGGCGAACGTAGACCGAGCTCCACTGTGAGTTATTCTCCGATTCCTTGCACGGGTCGACTCATTAGCACCCCGTGAAGCTCCCCGTGCCCTTGGTTTGACATGTATCACTGTGGATAGGCTGGAGCACTCGCCGCCGACGAGCTCGCCCGCCTGCGCACGTGGACCGGCCGATTCCGGCCATCACCGTCGTTGAGCCGTACCTCGTTGTGACCGCAAGGACCTCCCGAAGCCATCCCCACCCTTCGCCGGACCTCCCTCACTGCCGGTAAGCCGCGCCACCCTTTTTCCTTTCGCGGGTACTGTTCAAAAGGGGAGAGGGACCTCGGGGAGGAAGGAATAGAAGTCAGGGGGATTTTTGAACTGTCAGAGACTCAAATGAATAGTTGCGCAGGGGTATAAGTTAAAGAACCGGTTTAGGAAAAGCCCAGGGACCTCGGTGTAAACTGGTTTTCCAGAAAACCTTTTTAATATTTCTAATTTAAATGCAAACAGAGCTTGTAAAATTCATTACTTCAGTTTTATTCAACCAAATTTGGTCAAACCAATTTTGCTAGAATCTAAATAATGTGATCTACCTAGGAAAAATGCAAACCCCCTTAGTATTACAAAAGAATTTAAAGTTTGGAATTAAATATTGATTTAGCCAAAAGCTAAATAATAGAGGGAAAATAGTTACACTGTTAGACTGAGGTTAAGAAAAATTAGGGAAGTACTTAGTAACTCCCTGATCTGTATAAAAATAGTAAACCTCTCAGTACACCAAATTAAGGTAGGTTTTACCATTTAAAATCATTTTTTGCTCAAAGTTAAAGAAAAGAGAAAAGGTAGTCAAAAATAAGAACCAGGAAGCAACCACATTTTTGTTGGCTCACTTATTCAGTGAAGTTCACTGGAAAATTTTATTAGACCCTTGTTTAGTACAAAATAAATGGGATACCTTTTATTTTATAAAAACAATGAAAATTTAGGAAAATCTTAGAAAAATAATCCTGAGCAGAAAACACCCCAAACCATGGGATAACTAATACTTTGTTATTATGAACATAGGAAAAATATGAGTTTTGTTGTTTGATATTTTTCAAATAACAAGTTGGTTACAAGTACCTTTTTGGCATTAAACTTTAGAAATTCACAACTAAATATAGAGTAGGCCTTTTTCTGTGATTTTTAACACAGAGGCCTAATATCACCTATGAATCTCAACAAAAATAAAATTTAGTGCAGAAGCCTCACCTAAATCAGAGCTATAGTGTAAAGTGCCTTTTTGACACTTGTTTTTGTTAATTTTACACAAATAGTATCTGAAGCAAATTCCACCTTAAAATTCTAGGATAACCCACAGAGTTAAAACTCTACCCACTATAATTTTTATAACATTTTTGGAAAATGTTAACTAACCCTCATAGTTCAAAACTGCTTAATAAAAAGCAATAGAAAGAGAAAAAGGGAAAACCTTGGGAAAAATAGATAAAAATGCAAAACCTTTTGTATCCAAAAAAGAAACCATAGAGAAACGCTAAACTTAATACTGTTTTACTATGCATAACCCTTACAAATGTTCATGTCATATTTATGCATATACCTCATACATTGCATACGATAGATTGTAATCTCGCTGACAGGGAGTACATCCTCGTGCCGGAGCTAGGAGTTGCTTAGGAGGTAGCCCAGGAGCCAGCACCAGAGCCTGCCATCAAGGATCTGCCTGCCCCAGCTTTGGAAGGCAAGCCCCGGTTTTATGCATAACCAGTTCTATATATTATTTTACTGCACTTAATGATTGTAGGCTTGAATTATGCACTTAAGTGTAGGAGTTGTCTAAAACCCTAGTTGCATTAACTCAGGATTTCCTTTTGAGATGGATACTAGTATGTTAGGTCGAGTAGCTGCTTTACTAATTAGGGATCTCGGTAGAAGTCGAGTGATTTTTCTAGCACTCGCGCGAGGTTAGGAATTGGTTGTATCCATTTTCATATCGTAATGATGTTGGTCTATGGACAACGATCCATGGGGATTGGTTGTCTACGAGACGAAAAATTGGAATAAGGATTAAGGTGTGGTACCGTGTGTCAAGCGTTTGAACGTACTAAGCACATGCCGAGAAATATGGTAAATCGGTAAGCCTAGTACCTGATTGAACCTGGCAGCAGATTGCCCTCCTCACGCGACCTGAGACGTGGTCTCCCATTCCGGTTATGGTGGGTACAAGTGCGGTCACTACACGACGGCAGTCGGGGTCAGTGAGGCATTGTACGCCAAGGCGGTGAGCCCCTCTCTGCTGGTGGGGAATCGATGGGGACGATTGATGTGTGTGGGGACAGAGTGCCTTGCCACGTCGTGTGTTTAGGTTTACCTTGCAAGGATAAAAACTCGATTCGAATCGTCTGCTTCTCACAGCTAATGAGACTGCTTGATCCATGCTGCTACATCGAGTAACAAGTGGAATGTGATGACTTGGCAAAAGTTGTTGATTGCTAAATGTTTGATACCATGTATGATTAGATAGGTACACATTTAGTCTTAAGAGAGTCACACAAAACTTGAAAAAGCTAAAAACTTGATTTAGACTCAGCTAGTGCTTTTGGCAAGCAAACCTCTCAGCCAAACAGCTGCATGTCTAGAGGTAGAGGAGTAGACTCCTCACACCGGGTAAGTCTAGCTGAGTATTAGTATACTCAGCCTTGCTTGTGGCATAATTTTATAGGTTCTCTGGAAGACATGGTTGCTGGAGTGACTTGGACGTCCATCTTGCCACTGGGTTGGACAGTCGAGTGGGACCCTACCTCAGCTGAGGAGGAGCATGAGGAGTGATGGGATAGGCTTCCCCATCCTTCCATTTATTTATCGTTAGTTTTATTCCGCTGCATTACGAACAATGATCACTACTTTTGTTTAAACTCCGATGATGTTGTAATAAATTTAATACTCCTTAATGTTGGTTTTATGTTTTATTGTATTTGCTCTGTGCCTCACCATCGAGTGAGTACGTGGTACTTGATCCTGTTAGTGGCCTCGTCGGACTAGATCCGAGGGACTGACGTGTTATTCCTATTTAAGTGTGGTCTAGCCTCTAAGGTGGGACTTAGGCACTTAAGTTGGAATAATTCGGGCGGTTCCGCCACATTCTCCCGCCTCTGTTGGGATTCAGCACCCTTACCGTTCACTGCCCCATGGTCGCTTCAACTATGGTACCCCAGACTGCAGGACCCACATAGATTTAGATACTTAGATCGACAGAGTCGGAGTCTGTAATAATGCTTAGTTCTGTGTCTTAGCCTAAGTCAGTTTTAGTTAGAGTTAGTTTGCTTATCTTATGTTGGATGCTTGTTATGATGGACATGTACTGAAGTTGGATCTTTGTAATGATTGTCACCAAGGTGTGGGTATCCCTTGCAACTTGGTGTAGTTATTAATAAAGTCAGTTATTTAGTTGGGTAATCCCTTTATTTCCCCTTTCCTCATTTGTTCAGTGTTATGGAGACTTTCTATACATCTTTTCTTATGCTGAAAGACTGCAGAGTCAGAGTTGATATATGTGTGTGATTTCTACAGATGTCTAAGAACAGGCGCAAAGGTGCGAGGCGTGCTCAGCCAGAGCAGTAGGCACCCCAAGAGGAGGCAGCTCCGCAGCAGCATTTGCCACCGCCACCACTGATGACCATTGAGCAGATGTTCTTGATGTAGACCTAGGCAGTTCAGGCAATTGGTCAGACATTAGCAGCGATGCAGCAAGTTCAGCAGCGGCCACCACCACCTCAGCCTCCAGTGGAAGTCCAGATGCCTCAAGTGCCCAATGACAAGCAGGCAGAATTCATGAGGGGCCATCCCCCAGTCTTTGCCCACTCTACTGATCCCATGGACGCAAAAGATTGGCTGCGTACCATGGAGCGTGAGTTGCATACTGCCCAGTGCAACGATCGTGAGAAGGTATTGTATGGTCCCCGACAGCTGAGGGGAGCAGCACAGTCTTGGTGGGAGTCTTACCTCGCCACCCATGCCAACCCTGAAGCCATCACTTGGAGGAGTTCAGGGATAACTTCCGTCGCTACCATGTGCCTGAGGGACTGATGATAGTGAGGAAGGAGGAGTTTCTCGCGTTGAAGCAAGGCCCCCTGTCCGTCAGTGAGTACAGGGATAAGTTTCTGCAGTTCTCACGTTATGCCCTAGAAGATGTCAACACGGATGCCAAGAGTGTAAACCCTAAAATGTGTTAGGAGTTCGGCTATCCCTTCTATGCCTTCTTATAGGAAGTAACACTAAGAAAATTGAGTAAACATAAGATAAAATAGAAATATCTACCATCCAGTAAGATAAGATATTCCTCTCATGAAATTTAAAGAATGCTCTTAAATAAAAATTCAAGATTAAGTGATTCTTGGTAAAAGAGAATACATTATTTTCCCCTGAATAAGTAAGATAATGAGTATTAATTTTAGTTAGCTTGAAATTTGATCACATACTCAAAAGTAATATCTTCCTAAAAAATAAAATGTGTGCATGTCATATTATGAACCTTTGCCTAAACCAAGGAATAAAATAATCTAGGTAAATATATAAGAATACATACACTTTGTATTCATGCCTAGTTTATTTGATTGTACATTGAATAATAACACTAGTACCAATAAAAATATAATAATGACTGGGATTTGAATTGGACCCCAAATTGAAATTGGGATTTATTTAGGAGAAAAATACCACACAACATAAAGGAAATAAATATATATATATATCCTTTTCATCCTAATATATGAATTTGTACATTTAAACCTAAGTATGAATTTCACAACAAATTTGGATTTCCAATTGAAATCTGAAAATAGGGAGAGAAGAAATCAGAAGAAAAGGAAAAAGAAAAGAAATAGAGGAATAAGAGACTTACATAAAATATACCTAGAAATATATTTTCAGAGTTAGTACTTTAAATGTGCAATGTAAGTTGAAGACAAATTCGCCACAGTATCAAATTTAAATTTGAAAGGAAATTTGATTTGGAAAGAAATCAAAGAAAATAAAAAGGAAAATAAAAAGAAAAAAAGAGAGAATGTACCCGTATTGGGCTCAAACCCTCAGCCGGCCCAAATTTCCTCTGCCTGCTTACCTCGCTCGGACCTGCTGGCTCGCGCGTGCGGGGGCACTGGTGGGTGGGCCCCAAAGCCCAGATCAACACGCTGTGCTCTCGGCTGTTCCACCGCCACCTGAGACCCACTCGTCCGAAGTTTTCCCCTCCGCGCTGTCCCTGGTTGCGGGCCTGCCAGGCCAGTGGCGCGCGCACGCGCGCGATTTTTTCATCCCTGAGCCAATGTCGTGTGGGCCCATCGCGGCGGTCATCTTCTCCTACAGAAAAAATCCGGAGCTTCCGTGGCTGAAATCCCATCGATCCGTGCATGGCGCGGCCGGGCAACCCGACTGGCGTAACGACCTCCGCACCTGTGGGATCGGGTGCGCAGTAGATATAAACACCCCCTTGGGTCTTGTCGCGTCCGTGCCACCACCCGATAGGGAGAAACAGCAGGAGAATAGCTCGCCGCCACCATTAAACCGTGAACTCATCACCGTTGGGACCTCGAGGTTGGGGCAGGGAGCTTCACCAACCTTCTCTGGTCATGGTCGCTGCTGTGCCTGGGGGGGCTACGCTGCGGGCCGCCGGTAAGTTGTCGCCGGGCATCGGAATCGCCATTGACCCACCCTGCGCCGTGGGCTGGCCTCATCGTCTACTCTCTGCCATGTAAGTTTGTCCCTCACGATCTCCCCGTTCTCGGTTTCACTTAGGGTACCTTGGATTTGAGGTTGGAACGCCGTGGTGGGGGATTGCGGATCGCCGGTAATGGCTCCACCGAGCCTCGGGGGGCGGCGCCGCCGTCGGGGTAAACTGGAGTAAGAGGATTAACTGTGATCCATCGATCTAGTGCTCGACGACCTAGATTACATGAGTGGTACCGATTCGGGTGGGCGGATCGTATGTCGTCCGTTTTCGATCGGACGGATGTGAATCTGTGTAGGTTACTTAGAATCAGGGACGTTGAGGTTTGATCCGATGGTGGAGACTCCGTATCGGCTGACCGGGATACGGATCTAATCCTTACCGTTGGACCGTTGATGTGGGGGCGAGATCAAATCGTACGCGCATTAAACCATGGCCCTTGATCACTGATCCGAGGAACCAGAATGTGTACCGGTTCGCAGTTGAAGCCGATCTGATCAGGAACGTTCATCCATGATCCTGCGGCCGACAAACACCCACACCCTTGCACTAGTCCGTTTTACACATGAACCCTCGGGAAACACGGTATTCAACCCGCCGTCCACCTAGTGTATGGGCCGAGTCTTAGGATATCTTGCACAGAGGTCCTTGTCTTATCTGAAATTTGAGGCGCGGTTCAGATAAATGGAAACTCAGAGAAATTGATTTATAAAATGGATTCCTTATATAAAAACAATTCCATAATCTTGTTAAATCCATATAAAATTCATATTAAGTCCAAATGAGTCCATTTCAATTTCTATAATTCTATAATATTATTGTTTATCACATAGTACCTCTGTTTTGACATGAATGTCACCATAAAATTTATTTCCTAATTAATCTTATATCAAATACATAAAACCTTAGGAAATTCATAACTTGCCCATTTTAAATTCCAATTTGATCCGTTCAAGTTGTGTTAGTCTCGTATAAATATTTACTATGCAATAACAACATTTATTATGCCATGTCTCAGTATTTTATAATTAGATCTGTATTTAACTAATGTGGGTTAGTCTGGTTAAACTGCTTATAAACTACTAGAATATGATCTATGGTTAACTTATAACTTAGATTAAAGTTGAGATAATTATTTGTAGAATAATCTCTTATATGATTTATATTAACCAATTTATAATATAGTTTAATATTTTAATTACACAGATCCTCTATAAAATCATAACTCTTTAATTGTAACTCCGATCTTAGTAGTTCTCGATCCCGCGATCTCGTAGCAACGCGTAGATCATTATTATACAGTATGTTCTTATGTTTGGTGTGATGTTAATTTTGTCTATACCATGTTTGTTTGTATTGCTACGACTAGCGTGAGGTCACGAGCCACCTAAAGAGCAAGTTGGTACCTGGAATCTCAAGTGCCAGGCAAGTTGTGCCCTTGATCCACTTTTGTTACCCAATAATATTATTTATTATCACTATTCAATGCATAGGTTTAATTTTGATGGGACCCAATAGGTCACCCTAGTATGTTTATCCTATTTACCTTGTTTACCCCTGATTCACTTGGGTAGTTATGCTATTGCTCCATATGGTTTTGGGATTAATATTTTATTATATCCATGTTCCAATTATTCTGTTATGTTATTTATGTTCATGATAAGATCATTATGTTAATTGGAACATGGAGCGACCACCCGGGAAAACAGTGCTACCACAAGGGTTTAATGGGACGCCCTTGGCTGATTAACTAGGAAAGCTAGTGGAGGTCTTCCTTACCCGAAAGGGGCAAGGGCAGTAGGGGAGTGGTCAGTGTAGGGAGGTCCTTGGGTTGATTTTGCTGCGATGGCGGTCAGGCGAGGGATTCCTGCACTGGAGCTTCCAATAAACTATAGCAGGATTTCTGAAGCTAGTGGAACTTTGTAAAGGCCTCGTAGTGTTACCCTGCCTCGCTTCCTTGGTAGAGGTGTATGGGATTCATGACCCCTTGGCAGATGGGTAACACGGCTTGTGGGTAAAGATGCGCAACCTCTGCAGAGTGTAAAACTAGTATACTAGCCGTGCTCACGGTCATGAGCGGCTCGGACCCTCACATGATTAATTTATGGAACCTAAACTCAATTTGTCATATGCATTTGCATGGGATTATTTATTAATTTTGTTCTATTATTTATTATGGTTTGGTATTTACTTACATCTAGTAATTGCTAATAAAAGTTTGACCAACATTAAAAGCAATGCTCAGCTTTAACCCCTATCATTGATTAGCCTTACACTTCACATGAGCTCCCACCTTTGGTGAGTTCATGCCACATTATTCCCCACAACTTGTTGAGCGATGAACATGTGTGAGCTCACTCTTGCTGTCTCACACCCCCCCACAGGAGAAGAACAGGTGGTTCAAGAGGAGCCGCATATCGAGGAGTTTGATTCGATCTAGGTGGCGTCTCCCAGTTGACTTTCTGGCGCCAAGGATATTTTAGATCCTGCTATATTTATCTTTTATTTTGTAAGGCTTCCGCTATGTAATAAGTACTCTGATTATTGTGACATTTATCTCTATACACTCTGTGATTATATATGTTGTCTTCTTTGGTGCATGTATGAGATGCACCCGGCTTTGTCCCTTAAAGCCTGGGGTGTTACAGAAGTGGTATCAGAGGAAATGTTGACTGTAGGACGAAACCTAGATAGAAATGAACAAAACCCCTACCTACTTACCTTACTTTGATTCTTTCTATACTTATCTTGATCCTGTCTCACCTTCTACTATTCTACTCTGATTAACCTTACCTTTGCTACTCTCATTCTTTTCTAAACTTATCTTAATCTTTTCTCATCTATTTTCGCTTCACTTTGATTATTCTTACCTTTTCCTTCTAAGGACAAATGTGGATTTCACACTTTGAAATCTTGTGCCTAAAGTGACCTTTAGGAATAGGAGGCCTACTCCTAGGAACAAAAAAAACTATTTTTATAGGTATTTATACGTTTGAGTGCTTCTTCTTATGATACTTGTTTGATTTGGATCTTTGATTGAGTGTGATGAGTCATGGAGTAATGTCCACAATTACATCTACATATACGTATAGATATAAATAAATAAAATTCATAAGATAACTAAACAACTTAGGTTATCCTCCATTAAAGTGTATCTATTTTAAAAGAATCCTTCTTACCTTAAAATATTCTTTCTTTAATGGACCCCTCTTAACTTAATGGATTCCAGCTTATCCCAAAGTCCTATGTTAAAAAAATTTATCCTCATAAATTGTTTAAAGGATAAACTAGATCAGCTAAGAAAATTCCCCACTAGAATAAGTCAAATAGATCTCTCTTATCTTAAAAGATTCTCTCTTATTTTAAAAGGTTCTTTCTTATCTTAATAGATCCATCTTATCTTAAAAGGTCCTTTCTTATCTTAATAGATCCATCTTAACCCGAAAAGATTTTTTCATCTTATCCTAATCGAACTAATTAACCTCTAAAGATTCTATCTCATTTTTAGAAACTCATCTTGTCCTAATAAGCATACTTATCCTCACCAATTTGCTTATCTCATAATAGTGTGACCAACATGATCTATTCTAAAATAAATAAAGTAGATCATATCTAGTCTGATCTGATTACCCCAATTTAATTCTGATCCCATCTAGTCTGATCAAATCTAACCTAATGGATAAACACGTTAGATAATACTGGTGACATAAGATTTGATCCTACTCTTATAAATATGTTTTAATCCAAATTGGACTAAGATTCCAATTTAGACTAGACCCCATACAACTACCTTAACCACTCGATAGTTGCATAACCCCTCTGTTTAACCGACAGAGATTGACCTACCTACACTATATAATTCATTCTATCTCAAAGGGATCTAACACATATTAATAATACATATTCTACCCTGGTAGATCTATCTAACTTAAACTAGTTTAATCTAGTTATATCCAACCTAAATTAGACCCTACTACATGGATGTTAACTTAACTTAGTACATTAGACCAACTCAACCATGGGCCAACCCAACCAATGGAGTCATGATGAATTGTATAATCTATCTATCCCCACCTAACATCAAATGAGATTTTCATCTACATTATGTAGTTTATGTCACCCATATCTATCTCATTTTGACAGATACTATCTTACCTTGGACATTCACCTTATATAACTAGTTACCCCAAGCTTGATATAAAACAACAGATTAAGCCATGTCAAAGAATCTTCAGATCATGACTAGTTACTGGCCTATTCATTCTGCTTACCAAATACTTTTCCTTGCAAAACTATATTCCCATATGCTTCTAACTTTCATGGTCAATACCAGGAAAGGAAAGATTATCACGCAACAGCAAACAGAAATGAATCCTCCAAATCCTCCACCTGTTGAAATCGATCAAGTGATTGCTGCCCAAAGGCTAGTAATACAACAAATGGCAAACATGATTACCGAACTGCAAAATCAGATAAGACAAGAACGTGAGGAAATACGTCAGGACCGGCTGGAGATACGTCAAGAAATAAGGCAAGCACGGTTGGAGAGACAACGACAACAACAACTGCAACCTCCACCACCACCACCAGCTCCACCAAGCTACATAAACATATATATAAATTACTACTATTTGTAAGATCTAAATGCTACTTTAGTTAGAAGATGGTATGATACTATTTTAGGAGGAATAATAAGGTCTAATTGACCCATGTGTTGCTAATCAATCGTGCATCATGCTGAGATTTTTGTTTGAGCATATGTGATGAGACAATATGGGTATACACCCTTTCCTTACAAATCTCGAGGGCGAGATTTCTGTTAAGGGGGTAGGATTCGTAAACCCTAAAATGTGTTAGGAGTTCGGGTATCCCTTCTACGCCTTCTTATAGGAAGTAGCACTAAGAAAATTGAGTAAACATAAGATAAAATATAAATATCTACCATCCAGTAAGATAAGATATTCCTCTCATGAAATTTAAAGAATGCTCTTAAATAAAAATTCAAGATTAAGTGATTCTTGGTAAAAGAGAATACATTATTTTCCCCTGAATAAGTAAGATAATGAGTATTAATTTTAGTTAGCTTGAAATTTGATCACATACTCAAAAGTAATATCTTCCTAAAAAATAAAATGTGTGCATGTCATATTATGAACCTTTGCCTAAACCAAGGAATAAAATAATCTAGGTAAATATATAAGAATACATACACTTTGTATTCATGCCTAGTTTATTTGATTGTACATTGAATAATAACACTAGTACCAATAAAAATATAATAATGATTGGGATTTGAATTGGACCCCAAATTGAAATTGGGATTTATTTAGGAGAAAAATACCACACAACACAAAGGAAATAAATATATATATCCTTTTCATCCTAATATATGAATTTGTACATTTAAACCTAAGTATGAATTTCACAACAAATTTGGATTTCCAATTGAAATTTGAAAATAGGGAGAGAAGAAATCAGAAGAAAAGGAAAAAAGAAAAGAAATAGAGGAATAAGAGACTTACATAAAATATACCTAGAAATATATTTTTAGAGTTAGTACTTTAAATGTGCAATGTAAGTTGAAGACAAATTCGCCACAGTATCAAATTTAAATTTGAAAGGAAATTTGATTTGGAAAGAAATCAAAGAAAATAAAAAGGAAAATAAAAAGAAAAAAAAGAGAGAATGTACCCGTATTGGGCTCAAACCCTCAACCAGCCCAAATTTCCTCTGCCTGCTTACCTCGCTCGGACCTGCTGGCTCGCGCGCGCGGGGGCACTGGTGGGTGGGCCCCAAAGCCCAGATCAACACGCTGCGCTCTCGGCTGTTCCACCACCACCTGAGACCCACTCATCCGAAGTTTTCCCCTCCGCGCTGTCCCTGCTTGCGGGCCCGCCAGGCCAGTGGCGCGCGCACGCGCGCGATTTTTTCATCCCTGAGCCAATGTCGTGTGGGTCCATCGCGGCGGTCGTCTTCTCCAACAGAAAAAATCCGGAGCTTCCGCGGCTGAAATCCCATCGATCCGTGCATGGCGCGGCCGGGCGACCCGACTGGCGTAACGACCTCCGCACCTGTGGGATCGGGTGCGCAGTAGATATAAACACCCCCTTGGGTCTTGTCACGTCCGTGCCTCCACCCGATAGGGAGAAACAGCACGAGAATAGCTCGCCGCCACCATTAAACCGTGAACTCATCACCGTTGGGACCTCGAGGTTGGGGCAGGGAGCTTCACCAACCTTCTCTGGTCATGGTCGCTGCTGTGCCTGGGGGGGTTACGCTCTGGGCCGCCGGTAAGTTGTCGCCGGGCATCGGAATCGCCATTGATCCGCCCTGCGCCGTGGGCTGGCCTCATCATCTACTCTCTGCCATGTAAGTTTGTCCCTCACAATCGCCCCGTTCTCGGTTTCACTTAGGGTACCTTGGATTTGAGGTTGGAACGCCGTGGTGGGGGATTGTGGATCGCCGGTAATGGCTCCACCGAGCCTCGGGGGGTGGCGCTGCCATCGGGGTAAACTGGAGTAAGAGGATTAAATGTGATCCGTCGATCTAGTGCTCGACGACCCAGATTACATGAGTGGTACCGATTCGGGTGGGCGGATCGTACGTCATCCGTTTTCGATCGGTCGGATGTGAATCTGTGTAGGTTACTTAGAATCAGGGACGTTGAGGTTTGATCCGATGGTGGAGACTCCGTATCGGTTGACCGGGATACGGATCTAATCCTTACCGTTGGACCGTTGATGTGGGGGCGAGATCAAATCATACGCGCATTAAACCGTGGCCCTTGATCACTGATCCGAGGAACCAGAATGCGTACCGGTTCGCAGTTGAAGCCGATCTGATCAGGAATGTTCATCCATGATCCTGCGGCCGACAATCACCCACACCCTTGCACTAGTTCGTTTTACACATGAACCCTCGGGAAACACGGTATTCAACCCGCCGTCCACCTAGTGTATGGGCCGAGTCTTAGGATATCTTGCGCAGAGGTCCTTGTCTTATCTGAAATTTGAGGCGCGGTCTAGATAAATGGAAACTCAGAGAAATTGATTTATAAAATGGATTCCTTATATAAAAACAATTCCAGAATCTTGTTAAATCCATATAAAATTCATATTAAGTCCAAATGAGTCCATTTCAATTTCTATAATTCTATAATATTATTGTTTATCACATAGTACCTCTGTTTTGACATGAATGTCACCATAAAATTTATTTCCTAATTAATCTTATATCAAATACAT
Source organism: Zea luxurians (assembly GCA_029449295.1). NCBI lineage: Eukaryota > Viridiplantae > Streptophyta > Magnoliopsida > Poales > Poaceae > Zea > Zea luxurians. The sequence goes on along the minus strand of JAOPSE010000060.1, from coordinate 12,811,911 downwards.
AAAACCTTAGGAAATTCATAACTTGCCCATTTTAAATTCCAATTTGATCCGTTCAAGTTGCGTTAGTCTCGTATAAATATTTACTATGCAATAACAACATTTATTATGCCATGTCTTAATATTTTATAATTAGATCCGTATTTAACTAATGTGGGTTAGTCTGGTTAAACTGCTTATAAACTACTAGAATATGATCTATGGTTAACTTATAACTTAGATTAAAGTTGAGATAATTATTTGTAGAATAACCTCTTATATGATTTATATTAACCAATTTATAATATAGTTTAATATTTTAATTACACAGATCCTCTATAAAATCATAAATCTTTAATTGTAACTCCGATCTTAGTAGTTCTCGATCCCTCGATCTCGTAGCAACGCGTAGATCATTATTATACAGTATGTTCTTATGTTTGGTGTGATGTTAATTTTGTCTATACCATGTTTGTTTGTATTGCTACGACTAGCGTGAGGTCACGAGCCACCTGAAGAGCAAGTTGGTACCTGGAATCTCAAGTGACAGGCAAGTTGTGCCCTTGATCCACTTTTGTTACCCAATAATATTATTTATTATCACTACTCAATGCATAGGTTTAATTTTGATGGGACCCAATAGGTCACCCTAGTATGTTTATCCTGTTTACCTTGTTTACCCCTGATTCACTTGGGTAGTTATGCTATTGCTCTATATGGTTTTGGGATTAATATTTTATTATATCCATGTTCCAATTATTTTGTTATGTTATTTATGTTCATAATAAGATCATTATGTTAATTGGAACATGGAGCGACCACCTGGGAAAATAGTGCTACCACAAGGGTTTAATGGGACGCCCTTGGCTGATTAACTAGGAAAGCTTGTGGAGGTCTTCCTTACCCGAAAGGGGCAAGGGCAGTAGGGGAGTGGTCAGTGTTGGGAGGTCCTTGGGTTGATTTTGCTGTGATGGCGGTCAGGCGAGGGATTCCTGCACTAGAGCTTCCTATAAACTGTAGCGGGATTTCTGAAGCTAGTGGAACTTTGTAAAGGCCTCGTAGTGTTACCCTGCCTCGCTTCCTTGGTAGAGGTGTATGGGATTCATGACCCCTTGGCAGATGGGTAACACGGCTTGTGGGTAAAGATGCACAACCTCTGCAGAGTGTAAAACTAGTATACTAGCCGTGCTCACGGTCATGAGCGGCTCGGACCCTCACATGATTAATTTATGGAACCAAAACTCAATTTGTCATATGCATTTGCATGGGATTATTTATTAATTTTGTTCTATTATTTATTATGGTTTGGTATTTACTTACATCTAGTAATTGCTAATAAAAGTTTGACCAACATTAAAAGCAATGCTCAGCTTTAACCCCTATCATTGATTAGCCTTACACTTCACATGAGCTCCCACCTTTGGTGAGTTCATGCCACATTATTCCCCACAACTTGTTGAGCGATGAACATGTGTGAGCTCACTCTTGCTGTCTCACACCCCCCATAGGAGAAGAACAGGTGGTTCAAGAGGAGCCGCATATCGAGGAGTTTGATTCGATCTTGGTGGCGTCTCCCAGTTGACTTTCTGGCGCCAAGGATATTTTAGATCCTGCTATATTTATCTTTTATTTTGTAAGGCTTCCGCTATGTAATAAGTACTCTGATTATTGTGACATTTATCTCTATACACTCTGTGATTATATATGTTGTCTTCTTTGGCGCATGTATGAGATGCACCCGGCTTTGTCCCTTAAAGCCTGGGGTGTTACAAAGAGGCAGTACCGCTTCTTGAGAGGATTGGTTGACCCTCTCCATTATCAGCTGATGAACCACACCTTCCCTACCTTCCAGCATTTGATCGACAGAGCCATCATGACAGAAAGGAAGCGTCGGGAGATGGAGGACATGAAGCGTAAGATTGGTGGACCTCAGGTTGGAAGTAGCAGCCGTCCTCGCTACTCAGGCAACCCACCTCAGCCATTCAAGCAAGGTCACCAGTACCAGCACCAGCATCAGCGTCAGAACCAGCAGCAGCAGTACAAGAGGCAGTTTCCTCAGTAGCAGCAGCAGTACCGTCAGAATAACCAGCAAGGAGGAAATCAATACCATCGTCAGAGCAACCAGGCAGCCCGTTTTCCTGCCCAGCAACCAACCAGAGCAATCAAGCAGCGCCAGCTTAAGGAGGAAGTCGTGCATGTTTTCACTGTGGTGAACAAGGCCATTGGGCGAATCATTGCCCAAAGAAAGCAGCTCAGCAGCATCCAGCTCCCAATGCCTTAGCCAGACAGAATGCAATGCAGCAAGGAAGCAACAACCATGGGCAACCTCGTGCCCAGTATGGAAAGGTGAACCACTTGGAGGCCGACACAGTCCAGGAGACTCCAGGAGTGGCACTAGGTATGTTTTTAGTCGAGTACCATTCTGCAAATGTCTTATTTGATACTGGAGCAACGCATTCTTTTGTGACCGCATCATGGGTAGAATCACATAATATACCAGTAGCACCCATGTATCCACCTATGAGAGTTAGTTCAGTTGCTGGAAGGACCCAAACTGATAGATTTTGCCCTAGTGCAAGAGTCCAAATAAGGGGATAGAGTTCCCCGCTAATTTAATAGTTATGGGTAACCAGGATACAACTATAGATGACATCCTAGGGATGAATTGGCTAACCAAGTATCAGGCCAGTCTTAGTTGTGATAAGAGAACAGTGAAGTTAGTGTCCCCATCAGGAGAAGGAGTGTTAGTAGAGTTGGTCTTGTCAGAACCCAGAAAAGGGAGTTGTCACCAAGTCACCGCTCATATTGAGGAGATTAAACCATCAGAGGCTATCAATGTAGTATCAAATTTCCCAGATGTGTTTCCCGAGGAGTTACCAGGTATGCCACCTGAAAGGAAGGTTGAATTCGCCATAGAGCTTATTCCAGGCACCGCCCCTATTTCCAAGAGAGCTTATCGAGTGTCCGGACCAGAGTTGGTGGAACTCAAGAAGCAGATTGATGAGTTGTTGGAGAAAGGCTACATCTGACCAAGTACCTCGCCTTGGGCAGCCCCAGTGTTGTTTGTGGAGAAGAAGGATGGCACAAAGAGGATGTGCATTGACTACAGATCGTTGAATGAGGTTACTATCAAGAATAAGTACCCCCTGCCTAGAATTGAAGACTTATTTGATTAGTTGAGAGGAGCCAGTGTGTTCTCAAAGATAGATCTAAGGTCATGCTACCATCAGCTTAAAATTCGACCCTTAGATATACCGAAGACGTCATTCATCACTAAGTATGGACTATATGAGTTCACGGTTATGTCATTCGGTTTGACAAATGCGCTAGCTTACTTCACGTACTTGATGAACAGTGTGTTCATGGACTACCTCGACAAGTTTGTAGTGGTGTTCATTGATGACATTCTTATATATTCCCAGAATGAGCAAGAGCATGAGGAGCATTTGAGGAAAGTACTTCAGAGGCTATGAGATTGTTAGCTGTATGCCAAGCTTAGCAAGTGCGAGTTCTGGATCAGTGAAGTCCTATTCTTGGGTCACATTATAAACCAAGAAGGATTGACTGTAGATCCGAAGAAGGTAACAGCTATCTTGGACTGGAAAGCACCAAAAGATGTTCGAGGAATCAAGAGTTTCATCGGAATGGCCGGTTATTATCGGCGTTTTATTGAAGGTTTCTCCAAGATTGCCAGGCCAATGACAGCCTTGTTGGCAAAAAAGGTTGATCAAAGACTATGAGCTAGAAATTCATTATCACCCAGGCAAAGCAAATGTGGTTGCAGATGCTCTTAGTAGAAAAAGTCAAGTCAATATGTTGGCCGCTTACCAGATGCCGTATGAGCTAGCAAAGGAGTTCGACAGATTAAGTCTCGGATTTCAGAACAACACTCAAGGAGTGACAATTCAGTTGGAACCCACTCTAGAGCAAGACATCAGGAAAGGTCAGAAGGATGATGAGAAGATTAACGAGATCCGGCAGCTGATCATAGATGGAAAAGGCAAGGATTTCCATGAAGATGCAGAAGGAGTGGTATGGTTCAAGGACAGAATGTGTGTTCCCGACATCAAATCGATCCAGCAGCTGATTCTCAAGGAAGCTCATGAGACAGCATATTCTATACACTCGTACTGGTTATGACTCCATCTGGAAAAGATTCTAGTGGTACGGTATGAAAAGGGAGATAGCAAAGTATGTGGCTGTGTGTGACAGTTGTCAGAGGATTAAAGCAGAACATCAGAGACCTGCAGGTTTGTTGCAGCTATTGCAGATTCCTTAGTGGAAATGGGATGAGATCGGAATGGATTTCATAGTCGGTTTGCCTCGCACTCGTACTGGTTATGACTCCATCTGGGTAGTAGTGGACCGTTTGACTAAGGCGGCCCATTTCATACCAGTCAAGACCACCTACAACAGTGTAGTGTTGGCCGAACTATACATGGTTCGGATTGTGTGCTTGCATGGCGTTCCGAAGAAGATAGTATCAGATAGAGGCACCTAGTTCACCTCTCATTTTTTGCAGCAGTTACATGAAGCTTTGGGCACGCATTTAAAGTTTAGCTCAGCTTACCACCCGCAGACAGATGGCTAGACTGAGAGGACCAACTAGATTCTCGAGGATATGTTGAGAGCTTGTGCTTTGCAAGATAAGATAGGTTAGGACAAGAGATTACCATATGCAGAATTCTCTTACAACAACAGCTATCAAGCCAGTCTGATGATGTCACCATTCGAAGCGCTCTATGGGAGGAATTGCATAACTCCATTGCATTGGGACCAACCAGGTGAAAGACAGGTGTTCGGTCTAGATATTTTGCTTGAAGCCGAAGAAAACATCAAAATGGTCCGAGAGAATTTAAAGGAAGCGCAGTCCAGATAGCGAAGCTATGCTGATACCAGAAGAAGAGAACTCAGTTTTGAAGTGGGAGATTATGTCTACTTGAAAGTGTCACCCATCAGGGGAACCAAAAGGTTTGGAGTCAAAGGCAAGCTAGCACCTCATTATATTGGGCCGTATCAGATTCAAGCCAGACGTGGAGAAGTGGCTTATCAACTCAGCTTACCAGAAAATCTGTCAGCTGTGCACGATGTGTTCCATGTGTCTTAGTTGAAGAAATGCTTGAGAGTGCCAAAAGAGCAGTTGCCAGCAGAGGATCTTGAAGTTCAAGAAGATCTAACTTATATTGAGAAGCCAACTCAAATTCTGGAGACAACAGATCGGGTCACCCGGAGAAGCACCATTAGGATGTGCAAAGTCAAATGGGGTCATCACTCAGAAGAAGAAGCAACCTGGGAACGAGAAGATGATTTAAAAGCCAAGTACCCTGAGCTCTTTTCTAGCCAGCCCTAAATCTCGAGGGCGAGATTCTTTTAAGGGGGATAGGTCCGTAACACCCTGATTTTTGGGGGTATAACATTTCTTTCTAATTATCACCCAAAATCATGTGTTACTCTTCTTTTTCTCACTCTAGGTTTTCTCTCTCTAGATTCATTCTCCCTTTTCCTTTTTGATTAGAGATAGCCTAAACTAGTGGAGGTTAATTATTTATTTTTGTCAAAACCTTATGAGTCATGGCATGTTGCATCATGCTGAGTTTAAAATATTCTTTGAAGTGTCGCACAAGTTTGAACTTATTTGAATTTGAAACCTAGTTTGAATTTGGATTTGAAAACCCTATAGAAAAAGAAACAGAAAAGAAATTATAAAATCCAAAGAAAAAGAAAAGGAGAAAACAGCCCAGTCGGCCCACTAAGCCTAGCCAGGCCGCACGCCCGCGCCGCCTGATAGGCGGACCTCACCTGTCAGCGGCAATTCTCCCTCGCGCGCGCCCTCCCTCTCTCGCTCGCTGCACAGTGGGGCCGATCTGTCGGCGCCAGTTTCCTTCACCCGCTCTCTCTATATCTGTCTCACGGTCCCGGATCGCCAGTCGTCGAGCCATTGCCCCGCGCACCCCTTTCTTCTCTATCTACGGCGTGGGCTTGCCCTGTCAGTTGCGCCCCCTCCGCGCTCGCCGTGGACCGGCGCATGCGCACTCATGCACGTAGCCGGGTTTCTCGGCCATGACGCCCGCCCACGCGCCCAGCTCTCTTATTAGAGCGCCGCCAGTGCCCCGCGCACACCCCTCACCTCATTTCGCATAGCTTCGCACTCTCTCGCGCTCTGCCCTCGCCGCCAGCCGCCGCCGGAGACCCGCGCCCGCATTCCCGGCCATCCAGCTCGCCGGAGACCGCACCAAGCCTGTCCGAGCGCCGCCCCAAGGTGAGACACCCATCCCCATGCCCAATTTCCCTTATTGCGCCCTGTGTTCGACCAATTTTGCCTTCGCCGGTGCTCGGCCGCGGCGGTCCGCTGTGCTCGCGCGGTGGCCGGCCGATTTAGCCTGGTCTAGTTCACCGGAGTAGGTCCCTGTGTCACCCCTGCCTCTGCTAAAGTTAGCCAAGGCTTTAGCGCGCCTTAAGTCCCCTCCCCGTGGCCGGAATGGCTCACCGGAGTTACTCCGGCCTGCCCAAGGCTTTCTCACTGTTGTTCTACCCTCTCTACCAGTGGATTCATAGCCCCTTCCCCGCCATTGAGTTCGCCGTGGCGCCCTCTCCCTCTCTGCCCAACTTCGGCGACCCCGGAGCCACCCTAGCTCGCGCCTGCCTCAACTCCAGCGACCTCACCGCCGCGGAGAGGAGCGGCGCCGCTTCACGCATGTCTGTTTCCCCGATCTGATTTCCCCCGTCCGATCTTGATCGCACGGCCTGGACCTTGGGATACTGCTTCGCGCACGCGCGCCTGACGCCCTGGCCCGCCTGTCAGCGCCACCCGCAGCCGCTCATCCTTCCCGGTCTGATTTTCCTCGTCCGATCTTGATCGAACGGCCCGGACCCCAGGATACCGCTTCGCGCCCACGTGCCCTGGTGCTGGGCCCGCTCGGTCAGCATGCTCTCCCCCTCTATCGCTGACACTCCCTGGCCCGCTTGTCAGTGTTCGCCCGCCCCGCGCGCGCGCCCTCGACCGCAGGTCTAATCTCAGCCGTTGGTTTTAGATCTGACGGTTTGATTCACACGATACCCCCTAAGCGTGGCTATTTTATTAAAGAGACCCTCGGTTTATTAAAAATCAACCCACCGTCCCTGGTTTTCACGCGCAGGCCCTTGTAATCTTGCAGATTTAGCCCTGGACTTTTAAATATTCACAGAATTAGCCCTGATTTCATATTTTGAATTCCCAAACTTGTTTGTTTCATAACTTTTGCATATGAACTCCAAATTTAGTGATTCAAATTGCAAAATGTTCATAGAATTATTCTCTATCTGAATAAAATGGTTTCATTTAATGTCTGCACACTCTAATTTTTAGGATTGAATATGAACTAAGGTAGATGTATTTTTATTTACTTAATAAAATAAATAAAAGGAGAACCCTAGAGATTTAAACCTGTTTAATCTTGTGAGACTAATAATGTGTATTACATGAAATCACCTCTGTTCTAAATTATAGGTCACGATAAAACAAATTGATCTATGATTATGTACATGTAAATAACACTTAGGGAAATAGTAATCTATTTTCAAATAAAGTTAAGGTATGTTATAGTTTATGTTATACTTTGAATTCATTATCCCTTATGTAGTACTGTGCCTTTTTAAGACGTGTTCCAATGTTTGTACATGTTTGGTGTGATGTTCATTTATACTTTCCAAATGTATTGAATGCATGCTCGCTTTATTTAGACAACGAGCAGTTCGAGGTTCCTGAGTGTGTTGTTGGAGACCTCCCTGAGCAGCAACCTGGTGAAGGCAAGTGTCCTCTGACCCATTATGTCCTACATACTTTATGATTCACTGTCCCGCATTACTTTATGAAACCTAAGGATTGACTAGCTTTCTATTCACTTATCCTTGTTTACCTTTTGGGTTATCATGGTTAGCATGTTGCTATTGCCTTAACTTAATCAATGAACATGATGCGAACATTTATGATATGATACTGTTATCCTGATTACGTGAATGATCTTGTAATACCTTAGGGGACTCAGGCCTTTTTCCTGAGTACCTCTCTGTAAGGACCTGTTCATGGAGTGACCACCCGGGATAATAGTACAACCATGAGGGTGGAATGGGACGCCCTTAGCTGATTAATTAGATGAACCTGGGGGTGTAGTTGGCTTTGCTGGAGGGCCGTCAATGGGGGCCGGGCGTAGTGCTCGCTCTGTCAAGGTTGGGGTGCAGAGATTCATTTGATTTGGTTTTTGTTAGTCACCCACCTTGGGGAGGTGTACTGCATTTGTACGACTGGCGAAACCTAACGAGCAGCTATGCACCAGGGGAATCTTTGTAAAGGCTACGTAGTGTATCCCTGGCCATTCACCTTGGTAGTGAAGATCGGGTCTGTACAACCTAGGCTAGAAAGGGATCACGACTTGTGGGTAATGTGTACAACCTCTGCAGAGTGTTAAAAACTGGCATATCAGCCGAGCTCACGGTTAAGAGCAGCCTTTGGATCCTCTTTGATTAGAAGAACTTTGGATATTTTTATGATGATGATTAACAATGATGCTATAAAATCTGATCTTTGGTATTTCCTTGTTTGAGGAAGTACTTTTGGGTAATAACTGGGTTTATTACTAAATGTTGGCTCTACTAATAATAATAAATACTTGACTAACTTAAAAGCAACTGCTTGACCTCAACCCCATATACAGCTAGTCCACTTTAGCCAAACGGGACATTTGCTGAGTACGTTGATGTGTACTCACCCTTGCTTTACAAACCACCCATCCCAGGTTGTCCCCACTATACTCAGTACTCAGGAGGTGATGCTGGCAACATGGAAGATTTTGAGGAGTTCCAGGAATACGATGAGTTCTAGTTTACTTTAGTGGCAAACCCCCAGTCAGCTGCCTGTGTAGGCTTAGCATCTATGTTTCGAAATTCCGCACTTTGATATTTATGTTGAACAATGGTTATGTATTAGACTCTATGGATGTCTTGGATATCCTGATGTAATAAAGTACCGTTTCCGTTATTTAATTCAAGCATTGTATGATGATGTCCAACTATGTAATCGCTGTGTACGTGAGTTCTGATCCTGGCACATACATGGTTCGCATTCGGTTTACCTTCCAAAACCGGGTGTGATACACGCGCACCCGCCGCCGCCTCCCCGAGCTCCACGCGCCCCTCGCCGCGCTGTAACACCCTGAATTTGGGGGTATAAAATTTCTTTGCTCATATTCACAAATTCAGGTGTTACTTCTCTTTTCACACCCTTCCCAATCCCCTCTTTCTCTTTTCTATAGAAGAAAAGTGGCTATTTACTTTGTGTAACTATAGTCTATTAGACTAAAACTCCAAGGAGTATGTATTGTGACATCATGTCAAACCCTAAATTCCACTTTTGCTTGGTGCATAATACTTGGAAGTGCTAATTTGAATTTGTGGCCTATTTAGATTTGAATCAAATAGAGTAAATAAAAAGAAAAGGGAAAACAAATGCCAGAATAAAAGAAAAAAGGAAAGAAGCCCACACCCCCCGCCCCCTCGGCCTTTCGGCCCATCTGGCCCATCCCCCGCGCGCGCCTTTCTCCCCCCTCTTCTCTCTCTGCCCTGGCGGGCCCGCCCGTCAGCGCAGCCGCTTTCCCCGCGTCCGCGCCCGCTTCCCCCGCTCTCTCTGCTCGCGGGCCCGGGCTGTCAGCTCCTCCGTCTCCGCGTAACCGCCGCCCCGAGCTGCGCGTGCCGCGGACTCCGCGCCCACGTCGCGCGTGGAGCTCGCAACCACCTCGCCCTCGGCCACTTGAGCCCGGAGCCTAGCCCACCCTCTCCCCCTCCCTCATTTGCGCACCTGCAGACCTCCCTTCCACCTCCCCCACGCTGCTCGCACGCCAAAACGCCACTGCCATTAATCGCCGCCGTCCCGAGCCCGTCCCTCCGTCGACGTTGGAGCCCCGCCGTGCCCTCTGCCACGGTGAGCTCCGCCTCGACGTTCGCAACCCGGGACACGCCCCAATTTCCCCTCTCCCTCCCCAATTTCCTCTGCCCGCGCTCACTCGCTGTTCTCTGCGCAGTCGCCAAGGTCCGCCACCGTCGACTTGGGTTACCGCTGTGCCTTCGCCGCCACCGAGGAGTCCCCGGAGTTCGCCTTGAGGTAAGGAACCTCCCCCGCCCTCTCCCTTCCTTTTTATTGCCCCCCCCCCCACTGCGCTTAATTCCTCGCCGGAGTCCTTTAGCGCCACCGCCGAGCCACTTCGCCGTGGACCGCCCCCCTCCGGTGCCCCTGTTCCGACCTAGTCCCCACCAGAAGGTTTCCCGCGCCCTCCCCAACCTCCCCGGCCATCCAGGTCGCCCCAAGGACCCGCAGAGCCCCCTCGCCCCTCGTCTCCGGCGAGTTCTCCGCCGCGGGAGCAGGCGCCGCCGCCTCTGCTAGCCGGAGGGGAAGACAGAAGCCGGCCGCCAGATCTCCGCCGTCCAGCTTAGATCGGACGGCCCTGTTTCAAATAGGCCGAGCCCAATCCTAGCCGTCCGCCTGAGATCCAACGGCCCAGGGCCATTCCCCCCCGCACCCCGCCTTCCTGCCATTTGGGCCCCGCCTGTCAGCCGTCCGCCCCCGCGCTGCCCGCCCGGCCTCGCCTGTCAGCCGTCTGTGCCCGCGCTGCCCGCCCGGCCCCCACCTGTCAGCCGCTCATGCCGCCGCGCGCTCGCGCGCCCGCCCGCGGATCTAATCTCGGGCGTTGATCCGAGATCCAACGGCTATAAGAGCCCGATACCCCTTCGCCCGCGCAATTTCTTAAATAGACCCCCGGCTTTCTGCAAATTAACCCGCCGTCCCTGGATCTTCGCAGTTAGGTCCTCGGACCTTTTATTTAATCCAAAATAAGCATTTAAGGCATATTTTAATCCCTAATCTTGTAAAATTCATAACTTTGTCATATGAACTCCAAATTAGGTGCTTCAAATTGCAAAATGTTCATAATATTCTTATCTATCTATTTAAACAATGTTTCCCTGCTGTTTTTATGTCCCAATTAATAGTTGATCATTAGGGTAAAATTAATGTTATTGGAACCCTATTTGAGATAAATAAAAAATAGTAGACTTTAATAAAAGTTGGAGCACCTAAGTTTATGGACTTAACACCATGTAATGATTTAACCCCACCACTGACTTAGACCTGATTAGTGGATAATGAATCATTTTGTATAGTCATCTACCCTAGACCTAGGGGACACCAGATTGCCAATCCTTTTCTACTGTGAACTTGTGATCTCTCTGCTGCATATGTTTGGTTTATTGCTTTTGTTTGTTACTTCCCAAGTGCATAGAATGAATGATTACTTTACGTAGACAACGGGCAGTCTTTGTTTCCCGAGGAAGTTGCAGAAGAAGTCCCTGATCAGCAGTTTGGTGAAGGCAAGTGTCCTCTGACCCATTATGTCCTATTCACTTATAATTCACTTTCCCGCATTACTTAATTGAAACCTAAGGATTGACTAGCTTTATACTTTACCTTATCCTTGATGACCTATTGGGTTATTATGGTTAGCATTTTGCTATTGCCTCAACCTAATCAATGAACATGATGTGACTATTTATGATATGATACTGTTATCCTGATGATATTGATGAGCTTGTGATACTCTAGGGGGCTCACGCTGTTTCCTGAGTACCTCTCCGTAAGGACCTGTTCGTTGAGAGACCACCCAGGATAACAGTGCAACCATGAGGGTGAAATGGGATGCCCTTAGCTAATTAATTAGAGGAACTAGAGGTGTAGTTGCTTCGCCGTCGTGCCGTCAATGGGGTCCAGGCACAGTGCTTGCTCTGCCGAGGCTGAGTGCCGAGGTTCTTTCGTTTTGCTTTTTGTTAGTCACTCTCGTGTGGGGAGGGGTACTGTGTTTATCAAACTGGAGAAACCTAACGGGCAGCTATGATCCCTAGGGAATCTTTGTAACAGCTACGTAATGATACCCTGCCGAACCACCTAGGAAGTGATCAATCGGGATTAGCTCTCCCCGGGTAGAAAGGGAATCATGACTCATGGGTAAAGTGTGCGACCTCTGCAGAGGGTAGTGAACTGATATATCGTCGTGCTCACGGTTAAGAGCAGCCTTGGGATCCTCTTTGATTAGAGATACTCCGGATACACTTTGGAGGATGACTTTAATGATGATGGTTAATGATGGTGACTTTAAGTATGTATTCTAGTATTTCCTCTCTGAGGAGGTACTTTTGGGATTAAAACTTGGGTTTCATGATAAAATATGGCTTCTACTAACAAAAAATACTTGACCAACTAAAAGCAACTGCTTGAGCCTAACCCCACATAAAGCTTGTCCACTTCAGCCAAATGGGGCATTTGCTGAGTACGTTGATGTGTACTCATCCTTGCTTTACCACAAAACACCAGGTTGTCCACATTGTAACCACTGCTCAGGAGAAGACGAAGCCGTGGAAGGAGACTTCCAGGAGTTCCAAGACTACGACGAGTTTTAGGTGTGGGTTGGCGGCAACCCCCAGTCAGCTGCCTGTGAAGGCCTTATCTTTACTGCGTTTCGTTTAGCACATTGATTTATCAGTTAAGTTGATGACTATGTGGATGTCTCTGACTCTGTGATGTAATAAGTTAATGCTCTTTTATGTTATTATTTGAGCACTGTGCGATGATGTTCATTTATGTAATCGCTTTGTACGTGAGTTCTGGTCCTGGCACGTACATAGTTCGCATTCGGTTTACCTTCCAAAACCGGGTGTGACATAAGTGGTATCAAAGCCGTGCTGACTGTAGGACCGCTGACCTAGAGTAGCACTGGTCGTACTAAGGACTATTGACCTTCCCTCTCACCTTGACCTCTGATGTTACTTCAAAAGTTGGTCACCTCGACCAACCCTATGTTTTACTACATATATATACTAAATTATACCTTGTTAAAATTTTATTTTGTTCTGTCTATGGTTTATTCACTTGTCATATTAGTTCTGTTCTTACTCTTATGCTTACGGTTTCTTTTGTAGATGGCTCGTCTTAGACACACTGCACGTAAGTCGATGATTCCTTTCCTGCCGTCTTGCCTTGCGGAGCGTCCTTTGCCCCGCACCGTGTCCGGTCAGTCGAGTCACCTGGAGAGACTGCACCACCGCCTGCGTGAGGAGCAGGAACGCCGGCATCAACACAGAGAGCAGCAGGGCTCTTCCTCCCCACTTGAGCAGGAGGTGGAGTCCGTGAGCCGCCGTTCCTCTGTTCCTCAGCTGGAGGCGCCCCCTGCACCACCGCGGGACGCCCCGGCTGTTGGAGGAGCTACTGGAGGGAGTCCTAGAGGAGACCCCGATGACGACTCGGACCACAGCATGGAGTCCTCTGAGCCGCAAGAGGCGGAGGGATGGGTCGCCCGACCCATCACTCGTGACGCCGCTCGCGGTTGTCACTTCCACGACGCACTCGACACCTTGCTGCGCCAGGCTTTCGACCGACACACCTGGTCGATCGAGTACCGTTGTGTAGTCTACCAGCACAGTCGCGGGAGGTACCCGGATCGCTGGGAGGCTACCTGCCTAGTTCGCCGTCCGGAGGATGACCTCCGGGGTGCAGAGGCCGTTTCGGAACACTACTCCATCTCCGAGAGGGACACTGCAGAGGCAGCTATGCAGGACGCAGCACGGCATGCACTATCCCAGTACTGTTCTTTGTTCGGTGGGGTGGCCGACGGTCTTAACCTTAGGTACTACCCCCGCCGTCCTTCTGGCAGCACAGAGAGTGTGGTTGTCTCACCCGTTGGTGAAGGTAACCCTAGGTTGAGCAGCACAGTTAACCTAGTCGCAGTGCTTAACACCGAGCTGGACCACTCTCTAGACGAGCTGAGCAGGGCTCGAACGGAGATTGCTGTGTTGCGTGCTGAGCTAGCAGAGCGCCGCCACCAGGAGGGTGGTTCTCCCGCTCCTGTTGGGACTCAGCATCCTTACCGCTCGCCGCCACGTGGTCACTACACTTATGGTTCCCCTGCCTGTAAGACCAGGATAGATCTGGATCCTTAGATCGTTAGCGTCGAAGTTTGTAATAATTCTTAAGTCAGATGTCTCAGTCTTAGGTAGTCAGTTTAGTTTGCTTATCAGTTGCTTCCATTTAGATTAGTTTGCTTACCAGTTGCTTACACGCTTGTTATGATGAACCTGTGCTGGATTTGAATCTTTGTAATGACTATAGCCAACATGTGGGTTTCCCCTGCAGTTTGGCTTAGCTAGTGATGTTAATGAAGTCAGTTATTTAGTTGGGAAACCATTTACTTTTACTTTCCTTTTTATCTGAGAAGCTGTATTGGATCATAATGAGGATCAGTGAAGCTCTTTGTTCACTCAGTGTCATGAAGAATTCTGTATTCCCTTTTCTTATGCTGAAGGATTGTAAGATCAATGCTGATGTATGAATGTCTTCCACAGATGTCTGACAACAGGCGCCGATGCAACAGGCGTGCTCAGCAAGAGCAGCATGACCAGCAGGAGGAACATCAGAGACAGCCTCCCCCACCACCCCCGATGACCGTGGAGCAGATGTTCTTGATGCAGACTCAGGCAGTGCAGGCTATTGGGCAGACTCTGGCAGCCATGCAGCAGGCTCAACAGCAACCCCAACCCCGGTTGCAAGTGCAGATGCCCCAGATGCCACGGGATAAGCGTGGTGAGTTCATGAGAGGGCACCCTCCTACCTTTGCCCATTTTGCTGACCCCATGGATGCAGAAGACTGGCTGCGTGCAGTGGAAAGGGAACTGCGCACCGCCCAATGTGATGACAGGGAGAAGGTTCTGTACGGTCCCCGCCAGCTAAGGGGAGCAACCCAGTCTTGGTGGGAGTCCTACCTCGCCACCCATGCTGACCCCGAAGCCATCACCTGGGAAGAATTCAGTGAGAGTTTCCGCAGATACCATGTTCCAGAGGGACTGATGATTGTGAAGAAGGAGGAGTTTCTGGCTCTGAAGCAGGGACCCCTGTCTGTTAGTGAATATAGAGACAAGTTTCTGCAGCTATCTCGTTATGCACCTGAAGATGTCAACACTGATGCTAAAAGGCAGTACAGGTTCATGAGGGGTTTGGTGGATCCCCTGCATTACCAGATGATGAATCACACCTTCCCCACCTTCCAGCACCTGATCGATAGGGCAGTTATGACTGAGAAGAAGCGAAAGGATATGGAAGATCGGAAGCGCAAGATGAGTGGACCACAGTCCGGAAGCATCAGCCGTCCCCGCTTCTCAGGCAGTTCATCTCAGCAAGGCGGGCCTGGTCACCCACAGGGATATCAGCATCATAGTCAGCGCCCACATCAACAGCAGTTTCAGAGGCAGTACCCACAACAGCAGCAGTATCGTCAGAACAGCCAGCAGGGAGGTAATCAGTATCAGAAGCAGAACAACCAGGCACCTCGCCTTCCTGCCCCCGCAGCAAATCAGAACAACCAGGCAGCCCCAGCACAAGGAGGAGGCAGAGGATGTTTCCACTGTGGAGAATAAGGCCACTGGGCGATGCAGTGCCCAAAGAAGATGGCGCAGCAGCAGACCAACCCCAATGCTCCAACAAGGCAAGGTGTACTGCAGCAGGCAGCAGTCAATCGTGGCCAAGCGTACAACCGTGGGAAGGTGAACCACTTGGAGGCCGAAGCAATCCAGGATGCACCAGATGTGGCAGTAGGTATGTTCTCAGTCGAATCTCATTCCACAAATGTGCTATTTGATACTGGTGCAACTCATTCATTTGTCACTGCAACATGGGTAGAAATGCATAACATCTCAGTAGAGGCAATGATGCCGCCCATGAGGATTAATTCGGTTGGTGGCAAGGTGCAAACAGATAAAATATGCTCAAATATAAGGGTGGAAATAAGGGGGATAGGGTTCCCTAGTGACCTAATAGTAATAGACACCCCTGGGGTAGATGTCATCCTAGGGATGAATTGGTTAATGAAATATGAAGCGAATGTTAGCTGTGACAAGAGGACCGTAACATTAAAGTCCCCGTCCGGAGAGGAGGTAGTGGCTGAGCTAAAGATGCCTAAATCAGCGGAGGGAGTTTGTCACCAGATTTCAGTTGATAGTAAGGAGACCAACCCGCTCGAGGCTATCAAGGTTGTGTCGGACTTTCCGGATGTGTTTCCCGAGGAGCTAACGGGCATGCCACCCGAGAGAAAAGTCGAATTTGCCATAGAGCTTATCCCTGGTACCGCCCCCATTTCCAAAAGAGCCTATCGAGTGTCTGGACCAGAATTGGTGGAACTCAAGAAGCAGATAGATGAGATGTTAGAGAAGGGTTACATCAGGCCAAGCACCTCGCCTTGGGCCGCTCCAGTATTGTTTGTAGAGAAGAAAGATGGTACCAAACGGATGTGCATAGACTACAGAGCCCTAAATGAAGTCACTGTTAAGAACAAGTACCCCCTACCAAGAATAGAAGATCTGTTTGACCAGCTCAGAGGTGTTGGCGTATTCTCGAAGATAGATCTGAGATCGGGTTACCATCAACTCAGAATCCGACCCTCGGACATACCGAAGACAGCATTCATCACCAAGTATGGGTTATATGAGTTCACAGTTATGTCCTTTGATTTGACAAATGCGCCAGCCTTCTTTATGTATCTGATGAACAGCGTGTTCATGGATTATCTAGACAAGTTTGTTGTAGTGTTCATCGATGATATTCTTATATATTCTCAAAGTGAGGAAGATCATGTGGAGCATTTGAAGATGGTATTGCAAAGGCTTCGAGAGCATCTGTTGTATGCCAAGCTGAGCAAATGCGAGTTCTAGATTCATGAAGTCTTGTTTCTAGGTCACATCATAAACCAAGATGGGTTAGCAGTGGACCCAAAGAAAGTAGCAGATATCCTGAACTGGAAAGCACCGAAGGATCTTCGTGGGATCAAGAGCTTCATTGGAATGGTCGGGTACTATAGGCGTTTCATTGAAGGCTTTTCAAAGATTGCTAGACCAATGACAGCGTTACTAGCGAAGAAAGTTGAGTTTAAGTGGACCCAAAAGTGTCAAGAAGCATTTGAAGAATTGAAGAGTAGATTGACTACAGCACCTGTGTTAGTTCTGCCTGATGTTCACAAGCCATTCTCGGTGTACTGCGATGCTTCTTACACCGGACTGGGATGTGTGCTAATGCAAGAAGGAAGAGTTGTAGCATACTCATCTCGACAGCTGAAGATCCATGAGAAAAATTACCCCACACACAACCTGGAGTTGGCAGCAGTGGTTCATGCGTTAAAGACATGGAGACATTACCTGTATGGGCAGAAGTGCGACATCTACACAGATCATAAAAGTCTGAAGTACATATTCACCCAGTCAGAGTTAAACATGAGGCAGCGAAGATGGTTGGAATTGATCAAAGACTATGAGTTGGAGATACATTACCATCCGGGCAAAGCCAATGTTGTTGCAGATGCTCTAAGCAGGAAGAGTCAAGTTAATATGATGGCCACGTACCCAATGCCATATGAGTTAGCCAAGGAGTTCGACAGACTGAGTCTTGGTTTTCTGAACAGTACGCAAGGAGTAACAGTGGAATTAGAGCCCACCCTAGAGCGGGAGATCAAAGAAGGACAGAAGGATGATGAAAACATCAACAAGATCCGGCAACTGATCTTAGAAGGAAGAGGCAAAGACTTTCGAGAGGATGAAGAGGGAGTAATATGGTTCAAGGATCGATTGTGTGTTCCCGACATCAAACCTATTTGGGAGCTGATCCTCAAGGAAGCTCATGAGACAGCCTACTCCATACACCCTGGAAGTGAGAAGATGTATCAGGATCTAAAAAGGAGGTTTTGGTGGTATGGCATGAAAAGAGAGATCACAGAATATGTCGCCATCTGTGATAGCTGTCAAAGAACCAAAGCAGAGCATCAGAGGCCCGCCGGACTGTTGCAGCCATTGCAGATTCCTCAGTGGAAGTGGGATGAGATCGGGATGGATTTTATAGTTGGCCTACCTCGTACCCGGGCCGGCTATGATTCCATCTGGGTGGTTGTGGACCGCTTAACAAAGGTGGCCCATTTCATACCCGTGAAGACAACATACACCGGAGCAATGTTAGCTGAGTTATACATGTCACGAATAGTCTGCCTTCATGGTGTGCCGAAGAAGATAGTGTCAGATCGAGGAACACAGTTCACCTCTCATTTTTGGCAGCATCTACAAGAAGCTTTGGGCACACAATTGAACTTCAGCTCGGCTTATCACCCACAGACGGACGGTCAGACTGAGAGAACCAATCAGATCCTAGAAGATATGCTGAGAGCCTGTGCGTTGCAAGACAAGTCAGGATGGGACAAAAGGTTACCTTATGCAGAATTCTCCTACAACAATAGTTACCAGGCCAGCTTGAAGATGTCACCGTTTCAGGCACTCTATGGACGGAGTTGTAGGACTTCGCTGCATTGGGACCAGCCTGGAGAGAGACAGGTGTTTGGCCCCGACATCTTGCTTGAAGCCGAAGAGAATATCAAAATGGTTCGAGAGAACCTGAAGATAGCACAATCAAGACAGCGAAGCTATGCTGACAGAAGGAGAAGGGAATTGAGTTTCGAAGTGGGAGACTACGTCTATCTGAAGGTGTCACCTATCAGAGGAGTCAGAAGGTTCGGAGTTAAAGGCAAATTAGCACCCCGGTACGTTGGACCATATCAGATTCAAGCAAAGCGTGGAGAAGTGGCCTATCAACTAAACCTACCAGAAAGTTTGTCAGCGGTGCACAATGTGTTCCACGTGTCGCAATTGAAGAAGTGTCTGCGAGTACCAGAAGAACAGTTGCCCGTGGAGGACTTGGAAGTCCAAGAGGATCTGACCTACATAGAGAAGCCAACGCAGATTCTGGAGTTTGCAGACAGAGTCACCCGGAGGAACACCATCAGAATGTGCAAAGTCAGATGGGGCCACCACTCTGAGGAAGAAGCAACCTGGGAACGAGAAGATGATCTGAAGGCCAAATACCCTGAACTCTTTGCAGACCAACCTTGAATCTCGGGGCGAGATTCTTTTAAGGGGGATAGGTTTGTAACACCCTGAATTTGGGGGTATAAAATTTCTTTGCTCATATTCACAAATTCAGGTGTTACTTCTCTTTTCACACCCTTCCCAATCCCCTCTTTCTCTTTTCTATAGAAGAAAAGTGGCTATTTACTTTGTGTAACTATAGTCTATTAGACTAAAACTCCAAGGAGTATGTATTGTGACATCATGTCAAACCCTAAATTCCACTTTTGCTTGGTGCATAATACTTGGAAGTGCTAATTTGAATTTGTGGCCTATTTAGATTTGAATCAAATAGAGTAAATAAAAAGAAAAGGGAAAACAAATGTCAGAATAAAACAAAAAAGGAAAGAAGCCCACACCCCCCGCCCCCTCGGCCTTTCGGCCCATCTGGCCCATCCCACGCGCGCGCCTTCCTCCCCCCTCTTCTCTCTCTGCCCCGGCGGGCCCGCCCGTCAGCGCAGCCGCTTTCCCCGCGTCCGCGCCCGCTTCCCCCGCTCTCTCTGCTCGCGGGCCCGGGCTGTCAGCTCCTCCGTCTCCGCGTAACCGCCGCCCAGAGTTGCGCGTGCCGCGGACTCCACGCCCACGTCGCGCGTGGAGCTCGCAACCACCTCGCCCTCGGCCACTTGAGCCCGGAGCCTAGCCCACCCTCTCCCCCTCCCTCATTTGCGCACCTGCAGACCTCCCTTCCACCTCCCCCACGCTGCTCGCACGCCAAAACGCCGCCGCCATTAATTGCCGCCGTCCCGAGCCCGTCCCTCCGTCGACGTTGGAGCCCCGCCGTGCCCTCTGCCACGGTGAGCTCCGCCTCGACGTCCTCAACCCGGGACACGCCCCAATCTCCCCTCTCCCTCCCCAATTTCCTCTGCCCGCGCTCACTCGCCGTTCTCTACGCAGTCGCCGAGGTCCGCCACCGTCGACTCGGGTTACCGCCGCGCCTTCGCCGCCACCGAGGAGTCCCCAGAGTTCGCCTTGAGGTAAGGAACCTCCCCCGCCCTCTCCCTTCCTTTTTATTGCCCCCCGCTGCGCTTAATTCCTCGCCGGAGTCCTTTAGCGCCACCGCCGAGCCACTTCGCCGTGGACCGCCCCCCTCCGGTGCCCCTGTTCCGACCTAGTCCCCACTAGAAGGTTTCCCGCGCCCTCCCCAACCTCCCCCGGCCATCCAGGTCGCCCCAAGGACCCGCAGAGCCCCGCGCCCCTCGTCTCCGGCGAGTTCTCCGCCGCGGGGGCAGGCGCCGCCGCCTCTGCTAGCCGGAGGGGAAGACAGAAGCCGGCCGCCAGATCTCCGCCGTCCAGCTTAGATCGGACGGCCCTATTTCAAATAGGCCGAGCCCAATCCTAGCCGTCCGCCTGAGATCCAACGGCCCAGGGCCGTTCCCCCCCCCCCCCCCCCCCCCCGCACCCCGCCTTCCTGCCATTTGGGCCCCGCCTGTCAGCCGTCCGCCCCCGCGCTGCCCGCCCGGCCCCGCCTGTCAGCCGTCCATGCCCGCGCTGCCCGCCCGGCCCCCACCTGTCAGCCGCTCATGCCGCCGCGCGCTCGCGCGCCCGCCCGCGGATCTAATCTCGGGCGTTGATCCGAGATCTAACGGCTATAAGAGCCCGATACCCCTTCGCCCGCGCAATTTCTTAAAGAGACCCCCGGCTTTCTGCAAATTAACCCGCCGTCCCTGGATCTTCGCAGTTAGGTCCTCGGACCTTTTATTTAATCCAAAATAAGCTTTTAAGGCATATTTTAATCCCTAATCTTGTAAAATTCATAACTTTGTCATATGAACTCCAAATTAGGTGCTTCAAATTGCAAAATGTTCATAATATTCTTATCTATCTATTTAAACAATGTTTCCCTGCTGTTTTTATGTCCCAATTAATAGTTGATCATTAGGGTAAAATTAATGTTATTGGAACCCTATTTGAGATAAATAAAAATTAGTAGACTTTAATAAAAGTTGGAGCACCTAAGTTTATGGACTTAACACCATGTAATGATTTAACCCCACCACTGACTTAGACCTGATTAGTGGATAATGAATCATTTTGTATAGTCATCTACCCTAGACCTAGGGGACACCAGATTGCCAATCCTTTTCTACTGTGAACTTGTGATCTCTCTGCTGCATATGTTTGGTTTATTGCTTTTGTTTGTTACTTCCCAAGTGCATAGAATGAATGATTACTTTACGTAGACAACGGGCAGTCTGTGTTTCCCGAGGAAGTTGCAGAAGAAGTCCCTGATCAGCAGTTTGGTGAAGGCAAGTGTCCTCTGACCCATTATGTCCTATTCACTTATAATTCACTTTCCCGCATTACTTAATTGAAACCTAAGGATTGACTAGCTTTATACTTTACCTTATCCTTGATGACCTATTGGGTTATTATGGTTAGCATTTTGCTATTGCCTCAACCTAATCAATGAACATGATGTGACTATTTATGATACGATACTGTTATCCTGATGATATTGATGAGCTTGTGATACTCTAGGGGGCTCAGGTTGTTTCCTGAGTACCTCTCCGTAAGGACCTGTTCGTTGAGAGACCACCCGGGATAACAGTGCAACCATGAGGGTGAAATGGGATGCCCTTAGCTAATTAATTAGAGGAACTAGAGGTGTAGTTGCTTCGCCGTCGTGCCGTCAATGGGGTCCAAGCACAGTGCTTGCTCTGCCGAGGCTGAGTGCCGAGGTTCTTTCGTTTTGCTTTTTGTTAGTCACTCTCCTGCGGGGAGGGGTACTGTGTTTATCAAACTGGAGAAACCTAACGGGCAGCTATGATCCCTAGGGAATCTTTGTAACAGCTACGTAATGATACCCTGCCGGACCACCTAGGAAGTGATCAATGGGGATTAGCTCTCCCCGGGTAGAAAGGGAATCATGACTCATGGGTAAAGTGTGCGACCTCTGCAGAGGGTAGTGAACTGATATATCAGCCGTGCTCACGGTTAAGAGCAGCCTTGGGATCCTCTTTGATTAGAGATACTCCGGATACACTTTGGAGGATGACTTTAATGATGATGGTTAATGATGGTGACTTTATGTATGTATTCTAGTATTTCCTCTCTGAGGAGGTACTTTTGGGATTAAAACTTGGGTTTCATGATAAAATCTGGCTTCTACTAACAAAAAATACTTGACCAACTAAAAGCAACTTCTTGAGCCTAACCCCACATAAAGCTAGTCCACTTCAGCCAAACGGGGCATTTGCTGAGTACGTTGATGTGTACTCATCCTTGCTTTACCACAAAACACCAGGTTGTCCACATTGTAACCACTGCTCAGGAGAAGACGAAGCCGTGGAAGGAGACTTCTAGGAGTTCCAAGACTACGACGAGTTTTAGGTGTGGGTTGGCGGCAATCCCCAGTCAGCTGCCTGTGAAGGCCTTATCTTTACTGCGTTTCGTTTAGCACTTTGATTTATCAGTTAAGTTGATGACTATGTGGATTTCTCTGACTCTATGATGTAATAAGTTAATGCTCTTTTATGTTATTATTTGAGCACTGTGCGATGATGTTCATTTATGCAATCGCTGTGTACGTGAGTTCTGATCCTGGCACGTACATAGTTCGCATTTGGTTTACCTTCCAAAATCGGGTGTGACACGCGCCCGCGCCCGCCGCCGCGCCCTCGTCCGGCCGTCGCGCCCGCGCCCCTCTCCCTCACCCTCGCTCGCCCGCCGCGCCCTCCCCCACCGCCGTGCCCTCGTCCGGCCGTCGCGCCCGCGCCCCTCTCCCTCACCCTCGCCCACCCGCCGCCCCGACACCACCGCCGCGCCCCGTCACCGCCACTCCGCGCCACCGCCTCATCCGTACACCTCTGCGCCCCAACACCGCCGCGCCCCCACACCGCCATCGCCACGCCCCAGCCTCAACCGTCGTCCCCACGCCTCGCCCTCAACCGCCGTCGCGCCCGGCACCATGCCGCCGCTTGATAATGTGATTGATAATTCTCTATATATGTGAGCATGTGATTGATAATGTGATGGATAGTTAGAGTTATAATATCTTTAGCCACTAGGTACTTAGAATTTGCATTGTGTGGATAACCTTTTTTCTAGTAGATTAATAAAAGAATGCCGAACTCTAAAACATGCATATTACAAGGATAGAATAGAAGCGGATATATATGAATTATGCCATTGAATTATGCGTGGATGTCTCATGGATTGGATATATATATGTGTGATTGCCGGCCATCATGCCGTTGAATTATGCGTGTATGTCAGCCATCGTGCTGATAGTTTTATTTGCAGGATTTTGAAACCTCCCCGTGCAGGGGAGGTGCTACCTAAATTTTCTGCTAGGCTTCTGTTAGAGGATGGAGGACCGTGAGTGGATGTACACGGGCTGTAGAGGAAGTAACGATGTCACCACTGAATGGATTAGAAAGACCAATGATTTCATGGAACGAGCATATGGCAAAGCTGCTAAAGGAGCGAGTCTAGTCCCATGCCCGTGCAACAAATGTGCCAACTGGAAAAGAAAACCAAAGAAGGCCTTGGTAAAACATATTTGGAAGAATGGATTTACGCCGGGCTATACTTGGTGGATCTTTCATGGTGAAGCGCATCGTACGAGAGAGAAAGTGCTGAGACAACGTGTCGAGGATTATGATGCGGATGCGGGGGTAGCGGATATGTTGAACGACTATCAGGAGGCACAGTACACAGGAGGATGTATGGATGACGAGCCAGAGCCGAGTGCAAAGGCGTTCTACGACATGTTTGACATGGCACAAAAGCCCCTTCACAGCCAGACAAAGGTTTCTCAACTGGATGCCATTGGGCGTGTAATGGCGTTCAAGTCGCAGTACAACATGAGTAGAGACGCATTCGATGGCTTGTTGACGGTTATTGGGAGCCTGCTTCCGGATGATCATGTTCTGCCAAAGAGCATGTACGAGGCACAGAAACTCCTTCGTGCACTCAAGATGACGTATGAGCATATTCATGCTTGTCCGAAGGGCTGCGTGCTATTTAGGAAAGAATACACGGAGGCAAAGTACTATCCGAAGTGTAAATCGTCTAGGTTCATGGAGGTAGACTCTGGTGATGGACAGAAGAGGCAGCTCGACATCCCCTTGACAATCCTACGACACCTTCCGTTCATACCGAGGATCCAACGTCTATACATGACAGAGGAATCCGTGAAACAGATGACATGGCACAAAAATGGAAAACGATACAATCCTGACAAGATGGTGCACACATCCAATGGTGAAGCATGGAAACACTTTGATGCCATTCACCGTGAGAAAGATGAAGAGGCTCGTAATGTACGTGTTGCGTTGGCCACTGATGGGTTCAATCCCTATGGAATGGGCGCTGCCCCGTACACATGTTGGCCCATGTTTGTTATCCCAATCAATCTACCCTTGATGTGTGCTTTCAAAGGCAGAATATATTCATGTCGTTGATAATTCTCGGACACCCGAAGAATAAAATGGGCGTGTACATGGAGCCTTTGATCGATGAATTGGTACGTGCATGGGAGGAAGGGGTATGGACATATGGCTGAGGTATGAAGACAAACTTCAGAATGCATGTTTGGTACCAGTACTCCATGCATAACTTACAGGCGTATGGGCTATTCTGCGCCTGGTGTGTTCGCGGTAAGTTCTCATGCCCAGTTTGCAAGGAAGCTCTCAGGTTCATTTGGTTGAAAAAGGGTGGCAAATATTCATCCTTCAATAAACATCGACAATTTCTCCCTCCTGACCATCGATTCTGCCTAGACATCAAGAACTTTACAAAAGGTGTCGTAGTGACAAACCACCCACCTGCAATGATGACTGGTGCCAAAATTCGTCAACAGATAGATGGGCTCGTGGCCAATATAGAAGGTGGTTTTGTGGGATATGGTGAGCAGCATATGTGGACACATAAGTCTGGCTTGACTCGGCTCCCCTATTATGACGACCTGCTCCTTCCACACAACATTGACGTGATGCACATTGAAAAGAATGTTGCTGAGACACTATGGGCAACAATTATGGACATTCCTGATAAGTCAAAGGATAATGTAAAGGCAAGAGTGGATCTGGCAGTGTTATGTGATAGACCAAACCAAGAGATGAAGCCGCCAAGTGGTGGAAAGACATGGAGAAGGCCTAAGGCCGATTTCATCCTAAGCAGGGCCTAGAGAAAGGAAGTACTTCAGTGGATCAAGATGTTGATGTTCCCTGATGGGTATGCAGCTAACCTGAGTAGGGGGTGAACTTATCTACTATGCGAGTCTTAGGGATGAAGAGTCATGTCTTCCACATATGGATTGAACGGATTCTTCCTGTGATGGTTCTAGGCTATGTCCCTGAGCATGTCTGGCTAGCGCTTTCAGAGTTGAGCTATTTCTTCCGTCAGCTTTGTGCAAAAGAGTTATCTCGGACCATGGATGCAGACTTGGAAAAATTGGCACCCGTGTTACTGTGTAAGCTTGAGAAGATATTTCCACCCGACTTCTTCAATCCAATGCAGCATTTGATTCTTTATCTCCCCTATGAGGCACGAATGGGGGGGGGGCGTGCAGGGACGTTGGTGCTATCCAATCGAGAGATGTCAAAAGACTATTCAAAAGAAATGTAGAAATAAATGCAAAATCGAGGCTTCCTGTAATACTCAAAATTGTATAAGAGGATTATATAGTGAATTCCTTATCTTATGTGCCATAATTGCATCATAAAAAGAGCATACATGAAAGTTGGAGATGAATTAAAACAGATGATAAAAAGAATATGCATCATGTTGGAGTTTTATATGATTGCACATTAAATAAAATAATAAGGATAACAACAAAGAGATAATAATTCTAAAGGTTGGATCAAACCCTAAATGGAAATTAGAGTTTGGAAATAAGAAAAAGAGAAGGGTTATAAGAAAATATATATAAAAATGAAATATATATGAATAAATATATTCAGGATTGATATCCCTAATCTCACAAATATAATTTGAAGTGATGAGCCATAGAAATTTGAATTTAAGTTTGAATTCAAATTTAACTTGGAAATGGAGAAAAGAAAATAGAAAATAAAATGGAAAAAGACTAAAACCCTAATCGGGCCGCCAACCTGGAATTCGGCCCACCTAGCCTTTCTCTCCCGCGCGGCCCAGGTTTTTCACTCCGCGCAGCCCACCAATCCGCTTGGCGCTGACGTTCGGGGCCCGCTGTCAGCCTCTCCGGTTCCTTCGCTCGGCTCTCGTGTCGCTGCGTCGCGGGGCCACCGGGCAGCCTCATAACCACCGCGCGCGACTTCGTCGTCTCCGCGCACCCACCCGCGCGGGGAGCTCGCCGCCATTGTCGGGAGTCTGGCGCATCCTCCCTCCTATCTTGAACCGAGTCCTCGGGGGGATAAGTAGGATCGTCCCCGGCTCCTTATCTTCCCTCATCCACCCCTTTTGCGCCGTCAGTGGCCGAAATCCAGTTCGCCGCCGCGCTTGAACCTCGTGCGCCAAGCCGAAACCACGTCTCGTCGCTACTCGGTCGATTGCGGTGGTCAGGAGGTATCATCAGCACGTGACGGAAGTTGCTGCGGCGTCGGGGGGATCGGAAGGTCCACGGTGGCCGTGGAATTTCTCGCCGCCGTCTGTGTTCCGCCACGGACTGCTTGGTTCCGTGGCTAGGGAGTTCTTCTGCGCCGTTGCTGGTAAGTAACCCATCCCCGTATTCGTCATCATGTGCGCTTCGCGTCAACGCTAGCGGGCCCGGGAGTAGTGTCCGTGGGCGCGAAATTGGGATTCGCCGGCGATGTTCCGCCGTATGGGGGCGGCGGCGCCGCTGTTCTGTTCGTGGGAAGAAGGAAGATGGGTTGGTGACCGTTGATTCGTGAATGAACGGCTGTGATTAGAACTTGGTGATACCCTTTCGTGTGAGTAAACCATAGCCGTCGGATCCGATCGGACGGATCTGGGCGGATCCGGGGTATTTAAATCTACGCCGTTGATTTCCAATCTGACGCATAGCAGTGCGTACCGGTTCACGGGAACCCAGATATAATCTGAGCCCTCCGTTTCTGATCGGGCGGCTCAGTTTCGCCCGTACCCCTTCGCGTGGCATAATTTCTAAAGAGACCCCCCTACTATACTAGTATCAACCCGCGGTCCACCTGGTGGGTCGTCTGTGTCTTGGAAATACTTACACCGAGACCCCTGTAGTTTTCAGTATTTGATGCCCCGTCCAGAGAGTTATAAAATCAAGAAAATGAATTAGAAAATGAGTTTTTAATATAAAAACAATTCATATAATTTGTATAATTCATAGAAAATTCATTTGAACTCCAAATTGGTCCATTCCAGTTCCTAAATTTTTATAATATTATTGTCTAACCATTAGTGCCTCTGTTCTGACATGACAAACACATTAAAATTATTCTTTCACTTAATCTTGTATTAAATGCATAAAACCTTAGAAAATCCATAACTTAAAATATATAACTCCAAATTTAATGATTCCAGATCCTGTGATCTTATTTTAATGTCTAGTTTATTACTGTATATTCTATTTGCATGTTTGATGTGATGTTAATTTATGCTATGCCATGTATGTATTGTATTGATGCGAGTAGACGAGCAACCCACTATGGAACCTGAGCTTCAACAAGTTGAAGTAGCTGAGCAGGAGCTCGTTGAAGGCAAGTTGTGCCCTTGATCACTTCTTTTACCCATTCATGTTCTTATTATTCATAATGATCTGCATAGGATAATTTTGCTGGGACCCAATAGGATACCCTAGATTTTGACTATCTTTATACCTTGCTTCACCACTGGTTTTACTACTAAAGTTTTGGGTAGTACATGCTATTGCTTTATGTGGAATTGGGTATAGAGATATTCATCACTCATTGTTATACTATTTATTGTTATCTGTTTTATTCTTCCTTGTTCATGTTAAGATCATTATGTTAATGGGAACATGGAGTACCACCCGGGAAAACAGTGCTACCACAAGGGTTTAATGGGACGCCCTTGGCTGATTAACTAGGAAAGCTAGGGGAGGGCTACCTTACCCGAAAGGGGCAAGGGCAGTAGGGGAGTGGTCAGTGTAGGGAGGTCTCTGGTTGATTTTGCTGCGATGGCGGTCAGCCAGGAACCCTGCACTGGAGCTTCCTATAAACTGTAGCGGGTAGTCTGAAGCTAGTGGAACTTTGTAAAGGCCTCATAGTGGTACCCTGCCTCGCTTCCTAGGTAGAGGTGTATGGAGTCTGATCAACTCCGTGGCAAATGGGTAACACGACTTGTGGGTAAAGATGCGCAACCTCTGCAGAGTGTAAAACTGGTATACTAGCCGTGCTCACGGTCATGAGCGGCTCGGACACTCACATGATTAATTTATGGAACTTAAACTTAATCTGTCATTTCATTGCATTTGGGATTATTTTATTATTACTTTTACTTATTATTACTATGGTTTGGTATTCACTTACACTTAGTAACTGCTAATAAAATTTTGACCAACTTATAAAAGCAATGCTCACCTTCAGCCTTTATTTCATTGATCAGCCTTACACTACATGAACTCCCACCTTTGGTGAGTTCATGCCACATTATTCCCCACGACTTGTTGAGCTATGAACGTATGTGAGCTCACCCTTGCTGTCTCACACCCCCCCCACAGGAGAAGATCAGGTGGTTCAGGAGGAGCCTCAAAGCGAGGAGTATGATCTGATCTAGGTGGCGTTTCTCAGTCGACATTGGCGCCATCGATCCTTAGTTCGTTTTATATTTATTATTTTAATTTGTAATAAGTCTTCCGCTATGTAATAAATACTCTGATGTTTATGACATTTATCTCTATACACTCTGTTATTATATATGTTGTCTTCTTTGGCGCATGTATGAGATGCACCCGGCTTTGTTCTTTAAAACCGGGTGTTACAGAAGTGGTATCAGAGGAAATGTTGACTGTAGGACGAGACCTAGATAGAAATGGACAAAACCCTTACCTACTTATCTTATTCTGATTCATTCTACACTTACCTTACTCTGATTCTCTCTATACTTATCTTAATCCTGTCTCACCTTCTACTGTTCTACTCTGATCATTCTTGTCTTCTCTATTCTAAGACAAGATGGATTTCACACCTTGGAATCCCTACCCCTATGACATTTTAAGAGATAGGAGGCCTAAGACCAAACCAAAACTATTTTCTCTATTAAAAAAAATGTTGGTTGATTGTTCTGATGATAAATGCTTGATTTGCTTCTTTGATTGATTGAAATATTATATGGACATCTTAGCATGTGCCAGTATAAGGTGATAAATTAGCTATGGTAGGTAAAACATTAAACTGCTTAGCTAGTAAGTCCCCCAAAGTAACATGAGTTGTAATTACTGCCTTGTCTACTGCTCTCTCTTACCATATGTATCTAACTCAGATGGTCAATACCAGGAAAGGAAAGATTATCACGCAACAGCAAACAGAAATGAATCCTCCAAATCCCCCACCTGTTGAAACCGAGCAAGTGATCGCAACCCAAAGGCTGGTAATACAGCAATTGACAGACATGATGACCGAAATGCAAAACCAGATAAGACAAGAACGCGAGGAAATACGTCAGGCCCGTCTGGAGATACAACAAGAAATAAGGCAATCACGGTTGGAGAGACAACAACACCAACCACCATCTTCACCACCACCAGCTCCACCAAGCTACATAAACATATATATAAATCACTACTATTTGTAAGATCTACATGTTCCTTTAGTTAGTATTCGGTATGACACTATTTTAGGAGGAATAAAAAGGTCTATTTGACCCCAGGTGTTGCTAATAAAATTATGCGTCATGCTAAGATTTTGGTTTGGGCATATGTGTTGGACAATATGAGAAAACCCATGAGAGTAATTACACCTAAAGGGCCTGTTGTGGCGAATCAAATGACACGTAGATTGACATTAACCATTATGGGTAGAGAATTTGGAGCTACTGCTATAATATTAGAGTCAAGCAGTATAGATCTGATCCTTGGTATGTCATGGCTAAGAAAGGCAAAGGCCGTTATAGCATGTGGTAGAGGTACCATAGAGCTCACTACCACTAAAGGAGAAAGATTTCAAGTTAATATTGCAGTAACCTCCTCATCCATGCGTGCAATGTTCTTTATGCCTGAGGAGTTTGTTGGTGACAACATCCGGGTGGTTAGAGATTTTCCGGACGTCTTTCCAGAGGAGTTACCAGGGATGCCACCTGATAGAGAAGTTGAGTTTGTGATTGATCTCTTACCTGGAACCGCCCCTATTTCTAAACGGTCATATAGAATGTCCGTAGAAGAGTTGAAGGAACTAAAGAAGCAGTTAACTGAGTTACAAGAGGCGGGGTATATTCGTCCGAGTTCCTCACCTTGGGAAGCACCGGTGTTATTTGTGCAGAAGAAGGATGGATCGCAACGGATGTGTGTGGATTATAGATCTCTTAATGATGTTACGGTGAAGAACAAGTATCCGTTGCCCCGTATTGAGGACTTATTTGATCAGATGCGAGGTGCAAGAGTATTTTCAAAGATTGATCTCCGATCCGGTTACCATCAGATGAGGATTAGACCATCGGATATTCCCAAGACGGCTTTCTCGACTCGATATGGATTATATGAGTTCATCGTTATGTCGTTTGGATTAACTAATGCACCAGCTTATTTTATGGATTTGATGAATAAGATGTTTTTGGAGTATTTGGACAGATTCGTCGTGGTGTTCATCGACGATATTCTTATCTATTCTAAGAATGAGAGTGACCATGAAGAACATCTAAGGTTGGTGCTACAGAAGTTACGAGATAATCAACTCTACGCTAAGTTTAGCAAGTGCGAGTTTTGGATGGACAAGGTGCCATTCCTTGGTCATATTATTTCTAATGGAGGAATAGCAGTGGATCCTGCTAAAGTGAAGGAGATTATGGAGTGGAGAGTGCCCACTACAGTTACTGAGATTCGGAGTTTCTTGGGATTAGCAGGCTACTATCGGAGATTTATTGAGGGATTCTCTAAGATTGCCAAGCCTATGACATCGCTTTTGGAAAAAGGAAGAGAATTTAAGTGGGATGAGAAATGTCAAGAGAGCTTTGATCAATTGAAGGAAAGATTGATGTCTCCACCAGTATTGATTATGCCAGATCTGCGGAAGGGATTTGACATTTACTGTGATGCATGTGGCCAAGGACTTGGATGTGTGCTTATGCAAGATGGTCATGTGATTGCCTATGCATCTCGTCAGTTGAGGAAGCACGAATTGAACTACCCCACCCATGACTTAGAGCTGGCTGCAGTTGTGCATGCACTGAAGATTTGGAGACACTACATCATGGGAACTAAGTGCCAAGTATACACGGATCATAAGAGTTTGAAGTATATATTCACTCAAAAGGATCTCAACTTTAAGCAACGCCGTTGGTTGGAGCTTATTAAGGATTATGATTTGGAAATTCACTATCACCCGGGCAAGGCAAATTTGGTTACAGATGCCTTGAGTCGAAAGGAGCATGTTCATTTAGCTATTGTTGCCCAGCTACTCGATGAGATTGTTGAGAGTTTCAGGAGACTTAACCTGGGGATAGTTGCTCATACTGAAGGAGTTACTATTGATGTGGAATCTACCTTGGAGCAAGAGATTCGTAAAGGTCAGGATGGTGATGCTAAGATTCAAGAGATTAAAGATCTGATTACGGAAGGTCGAGTTCCGGAATTCACAGAGGATGAGCAAGGTACTATATGGTTCAAGGATCAGATATGTGTTCCGGAGATCGATAGCCTCCGTGAGACTATATTGAAAGAAGCTCATGATTCTGATTATTCTATCCACCCTGGTAGCACTAAGATGTATCAAGATTTGAAGCAAAAGTATTGGTGGTATGGACTGAAAAGAGATGTGGCTGCTCATGTGGCTAAGTGTGATGTATGTCAAAGAGTCAAGGCCGAACATCAAAGACCCGCTGGATTATTGCACCCATTGAAGATACCTGAGTGGAAATGGGAAGAAATTGGTATGGATTTTATTGTTGGACTACCCCGCACTCCAGCAGGATATGACTCTATTTGGGTAATTGTGGACAGATTGACAAAGGTGGCTCATTTTATACCTGTGAGGACTAATTATACGGGAGCCAAGCTAGCAGAATTGTATATGACTCGGATAGTTTGTCTACATGGAGTGCCTAAGAAGATCGTGTCTGATCGAGGATCACAGTTTACTTCTCGATTTTGGAAGAAGTTACATGAGAGCTTGGATACAAAGTTGAATTTTAGCTCAGCGTACCATCCCCAGACTGATGGACAGACAGAGAGGACTAATCAAGTGCTGGAGGATATGTTAAGAGCTTGTGCTCTTAAACATGGTGGCAGTTGGGAGAAGAGTTTACCATATGCTGAGTTTTCTTATAATAATAGCTATCAGGCCAGTTTGAAGATGTCACCATTTGAGGCTTTGTATGGCAGGAAATGCAGGACTCCCCTGTATTGGGATCAAACTGGAGAAAGACAGTTCTTTGGACCTGAACTTATACAAGAGGCAGAAGAACAAGTTCGAATGATAAGAGAAAATTTGAGAATTGCACAATCAAGGCAAAAGAGCTATGCTGATAATAGAAGGAGACTCCTGGAGTTTAAGGAGGGTGATCATGTCTATTTGAAGGTGTCACCACTCCGGGGTATGAGGAGATTTAAAGTTAAAGGAAAGTTGTCCCCTCGCTTCATTGGACCTTTCTTGATCTTAAAGCGGGTGGGAGAAGTTGCATATCAACTAGAGCTACCCGATCATCTGTCAGATGTACATGATGTGTTTCATGTGTCTCAGCTAAAGAAGTGCCTCAGGGTACCTGAGGAGCAGCTACCAATGGAGGACCTTAGTGTTCAAGAGGACTTGACTTATGCTGAGTACCCTATCAAGATTCTGGACACTTTGACTCGAGTTACAAGAAACAAGGTGATAAAGATGTGCAAAGTACAATGGAGTCACCATGGTGAAGATGAAGCCACTTGGGAAAGAGAAGAAGAGCTTCGTATAGATTTTCCCCACCTTTTCCCTAGATCTTCTTAAATCTCGAGGACGAGATTATTTTTAAGGGGGGTAGGATTTGTAATACTCAAAATTGTATAAGAGGATTATATAGTGAATTCCTTATCTTATGTGCCATAATTGCATCATAAAAAGAGCATACATGAAAGTTGGAGATGAATTAAAACAGATGATAAAAAGAATATGCATCATGTTGGAGTTTTATATGATTGCACATTAAATAAAATAATAAGGATAACAACAAAGAGATAATAATTCTAAAGGTTGGATCAAACCCTAAATGGAAATTAGAGTTTGGAAATAAGAAAAAGAGAAGGGTTATAAGAAAATATATATAAAAATGAAATATATATGAATAAATATATTCAGGATTGATATCCCTAATCTCACAAATATAATTTGAAGTGATGAGCCATAGAAATTTGAATTTAAGTTTGAATTCAAATTTAACTTGGAAATGGAGAAAAGAAAATAGAAAATAAAATGGAAAAAGACTAAAACCCTAATCGGGCCGCCAACCTGGAATTCGGCCCACCTAGCCTTTCTCTCCCGCGCGGCCCAGGTTTTTCACTCCGCGCAGCCCACCAATCCGCTTGGCGCTGACGTTCGGGGCCCGCTGTCAGCCTCTCCGGTTCCTTCGCTCGGCTCTCGTGTCGCTGCGTCGCGGGGCCACCGGGCAGCCTCATAACCACCGCGCGCGACTTCGTCGTCTCCGCGCACCCACCCGCGCGGGGAGCTCGCCGCCATTGTCGGGAGTCTGGCACATCCTCCCTCCTATCTTGAACCGAGTCCTCGGGGGGATAAGTAGGATCGTCCCCGGCTCCTTATCTTCCCTCATCCACCCCTTTTGCGCCGTCAGTGGCCGAAATCCAGTTCACCGCCGCGCTTGAACCTCGTGCGCCAAGCCGAAACCACGTCTCGTCGCTACTCGGTCGATTGCGGTGGTCAGGAGGTATCATCAGCACGTGACGGAAGTTGCTGCGGCGTCGGGGGGATCGGAAGGTCCACGGTGGCCGTGGAATTTCTCGCCGCCGTCTGTGTTCCGCCACGGACTGCTTGGTTCCGTGGCTAGGGAGTTCTTCTGCGCCGTTGCTGGTAAGTAACCCATCCCCGTATTCGTCATCATGTGCGCTTCGCGTCAACGCTAGCGGGCCCGGGAGTAGTGTCCGTGGGCGCGAAATTGGGATTCGCCGGCGATGTTCCGCCGTATGGGGGCGACGGCGCCGCTGTTCTGTTCGTGGGAAGAAGGAAGATGGGTTGGTGACCGTTGATTCGTGAATGAACGGCTCTGATTAGAACTTGGTGATACCCTTTCGTGTGAGTAAACCATAGCCGTCGGATCCGATCGGACGGATCTGGGCGGATCCGGGGTATTTAAATCTACGCCGTTGATTTCCAATCTGACGCATAGCAGTGCGTACCGGTTCACGGGAACCCAGATCTAATCTGAGCCCTCCGTTTCTGATCGGGCGGCTCAGTTTCGCCCGTACCCCTTCGCGTGGCATAATTTCTAAAGAGACCCCCTACTATACTAGTATCAACCCGCGGTCCACCTGGTGGGTCGTCTGTGTCTTGGAAATACTTACACCGAGACCCCTGTAGTTTTCAGTATTTGATGCCCCGTCCAGAGAGTTATAAAATCAAGAAAATGAATTAGAAAATGAGTTTTTAATATAAAAACAATTCATATAATTTGTATAATTCATAGAAAATTCATTTGAACTCCAAATTGGTCCATTCCAGTTCCTAAATTTTTATAATATTATTGTCTAACCATTAGTGCCTTTGTTCTGACATGACAAACACATTAAAATTATTCTTTCACTTAATCTTGTATTAAATGCATAAAACCTTAGAAAATCCATAACTTAAAATATATAACTCCAAATTTAATGTTTCCAGTTCCTGTGATCTTATTTTAATGTCTAGTTTATTACTGTATATTCTATTTGCATGTTTGATGTGATGTTAATTTATGCTATGCCATGTATGTATTGTATTGATGCGAGTAGACGAGCAACCCACTGTGGAACCTGAGCTTCAACAAGTTGAAGTAGCTGAGCAGGAGCTCGTTGAAGGCAAGTTGTGCCCTTGATCACTTCTTTTACCCATTCATGTTCTTATTATTCATAATGATCTGCATAGGATAATTTTGCTGGGACCCAATAGGATACCCTAGATTTTGACTATCTTTATACCTTGCTTCACCACTGGTTTTACTACTAAAGTTTTGGGTAGTACATGCTATTACTTTATGTGGAATTGGGTATAGAGATATTCATCACTCATTGTTATACTATTTATTGTTATCTGTTTTATTCTTCCTTGTTCATGTTAAGATCATTATGTTAATGGGAACATGGAGAACCACCCGGGAAAATAGTGCTACCACAAGGGTTTAATGGGACGCCCTTGGCTGATTAACTAGGAAAGCTAGGGGAGGGCTACCTTACCCGAAAGGGGCAAGGGCAGTAGGGGAGTGGTCAGTGTAGGGAGGTCCCTGGTTGATTTTGCTGCGATGGCGGTCAGCCAGGAACCCTGCACTGGAGCTTCCTATAAACTGTAGCGGGTAGTCTGAAGCTAGTGGAACTTTGTAAAGGCCTCGTAGTGGTACCCTGCCTCGCTTCCTAGGTAGAGGTGTATGGAGTCTGATCAACTCCGTGGCAAATGGGTAACACGACTTGTGGGTAAAGATGCGCAACCTCTGCAGAGTGTAAAACTGGTATACTAGCCGTGCTCACGGTCATGAGCGGCTCGGACACTCACATGATTAATTTATGGAACTTAAACTTAATCTGTCATTTCATTGCATTTGGGATTATTTTATTATTACTTTTACTTATTATTACTATGGTTTGGTATTCACTTACACTTAGTAACTGCTAATAAAATTTTGACCAACTTATAAAAGCAATGCTCAGCTTCAGCCTTTATTTCATTGATCAGCCTTACACTACATGAACTCCCACCTTTGGTGAGTTCATGCCACATTATTGCCCACGACTTGTTGAGCTATGAACGTATGTGAGCTCACCCTTGCTGTCTCACACCCCCCCACAGGAGAAGAGCAGGTGGTTCAGGAGGAGCCTCAAAGCGAGGAGTATGATCTGATCTAGGTGGCGTTTCTCAGTCGACATTGGCGCCATCGATCCTTAGTTCATTTTATATTTATTATTTTAATTTGTAATAAGTCTTCCGCTATGTAATAAATACTCTGATGTTTATGACATTTATCTCTATACACTCTGTTATTATATATGTTGTCTTCTTTGGCGCATGTATGAGATGCACCCGGCTTTGTTCTTTAAAACCGGGTGTTACACTTCCATTGCAGAGGCATACATTCTAGAGGAGGTGTCAAACTTCACAACAACTTATTATGGTGACAAACTGCCGAGCGTGCATAATCCACCCCCTCGTTACAATGATGGTGACAATGAATCGAACCTTAGCATATTTCGAGGCCAACTCGGAAGCGCAAGTGGCTCGACCACCAAGACCCTGACACATGAAGAGTGGCGGCATAACATGCTATATGTATTGACCAACCTTAAAGAGATGATGCCATACATGGAACAATTTCTTCATGAATTCTGGCGTCGATCAAGGGACCCCACTCCACAGGAATATGACACTCTTCTTAGAAAGGGTGCGAGAAATGGGTTGCCCGATTTCATTTCCTAGTTCAAATGTAAGGTACGTGCTTAGTTTGTCAAAGAGATCCGTATATGAACTCAATTTAGCGTCTTTTAACTTGCGAATACTTGCAGGGCCAAAGAGATCCGTCTATGAGTGCCGAGTTGAGACAAGTAGCCAACAGCTTTTCTTATAGGGTCAAGAAATATTCTGGGTATGACGTCAATGGATACCATTTTCGCACAACAAAATACGATAAAAGTCGGCCCAATCGGAAAACAATGTGTTCTGGAGTCTTTACGCCTGGCCTTGACGATGTTGATTATTTTGGACGAATCGAAGAAATATATGAGCTCAATTTTTATGGTTCCAAACCTCTTACTCCAGTGATATTCAAATGTCATTGGTTTGACCCTCAAGTGACGAGACGGACACATTCTAATCTTGGGATAGTCGAAATTCGACAAGATTCCACCTTACCAGGAGACAATGTCTATATCGTGGCCCAACATGCCATACAAGTGTATTATCTCCCATATGCGTGCCAAACAAAAGAACATCTTAAGGGTTGGGATGTTGTGTATAAAGTATCACTGCACGGGAGGTTACCTATTCCTAACGATGAAGATTACAATTTAGACCCGGACACATATGTTGGAGAGTTCTTCCAAGAAGATGGGCTAGAAGGGTGATTTGAGATAGACTTACCCGAAGCTATCGGAATGGACGTAGATATTGAAATGGTTGTTGATGAGGAGGATGATGAGGTGCAAAATGATAATGACTTAGTAATCCTTGAAGGCAATGACATTAATGATGAACTTGCGTCTTCCGATGGTGTTGACTATGAAATGGTTGATAGTGATGATGAGAGTTATGATCCGGCTAACCCCGACACATATGAAGATTATTTTTAATCGATGTAATGCTATATGACTTTTTATTTCGCACCTGTTTTTAAATATATCTTTTTATATGTGCTTATTTGTTTACTCTTAATTGTAGGTTTTTTAGACAAATATGGTGGGCGGTTGCTTGAGGAGGAGGAGGAGGGGGAGGAGGAGCAGGACGGCGAACGAGGCAGAGCAGGACGAGGCACAGCAGGCGGCGCAGCAGGACGACGACGACCAGCAGCAGGATGACGATGAAGCTTAGGAGACCGTCTCAGGTTCTGGCGCCTTAGGTTCGAGGAGCATCTACCTGCGAGGTCCCGCGAGTCTCCCTCAGTGTCCCATACTTTGGGACAGGCGGCCGCTGATTTTGGCCGGATCTGGAGAGGCATGTAACTTTATGTTCTTCATTCTTGTTCAAAATCATAATATAAACTAATACTTTTTATTTATCACTTGGACAGGTCTTGGATGGTTGTGGATTATGCTGGGGGTCTTCGTCGCCTCCCCAATGGCATCCTCGGCCTGCTGTTCAGGGAACACTTCCCTGGACTGGTTGAGTACGCCGGAGTGACGGGCCCAGCCTACACATTCGACCACTACGCCATCGCCCCCGATGCTGTAGACCGGGACGGTCGGGAATTCAATAACAAGGCGGAGCGAGTGAAGCAAGAGTTGTGGGTAAGTCTTAGTATAATGTAAAATATGTCGCATTCGTTGCAAATTCTTGAAATAATGTATGGATACATCATTTTTGTATGCAGGATTTCTTCAGATGCGAGGCTGGATACGAGGCTAGGGCGGATGTGGTGGCCACCACGAGCTGTAAGAAGCTCGTCGTGGACATGCACTATGAGGCCCAAATCCAGGCCACCGTGAGCTACCATGGCTCCGTCCTTGGGGAGAAGGTGACCAAGCAGCAAGCCCGAACCATGTCGTTGACCAGGGACCAGTACCTGCAGGTAAAGTCATGCATGT
Source organism: Zea luxurians (assembly GCA_029449295.1). Taxonomy (NCBI): domain Eukaryota; kingdom Viridiplantae; phylum Streptophyta; class Magnoliopsida; order Poales; family Poaceae; genus Zea; species Zea luxurians. The sequence goes on along the minus strand of JAOPSE010000060.1, from coordinate 12,773,438 downwards.
TTGGTACCAGTACTCCATGCATGAATTTTATTTTATCTTCTAATATGCACTTTACATGTTTACTTTGTAGATGATTCCACATTGGTGCACCGCACATCCTCTGTGCTGGGAACAGATGGTGGATAGGTGGTGTTCGGCTGAGTGGAACGAGGCGCACAACGCTAGCCGGGAACAGCGTCTAATGATGCAAGGTCCCTCCCACCACCAAGGCAACCGAAGCCTGGGCCAATATGCAGAAGCATGGGTATGCCCTCTTTTTATTTAGGTATATAGCACTGGATTAGATATTATTTCTAACTATCTCGTTGGTTTTCTTGTAGTCGGCGTCACATGGTGGCCGGCCTTGCTCCATCTTCTCAGCCTATGCTATGGCCCATAAGGGCAAGGCGACGTCTAACGTCACCTACAACCCGGATGACGGCCCCAAGGCCTACACCAACCCCACCATCTACAGCCGCCTTCATGACTACACCGCCATGGTGCAGGAGGTCCATGGCCCAGAATATGATCCGAGCACCGAGCAGATCGACCTCGATGTGCTCATGAGGGTCGGAGGAGGTGAGAGACATGGGCGGTACTAGATTGCCGATGGGACAATAGACTCGTCCTCCACTCGCACTCTGGCTCAGGTGCGAGCAAGGAGCACGGGCTCGAGACTAGCCATACGACCTCGGCACGACAGCTCACAGTATTGCATACAACAACTCGAGGTTAGTGCTTCTGTAACTCGTCCTTCCTTGAGTTATATACCTTCTCTTTGAGTTACTATAACGTTGGCTTGTAATATTGCAGACCCAACTAGAAGAAGAGAGAAGGGAACATCAAGAGATGGAGGCGAGGATGACGACAGAGCGGGAGGCGGAGCGGGAGGCTCGCCTGGCAGATCATCAGAGGATGGCGGAGATGTTCCAGTACATGCAGAGCCTTGGCGCCGCACAGGGTTTCGCTCCGCCACCTCCATTGTTCCCTGCAGTTGACCCTGCTATGTTCCATACTCCTATGAGTATCAAAATTGTAGTTAGATGTTGGTAATGCATCTGGTATAACACATGCAATCTCTTCTCTGTGCAGGGCCAATCTGGGGCGGCATCCAACAACCCTCATGAAGCGTACAACCAAACACAACACCAATCCAACCGCCCACCTCCATGAGAGTTATGTTTTTAGTGTTTCGACTACAAAACTTATGTTGAATACTTATGTCAGAGCTTGTGAACTTGTGTTGATACTTCTGAACTTGTGTTGATACTGTTTGTATTGAGAACCTCTGAACTTATGTTTGTATATTAATGTTTGTGTTGGCTATATATGTCTGTGATGATCTGTGATGTATATATGTGATATCTATGAAATATATTTTGTTTGTTTGGAGGGAATAGGTAAAACAAATAAAAATGGTGTGTATTGGTCACTTTTCTGAGTGTCACGGCCATAGCACTCGGCAAAGAACCAAGACCTGGGCACCGGTATAGGTTCTTTATCGAGTGTAGTAGCCTTAGCACTCGACAAAGAACCTAACACGGGGACCCGCTGACGGATTCTTTACCGAGTGCTGGCCGGCAGACACTCGGCAAAGGTAACTACTTTGCTGAGTGTATTAGGAGACACTCGGCCAAGGTAACTCCTTTGCTGAGTGTCACCTAGGACACTCGGCAAAGACGCCATCTCCGTCACCTCGGCGCCGTGACGGCGGCTTTTCTTTGCCAAGTACTGTCTGGCACTCGGCAAAGTCTTTGCCGAGTGCCCGAGAAAAAGTACTCGGCAGAGTCGGCTTTGCCGATGTACTGTGTGCCGAGCCTTCTTTGCCGAGTATGACACTCGGCAAAAACTTTGCCGAGTGTTTTTCAGGCGGCAAAGCCGTCAAATCTGGTAGTGGTGGAGATCTCAATGTTGATGATCCAAGGCTCTCAACAAATGTACCCTCACAATCACTACATCATTGTTCCATTGGTTATCACCCGTGACACTCGAGTGACCTCACCATGAAGGCTTATCTTTACAAGCGCAATCAAGAACACAGGCAAGAACAGGAAGAACACAACCAAAATTGTGTTGATTACGAGTTGGGGTCTCATAAACCGATGAACAGCGACACTATTCGATGAAAGATATGATCTAAGCAAAACCTTAAACCTAATGTGGTGGATGCTACTGAATAAATAAATTATTATGGAATGCATGACCCCTTGACACGCCCCTAAGGGGATCCGACGCGATACACGGCCCAATGACCCAACAGACGATGTTATAGCACGAAAACAGAATCTAAACGATGACTTGTTTCGACGATTCCTATTGACTCCAGATGGATTTTAAGTTGGGGCCAATTGGGTTGGTTAGATAATCTCCTTATATTTCCAACCATATCAAGTACGCCACAATCAGAGTCTGTGTGCGTCATGGGCATCTATTTTAGTGTTGACTGGTCCTGGAACTCCAAGATGGAATTGCCGTTGAGTTGGACTTGATCTCATTCCTATTGTGGATGCCCTTGCTGCTCCTCCTTCATAGCTTGGTCTTTCCTAAGTCCTTGCTAGTCCTCTCCAAGGTTTTTAATCATCAAAACATCCATGGCCCCAAGCATAAGCTCTGAAACATAATTGACTAGATTAGAACAAATGTGCAGGTTTAGCTATTGTGCACGTGATCGTGTGATCGGTCCATGCATTGTATGTATAGGTGTGATGTCCTCATCATCCCCATGTTGAATTGGCGTCATCCTCGTATCGAGCTCATCTTACTCACCCATATATGGCTTCAAATCTGAAATGTTAAAGGTGAGACTAACCCCAAAATCTGGAGGCAACTCAATTCTATATGCATTATCATTGATCTTTGCAAGAACTTTATAAGGACCAACAACACGTGGCATGAGTTTAGACTTCCTCGGTTCAAGAAACCTGTCCTTTCTCAAATGAACCTGTTGGGGACTTGTTCTCAAATGCTATGAATCAAGAACAAGGCAACATAGAAATTGTTAAATATTAGAGTCCTTCGTCCTTCGAAGCATTATTTCCCTCGGGATATAATGGATTCCGGACGAAGGTTATGAAGGTTATACCTTCATAAACACAACAAATAACGAGGAAGGGTAAAAAATATATAAAATAATTTGAACATATGATTATCATTATTCACTCATTTCTATTTCATTATTGTAGAAATGATAACGAATTACAAATGTACCTTCGGCTCGAAGAAAAGCAAAAATACCAGCGTGAAGCAAAAACAAATGTCCAATGCGTGATTACAGGAGAGCACGTGAACAGTACGGGGGTACTGTTCACCTATTTATAGGCACAGTTCACAGCCTGTTATAATTACATTTATGCCCTTTACAATGAACTATAATAATGACACAGAATGTCATGGGTCTTTAAGTCATTTCATCTTTAAGTTGGTTCACCCCTTCGTCGTGAGACATGTCACTGTATCGAAGCTTTATAGTTGATAGCTTCGGCACTGTTTTGGAGAGGACCTGCCGAAGGTGTTTATTTCTTTACGATCTTCGGCTACGAAGCATACCCCCAACAGTAGCCCCTTCGCGGCGCTAGATCGTTTTTCGTAACGAGCTTGATCCGTGAAAAAACTTCTAAGCTTCGGGATGCCGAAGATCTGAAAAACACCTTCCCTGAGCTCGTTGGCGAGAAACGATTAAAATAATCGTCGGACGCGCGACCCATCTTGCACCGATTACACTCTTGCCAGCGATTCACCTTCTCGAGCTATGTGGCCCACCGTTCAGTGAGCGTGGGTGACTGTTTGTTCGGTATTGGAGACCTTGCCGATTTACCTTCCCACCTGCAGCACTATATAAACAGACGGGTAGGTGTGAAGTTACCACAGCATTCATTGCTATTGTACTATTTTGCTACCAAATTTTTAGTCATAGCCGAAGCTTGATCATTGTGCTCACACAAAATCTGCTTCGGCGCAAGTGTAAGAGCTTCGGAAAAAACAAAAAAGCCAATTCAAAAAATTTCAAGTAAGTCATAATCAAATGGTCAGAGTTCGCTCTACTGCAAGAGTCGATCGCGAGGGAGACGAAACCGAAGCTGCGGAAACTGTTCCTATCTCGGAAGCAATGAAGCGATCTGGGCTGGTAGCACCGGAAGACGTCCCTGCTGCAGAAGCAGAGCAAGCAGATATTGAAGAGACCGATTCTGAAGATGATTACAACATCGTAGTGCCGAGCAAGCCTAGCCACCTGGACCTCAGAAAGTCGACCATCTCCAAAGCTGATTTTCCTAAGATGGTGAAGTCGGGCTACTTTAGCGAAGATAAGAAAGGGCTGATTCGCTTCGGTGGAGAAGAAACTACTCGGAAGCCACAGAAAGATGAAATAGTGATTTTCAAGAGTTTCCTCAAGGCTGGTTTGAGATTTCCTTTGAATAGGATGATTGCCGATGTGCTAAAAAAGTTTGGGATCCATTTTCATCAACTAACTCCTAACGCTATTGTTAGGCTTAGTGTTTATATTTGGGCTCTCCGAAGCCAGGGGGTGGAACCGTTTGCCGAAGGTTTCTGCCGGGTGCACGAGCTACATTACCAAACCAAGGCCAGAAAGGATGGGTTACATGAAAATTTTGGTTGTTACAATTTTGCCTATTGGAAAACTATAAAATTTCCTGTGATCAGCTACCGAAGCAAGTGGCCGGTAGGCTGGAAATCGGAATGGTTCTACGTCAAAGTTGATGATGACAAGGAGAAGCTGGTCTAGAGTCCGCTTGAACTGATCTTCGGAGAAACCAGACCCCAATGCAATATGACACCAGAAGGTCCAACCCAAACTGCGTTGGCTGAATTTAGGATTATTACAGAGCACATTGGCACTAGAGATTTAGTGCAGGAATTTCTGGCTTACAAAATATTTCCAACTATGAAGGAATGGGCTATGCCGAAGCTTGAAAAAGAGAAGAAAGAGGGGGAGCTTGTCCGACTGCCCTACCACTATAAATTCAAGAAATATTTCAAAGCACCCTGCTAAGAATGGCTCGAAACAATCGAAGTAATGTGCACTGAAATTCTTGGGAACTATTCTAAAAAGGAGGATCAATTGATGACAGCAGCCTTCGGCACCCGGCCAAAACGAAGGCTAAACAGAGTGCTTGATGCTATAGGTTTTGAATATCCTGATTATGAGCGACTCGACAAGGGTGCTGAAGGGCAGAAAAGGAAAAGGGTAGCTGACGCTTTGAGCAAAGACGACGAAGATCAATCAAAAAAGAAGAAAGAAAAATTCGAATCGAAAGTGTTAGCTTCGAAGAAAAGAAAGGAATCAATCCCGGAACAAAAATCAATTGATGAAGAAGAAAAGACTTCTGCGACATCTTCTGATGCTGAAATAGAGGAAATTCTAAAGGTAATGACTGAAACTTTGCCTGTCAAACTAAGTCCATTGGGGCTTCATCTGACGAAGCTTTTTCATAATGAAAAGGAGCCCGCAAAGGCAAAGGCATCTAGGCCAAAAAGACAAAGGATTGTTACCATGACCGAAGTGATTGAAACAACACCACCAAGAGCTCCGACTTTGAAGATGCCGGCAAATGAAATCATGACAGCTACTGAAGCTGTACCTTCCGAGGCTGCTGCAGAAGAGGCTAGAGCCGAAGATGCCAACTCTGAAGGTATTAATTTAGAGAGCATAGCCGCTGATATAGATAATATGCTGCTAAACATGGCCGCTGAAGAAACTGCTGCAGCCACCGAAGAAACCACGGCTGCCAAACCCGAGAAAGGAGGAATAACCGAAGATACCTCGGAAGATGAAACTTTTGACTTCCAAAATTTAGTTGGCCAGGAGCTGACTGAAGCTGAAAAAGAGGAATTAAAAGAGTATGCTATATCTTGTGGATATCGGCCGGGGGCGCTTCTCTTTGGTGGTATTGATGATGAAGGGTTAGGCTGTATACGAGACCAAACCGGTGCGAAGGTTGTCGGTACTTTATCGAAGAGTATCGGCTTCCTGAAGCTTGAAGCGGATATCAGTCGCTACCGTTGACAACATATTATCGGCAGTTTATTCTATTCTAATTTCAAGGTAAACATTTTGCATCTAATTCTTATTATTTGTTGGTACAAAAATATTTTCTAACGAAGGCTATTTGCGCACAGAGCATGCTTTTGAGCAAGGCATTAAAAATGCAACAAGATTTAGAGGATAAAAGACAAGAAGTTATAATTGAAAATTTAGAAAACAAAATAAAGGAGCAATTTGCTGCCATTGAGAAGAAAAACCTCGAGCTACAAACAACCGAAGGCTTATTAGTGGATGCTGAAGCGAAAATAACAGAATTAAATTCGAAGCTTCTTTCCCAGTCAGAAAATTTTGAACAAGAGAAACTGAAGTTTGATGCAAGGCTTGAAGCCGAAACTCAAAGAAACTTGGAATTGAAAGAATCTTTGAAAAATCTTCAAAATAAATGTTTGGAGTTCTGCACTCGATGCATTCATCAGCTAAAGCAAGTGTTCCATTTTGTTGGAGCCAGTAGTGAAGAGTTTACTCCTTCGGCCGAAGACCTGCCTGGTGCCTTCGAGCACATTGAAGCTGAAATTAATGATCTTGACGAAGTTATAGCTGGGCATAGCGACTTTTGTGCCCTGGCAGCTTCTCGGGGCACAGCTGTTGCTTTTTTGAAGTCTGGCTGTGAACACGGCAAGATTGTTAATAGACCCAACTTCAGCCTGTCACCGGCAGACTTAGATGATGTTCCGAATCTGGCTCAAAGTATTGCAAACAGATTTATAAAGTTAGTATGGACGAAGGGTGGTCGGAGCAAGGCTGGTGATGAAGCTCGGAGTCACCTCAAGCTGGTAACAAAATTATACCTTATTCTTACCTTTTCCTTTGAATTTTTGAATTTGGCTTATAATACTTTCGTACAGAATGACCAGGCCGAAGCTGCACCTACAGAGTAGAAGAACGAAGCTCCAGAGATAGTGTCGAAGCTTGAATAGTCTTGTAAAAGTAGCTCAAAAAACTCCTGTAATAACTTGTATAAGATATGATGTAATGTGAGTTTCACTTTGTAATATAATATTACTTTTCCGTCCATGTATGAAATGCTTTGGTGTGGACGAAATTAATACTTTTGAGCCATAGGCGAAAAACACCTTCCCTTCTTTGCGTACACAGCGAAGCATAAAATTGCCTTCCTTTTAGGACCGAAGCATGTTTGTACGTTATGTTGATGATGACCATATGTATGTCTAAGTGAATGTTTATGAATGCAAATGTCATGATGCAATGTGTCGTGCAAATGAATGTTCAAATACATATTCGAAACCATATTCCCTTGAGAATGACTCAAACCTTCTTTGCCGCTTATTTTTCGGCTTCACCGTTTATTTTTCTGTGTATCAGCGCTGACTTTTCGCTGTAAGCCTCCCTTAGGAGCTTCTTCGCCTTTTACTTTCGGCAGAATCAGCGTTTATTTTTCGCTGTAAGCCTCCCTTAGGAGCTTCTTCGCCTTTTACTTTCGACGGAATCAGCATTTATTTTTCGCTGTAAGCCTCCCTTAGGAGCTTCTTCGCCTTTTACTTTCGGCGGAATCAGCGTTTATTTTTTCGCTGTAACCTCTGCATTCCCTTGGGAACGACTTTTGAGCTTCTCCCTGTTTTCTTTTCTTTTTCCATTGCACTCGATGGTGCGTTGTCAGCTTTTACATTTACATCTTTGGGGGATATCACTCTTATAGAATTGAAATAAGGAAAAGAAAAATTACATGTTGTGGTCCCATTAAAAACCTTTCTCCCCCTTTGGAAAGTAAAAGGGTGCCACAAAAAAGAATAGAAAAAATTACATCAATCTAAACATAATATCGCTGAAGCTCGTCCGCATTCCATGATCTAGGAATGTCGTTGTCGTCCATATCCTTCAACCTATAGGAACCGGGTCTTGACGAAGATACTACCAGAAAAGGTCCCTCCCACTTCAGTTGTAGTTTGCCTACTGTCTCTGGGTTGGCTACTCTTCGAAGCACAAAATGTCCTGGTTCGATGTTCTTTAGCCTAACCTTTCTATCACGCCATTTTATTGTTTCAGCTTGGTATTTGTTGATGTTTTCCACAGCTTGAAGCCTGATCCCCTCTATAGCATCTTTTTCCACAGAGCAATCAGCTTCAGCTTGGCCTTCTGCCGAAGCTACTATTCTTATTGATCCTGTTTTGGCTTCTTCCGGAATTATTGCTTCGTCACCAAACAATAGTTTGAATGGCGTAAAGCCTGTTGATCTTGATATTATTGTGTTGTGGCTCCACACCACTTTGATTAATTCGTCTGGCCACTTTCCGCTGGGCTGATTGAAGATTAACTTCATTATTCCTGCCATTATGATGCCATTAGCCCTTTCAACAAGCCCATTTGACTCCGGATGCCAAACTAATGCGAAATGGATCTTCGTGCCAATTTGATCACAAAATTCTCTGAAAGCATCGGAATCAAACTGTGTCCCATTATCTACAGTAATAGCCTTCGGTACTCCGAAGCGACAAACAATATTTTGCCAGAAAAACTTTTGAATAGTGACCGAAGTTATTGTGGCCAAAGGCTTTGCCTCAATCCATTTAGAAAAATATTCCACTGCCACTACAACATATCTTAAGTTCCCTTGTGCTGGTGGTAATGGACCTAACAAATCAAGGCCCCACCTTTGCAATGGCCAAGTGGGTTGTATTAACTGAGTTAGAGACGAAGGTTGTTTTTGATCTCTTGCACATTTCTGACAACCTTCGCACTTTTGGACTAATTCCGCTGCATCCGGAGCTGCTTTTGGCCAATAAAATCCTTGGCAAAAAACTTTTCCCAACAAAGGCCTAGATCCAATGTGAGATCCACACAGGCCTGCATGTATTTCCTTCATCAATTCTATACCTTTGGCTCTGGATAAACATTTGAGTAATGGAGAGCAGACCCCATGCTTGTACAACTTCCCTTCTATTATTACATATGGACGAGCTCTTGCCTCTATTCTCTTGTTATAAGCTTCGTCATCTGAAAGGAAATTACCCTTAAGGTAGGAGATGATCTCAGTTCTCCAGTCTTCACTATAAACAGGAGATATATTGAGGACCGCTCTTTCAAGAAGTTCAACCGAAGGTGCTTTTATTGTTTCAAAAAATACTTCCGAAGGTAAGGGCAGCCCCTGTGCTGCTGACTTGGCTAGCAAATCAGCATGTTCATTTTCTCCTCAAGGAATATTTTTTACAGAAAACCCTTCAAAGGAAGCTTCAATCCTTTGGACCGTATCTAAATACTTCTCAAGCTTCGGGTCTCTTGCCTTACAACTCTTGTCAATATGACCAGAGATAACCTGGGAATCAGTTTTAAGAACCGCCCTTCTAATTCCCATTGCCTTTAACTTCTGAAGACCCAAAAGTAAAGCTTCGTACTCAGCAATATTATTTGTGCAACTAAAATCAAGTCTTGCTGCGTAGCAAGTTTTAACTTTGGAGGGTGCGACCAACACAGCGGCTGCTCCTGCTCCAAAGGTTCCCCAAGAACCATCGCAGAATACTGTCCATGCTTCGACATCTTTACTTGCCTCTTCTACCTGAGCCCCTGGCGTCCAGTCAGCAATGAAGTCAGCTAACGCCTGGGACTGAATCGAAGATCTGTGTACATAATCAATGCAGAATTCATTAAGTTCTGCAGCCCACTTTCCAATCCTTCCAGTAGCTTCTCTATTTCTCGTAATGTCCTTCAATGGTTGTGAAGAAGGGACAATTATATTGTATGCTTGGAAATAATGTCGAAGCTTTCTAGAAGCCATCAAAACAGCATATAGCACCTTCTCCAATTCTATATAATTTTTCTTTGATAAACTAAGAACTTCAGATACAAAATATATTGGAGCTTGCTTCTTGACTTGCCCTTCAAGCTTCTCTTGGACAAGTGCCGCACTTACCGCTGAGTGCGAGGCTGCCACATATAACAAGAGAGGAGCCCCTGGCGTTGGTGGAGTTAGCGTTGTTAGGTCTATCAAATGTTGCTTCAGCTCTTCGAAGGCTCTCTGCTAGACTGGTCCCCATTGAAAAACTTCGGCTGACTTCAGCACTTCGAAAAATGGTAAATTTCTCTCTGCTGATCAAGATATGAATCTGTTGAGAGATGCCAGTCTTCCTGTCAATCTTTGAGCCCCCTTCTTTGTACTTGGTGGTTCCATTCGAAGGATAGCTTCGATTTTATTTGGATTAGCCTCAATCCCTTTTGTTGAAACTAGGCAGCTAAGAAATTTCCCTTTCTCCACCCCGAAGACACATTTTTCTGGATTCAACTTTAAACCGGCCTGTCTAAAATTAGCGAAGGTTTCCTGCAGATCAGTAATGTGATTCTCTTGCTTCATGCTTTTTACAATGATATCATCAACATAAGTTAGCACATTTCTGCCTATCTGAGATTGAAGAACCTTCGCTGTCATTCTGCTGAAGCTTCCTCCAGCATTCTTGAGCCCCTCAGGCATCCGAAGGTAACAATATGTTCCATAGGGGTTATGAAGCTGGTCTTCGGCTCATCCTCCTTCTTCATCCAAATTTGATGATAGCCCGAATAACAATCCAGCAGACTCATAAGCTCTGATGAAGCTGCTGCATCAACTAGGGAATCTATCCTTGACAATGGAAACTCGTCCTTCGGACAGGCCTTGTTGAGATCAGTAAATTCGATACACATCCTCCATTTCCCATTGGCCTTTTTTACCATAACAGTGTTAGCCAGCCATTCTAGGTATTTTACCTCTCTGATAACTCTGACACTGAGAAGTCTTTTCACTTCATTCCGAGCACCTTCGGCCTTGTCATCAGACATCTTCCGAAGCCTCTGTTATCTAGGTCTGAAGGATGGATCAACATTGAGCGAGTGTTCAATAACATCCCTGTTAACTCCACAAAGATCATTAGCTGACCATGCAAAAACATCTTTGTTGTTGAACAAAAACCTTATCAAGGTTTTCTCCTATTCTTCGGACTGTTGGGATCCCAATAGCACCTTCTGCTCTGCTATGTCCTCACATAAGAGCATGGGTTTCGGCTGATCGGCCGAAGCAGCCTTCTCCCTTCTATGCTTGTACTGCTCACAAGCTTCGGCTTCATCTATGTTGTGGATTGCCTTTGAATCAGTCCAATTCCCCTCGACCTTTCTGGCGGCTTCCTGACTCCCATGAATAGCAATAGGTCCCTGATCCGAAGGTATCTTCATGCAAAGATATGCTGGATGAAGAATTGCCTCGAAAGCATTGAGTGTTCCGCGACCAATGATAGCATTGTAAGGATACTCCATGTCAATAATGTCAAACACAATTTGTTTAGTCCTTGTGTTGTTGATAAATCCGAAAGTTACTGGCATTGTGATTTTTCCGAGTGCTATAATCTGCCTTCCTCCGAAGCCACAAAGGGGATGTGTGGCATCATGGATCTTGTCTTCGGGCTCTTGCATCTGTCTGAAGGCCTTAGCAAATATGATGTCAGCTGCACTGCCTGTATCAACCAAAACATTATGGACCAGAAATCCTTTGATCACACAAGAGATAACAATAGCATCATTGTGTGGGTAATCCTTGAGCTGAAGATCCTCTTGAGAAAAGGTAATTGGGATGTGAGACCATCTTGATTTGATGAAGGGTCCTTGTACCCCTACATGTTGTACTCTTCTCTGTGCCTCCTTCTTCTCTTTCTTGTTGGCCGGCTCTAAGCATGAACCGCCTGTTATCGGGAGAACCATCTTCGGAGCCGAAGCAGTTCCAGCTTGATTTTTGATCGAAGCCATCACCTCAAAAAAGTGGAAGTGAGTTCACTGGAGGTGGGCGCCAATGTTGGGGACTTGTTCTCAAATGCTATGAATCAAGAACAAGGCAACATAGAAATTGTTAAATATTAGAGTCCTTCGTCCTTCGAAGCATTATTTCCCTCGGGATATAATGGATTCCGGACGAAGGTTATGAAGGTTATACCTTCATAAACACAACAAATAATGAGGAAGGGTAAAAAATATATAAAATAATTTGAACATATGATTATCATTATTCACTCATTTCTATTTCATTATTGTAGAAATGATAACGAATTACAAATGTACCTTCGGCTCGAAGAAAAGCAAAAATACCAGCGTGAAGCAAAAACAAATGTCCAATGCGTGATTACAGGAGAGCACGTGAACAGTACGGGGGTACTGTTCACCTATTTATAGGCACAGTTCACAGCCTGTATATAATTACATTTATGCCCTTTACAATGAACTATAATAATGACACAGAATGTCATGGGTCTTTAAGTCATTTCATCTTTAAGTCGGTTCACCCCTTCGTCTTGAGACATGTCACTGTACCGAAGCTTTATAGTTGATAGCTTCGGCGCTGTTTTGGAGAGCACCTGTCGAAGGTGTTTATTTCTTTAGGATCTTCGGCTACGAAGCATACCCACAACAGAACCCACACCAAGTCACTAGGTTCCAATTTTATTTCCTTCCTTTACTAACAACAATGCAATACTTTTCATTCATCTTTTCAATTTGCGGAACTTAGTTATTTCATGCTACTTAAGAATGAATCCAGAACGTTGTGTAGCATCCAAGTTTACTTTACTATTTAGAAGTTGGTAAAGGTAGCAAATCAATTGGAGCATGAGGATTAAAACCATATACTACTATAAATGGACTAAGCTTGGTTGTGGAATGAATTGATTTGTTATAAGCAAACTCAATATGTGGCAAACATTCCACCCACAACCTCAAATTATCTTTCAAAATAGCTCGCAACATAGTAGATAAAGTGTGATTAACCACATCTGTTTGCCCATCAGTCTGGGGATGACAAGTAATATCAACTTTCTCCCTAATTTAAACCACAAAGTTCTTCAAAAATGGCTCAAAAACTTAGCATCCCTATCAAAAACAATAGTATTTGGAACACCATGCAAACACACTATCTCAATGAAGAACGAACCAGCAACGTGTGAAGCATTATCAGTCTTATGATAGAGTATAAAATGTGCCATCTTGGAGAAATGATCGACAACCGCAAAAACACTATCACTCCCCCTCTTTGTTCTAGGCAAGCCCAAAACAATGTCCATACAAATATCCTCCGAAGTTGCACTAGGAACAGGAAGAGGCATATAAAGACCATGTGGGTTAAGTCGAGACTTAGTCTTGTTGCACGTGGTGCAACGAGAGTTGTAGCACTCAACATCACGCCAAATTCGAGGCCAATGGAAGTGAGTGGACAACACATCTTCGGTCTTCTTAACACCAAAATGTCCCATTAAGCCTTCCCCATGTGCATGCAACACGAATTTTTGCCACGTTCTTCCCTCTACAATTTTCAAAAGCATCTTTGAAGTCCAAATTAGTAGCATATAATCTCTTTATGGTCTCCAAACCAAAGATTTTATGAGTAAGTTGGGACAACATAGTATAATGACTAGACAAAGCATCAACAATCACATTTTCCTTTCCTTTTTATGCTTAATAATGTAAGGAAATGACTCTATGAATTCAATCCATTTAACATGATGTTTGTTTAGATTAGATTTCCCTTTAAGATACTTCAAAGATTCATGATTCGAATGTATGACAAATTCTTTAGACCATAGATAATGTTGCCAAGTTTGTAAAACTCGCACTAAAGCATAAAGTTCTTTGTCATATGTAGAATAATTCAGAGACGGACCATGTAATTTTTCACTAAAGAAGGCAATGGGTTTACCTCCTTTGATGAGCACTCCAATCCCAATGACGCTCACATCACACTCAAGCTCGAATGTCTTGTCAAAATCAGAAAGTTGCAGCAGCAGTGCTTGCGTGAGCTTTGTCTTGAGGGCATCATGTCACACCCGGGTTTCGGGGCACCAAGACCCGGGCGCGAACATAATCACCAGGTGTGCTGGGACCAAGTCTCACACATATGATGAATCATGGCATAGGATCGAATGTCACATCTTTACTATATAACAGGAGTTCTATACAAAATAAATAAATATTTACATTATAAGGAGACAACGGTCCAGCAACCCAAAGTTGACTGGGAGACGACGGCCTAGACCTCTCACGAACACATCGCAGCATCCTCCAAGCGCCTCATCTTGTGGTACTTGTTCTTGACCTGTGGGGGGATGTGAGACAGCAAGAGTGAGCTCACATACGTTCATAGCTCAACAAGTTGTGGGGAATAATGTGCATGAACTCGCCAAAGGTGGGAGCTCACGTGAAGTGTAAGGCTTACCAAAGGAGATGGTTGAAGCTGAGCATTGCTTTTACAGTTGGTCAAAATTTTATTAGCAATTACTAAGTATAAGTAAATACCAACCCAATTAAGTAGTAGAACAAAAGTAACAACAACATCACCTGCGATGCAATGCATATGACAAATTGAATTTAGTTCTATAAATTAATCATGTGAGTGTCCGAGCTGCTCATGACCGTGAGCACGGCTAGTATACCGGTTTTACACTCTGCAGAGGTTGCGCATCTTTACCCACAAGTCATATTACCCATCTGCCAAGAGACGGCCAATCCCATACACCTCTACCGAGGCGGCGAGGCAGGGTAACACTACGAGGCCTTTACAAAGTTCCACTAGCTTCAGAAAACCCACTACTGTTTATAGGAAGCTCCAATGCAGGAATCCCTCGCATGACCGCCATCGCAGCAAAATCATCCCAAGGGCCTCCCTACACTGACCACTCCCTACTGCCCTTGCCCCTTTCGGGTAAGGTAGTCTTCCACTAGCTTTCCTAGTTAGTTGGCCATGGGCGTCCCATTAAACCCTTGTGGTAGCACTGTTTTCCCGGGTGGTTCTCCATGTTCCAATTAACATAATGATCTTAACATGAACAGTAAATAACAACTGATAATAAAAGTATAATCAAGAATAATGTATCTCCATACCCGAAACCACATAAAGCAATAGCAGGTACTACCCAAAGATTCAGTGGTGAACAAGGTATAAAGATAGTCAAACTAGGGTAACCTATTGGGTCCCATCAAAATTAACCTATGCAGATCATTATGATTAATTAGAACATGACTGGGTAAAAAGAAGTGATCAAGGGCACAAATTGCTTGGGACTTGAGATTCCAGGTACCAGGATGATCTTCAGGTGACTCGTAACCTCACTGCTATTCGTAGCAATACAAACAAATATGGTATAGGCAAAATCAACATCACACCAAACGTAAGCACAAACTGCATAATAATAATCTACGCGTTGCTACGGGATTGTGGGTTCGAGAACTACTAAAATCGGAGTTACGGTTAAGGAGTTATGATTTATGGAAGATCTATGTGATTTAAATATTAAATTATATTATAAATTGACTAGTATACATCATATGAGAGCATATTCTATAAATAGTTTACTCAACTTTAATCTAGATAATAACCTGATTAGAAAACCGTATTTTAGTCAACTTCCCATCATGGACCAGTTTAACTTTGGTTAGAAGGATTAACTACTAATCATATGCTAAACCATTATCTATTCATAAAACTATGTTTTATTATGCAATTAATGCTACCAGTGCGTAGACAATTTTATTACTAAGCTAACGCAACTCGAATGGATCAAATCGAAGTTAATATGCAGAAGATATGAATTTTGCAAGTTTTTAGGATTAAAGTTGTACTAAAATTCGATTTTTGGATTTATTTTATTAATACCCGAAGCTTCATGGACTGCGCCCACCATTTACTGGAACTACGGGGTCAAAAGAATAAATACCAGGGACCCATTTTAATTCCCCAATACAATAACCCGGATGGCGGGTTAATTTTACAAAAGATGAGGGTCCCATCAGGAAAACTGCACAGCTGCCCACACCGCAGATCTCCCAGGCCGCTAGATCCCGATCCAATGGTGGAGATTTAATAAGGCGAAAGGGTATGTTTCTTGTAATCCTGGACGTCCATCTGATGTACTACGGTTAGGATCAGACGACCGAATAGTTTTTCAGGAATTTGATCGCGGCCATTTGCTACGTGATCAACAACCACAGTGGTTCTTCTTCACTCGACGTCGGGCGACAGCGGTGTCCAGGCTGCCCCGGCGGTGTTTCGCCGGTGCATGGCATTCACGCCATCAAGCATCCTGGGTTGAACACCAAAGGGCTCTATACGTAGAGAAGCACATGATGTACTAGACAGAGACCTCCTTACTGGTGCCAGGGTGATGACCGAGAGCTGACCACGTGCGTAGCGGCTTCGAGTTGCTATGGCCATGCCATCTGATGAATGAGGGGGAGTCTCGGGGCCTCGCCTAAATACCCCCAGGCATGCAACGAATCCCACCCAAGTAGGAACGGCCCCGACGAGTTCCAAGGCGATATCTACGGCATGCACAGGTAGCTAACGCGAGGGTACGAGGGAGTTTCTTTTTTCGCGGTGGCGCTACTCTCTCCGCTCTCTCTGCTTCCTCGATGTCGCGCACATGGCGGACCCTGCTCCACAAAGCAACAAGGGCATGGGTTTTATAGTCACCCGGGTGCGCGATGGTAAGCTTCCGATCGAAATCCTAGCCACAAGCCCCCCAGCGAATATGGCAGAGGTGGTTCCGGACGCGACAAGAGGGGAGGATCCACGGTGGTTGCAGCTGAGCGCGGAATTCGCGTGGGTGGTTGAGCCATGGAGCTCGGAAATCCCAGGACGCCGAGCGAGTTGTTGAGGAGGGGATAAGTGTGACGAGTGGGCCCCACCGTGAACCCGAGTCCGCGCGCGA
Organism: Zea luxurians; assembly: GCA_029449295.1. NCBI lineage: Eukaryota > Viridiplantae > Streptophyta > Magnoliopsida > Poales > Poaceae > Zea > Zea luxurians. The sequence goes on along the minus strand of JAOPSE010000060.1, from coordinate 12,756,734 downwards.
GCGTGAGGCGAAGCTGCGTTGCGTGCACGGCCCACGGCGGGACGCGGAGAATCGCAACAAGAGAAGGGGAAAATCTATTCGCGGCGATAAGGATGAAGATGCAGCTGGGATGTGGGTCCCATGATGGCAGCCGATGTGTCACAGACAAACCGGTCCCACCGAATAGAGATGGAAAGGCAGGCGCGGCATGAAATAGGAGATAAATGGGCCGGCCAGAAGGGGTAGTTGGGCCCAGGGAGTGGAAATCGGCCTAAGCTAGTTCTGGCGTTTTTTTCTATTTTCTTATTCTATTCTCTCCTCAACTTCAAATTCAAATTCAAGTTTTGAACTTCAAATTTTTTTCAAGTGTCTAAAATAACCCTAATGTGAATATAACTCCATAATTTTACAATATTATTATTATTATATACATATTTTATTCTTATTATTATTTATTTATACAAGAATAAATGACTTCATTAAAATTTCCTTTCTCATTTCCTATTTTATGTTTTCATTTAACATTTTATGGTCAACTTTATGTTTTCGATAAAATACATCACAACAAAGTCATTGGCAAGAGATGTACCTTCATTTATTTATTTATTGGTTACTTAGCTAATTTAGTACCATTAATTGATTATGAAAAGAAAATGTCTTACTAAATTCCAAAGTTTCAAAAATTTAGAGACACTATTATAGACCTTTATTTCTTTATTTTATTTTTTTATTATTATATTTTTTTCAATAAATTTTGGGCTTTACACATCAAAAGCTTGTTGTTGTGCTGGTCCCCAGTGAAACGGCACTCCATTCTTTGTCAACTCGTGGAGAGGTGCTGCAATGGTGATGAAATCCCGCATAAATCATCTGTAAAAACCTATAAGACCAAGAAAACTCCGAACCTGCGTGACCATGGTCGGTAGTGGCCAGCTCGTGATTGCAACCATTTTAGCCTCATCCATCTCAATGCTTGCGATGTCACAACATATCCAAGAAAAGGCACACGATTGGTGCTAAAAGTGCACTTTTCAAGGTTACCAAATAAACGTGCATCACGCAAGACATCAAAAATAGCACATAAATGTTCAACATGATCATCATAAGACTTGTTGTAGATAACAATATCATTAAACTAAACCACCACAAATTTACCAATGAAAGCACGTAAAACCTCATTCATTAATCTCATGAAAGTGCTAGGTGCATTAGTTAACCCAAAAGGTATGACTAACCACTCAAAAAGACCAAACTTACTTTTAAATGTAGTTTTCCATTTATCACCTAAAGTCATACAATCTGGTGGAATCCACTATGCAAATCAATTTTTGAGAAAACAATAGAACCACATAACTCATCAAGCATGTCATCCAATCTAGGAATAGGATATCAATATCGAATTGTGATTGTTATTAATGGCTCTACAATCAACACACATGCACCAAGTGCCATCTTTCTTAGGAACCAAAAGAATAGGAATAGAAAAAGGACTAAGTCTCTCACGAATGTACCTGTGGTCCGAGAAGTCTTGGACTTATCGCTGAATCTCCTTAGTCTCATCAGGGTTAGTCATGTAGGTGGCACGGTTGGGAAAGCTTGCCCCTAATTAAATCAATCTTGTGGTCAATACCTCGCACAGGTGGTAATCCTAGGGGTATCTCAGATGGAAAGACATCCAAATACTCCTACAAAAGGTTAGCAATAGAGGGTGGCAATGCAATGGACATATCATCAATGGAGTAGAAAGCATTCTTGCACACTAAGGCATAGCAAATTCCAACAGAGGTTTGTAACTCATAAAGATCAGATTTAGTAGCTAGCAAAGCAAGAGTTTTTAACTTAATTGGTTGCTGATTTTCAAAGTTCAAAACACCTTTTTACTTAGCATTTGTCTTTTCTCATGATCAAAGTGGGCAATTTTAGTGGGAGTCATAGGAAGCAATACAATTTTATTTTCCTTAGGCATGAAGGTATACTTATTAGATCTACCATGGTGAATAGCATCAGTATCAAACTCATAAGAACGTCCCAATAAAAGAGAGCAAGCATCCATAGTTACCAAATCAAAATCAGAAAAGTTATGATAAGAACCAATGGAAAAATGTATCCATGTTGTTTGTGTTACCTTGAACTTACCATTGTTGTTAAACCATTGAATGTGATAAGGGTGGAGATCCTCTCATGTGGTCAAGCCAAGCTTCTTGACCACCTAAATATTCACCAAATTGTTGCAGCTACCATTGTCAATGATGGTATCTACACGACAGTCTTTGATGACGAGGAACACGTTGAAGAGGTTGTGGCGCTATCTGTTGTCATCATCACCAACCGTGGCACTCAACGCTCGCTGCACGATCAAGGCCCTATAGGTCTCGGTCGCTATTGTACCAAGAACATCCTCATCACCATCATCGGTCCCTGAATGTTAACTCCAAGTGTATCTTCATCCTCAACATCAGAAGCATTAACATACCCACCGTCACTAGTAGCAATGTATGCCTGTTTGTTGGGGCATTCTCGATGTATATGGCCAAGTCCCTGGCAGCGGTGGCACTTGATGTTAGAGGAGCAACTTGTCGAAGAGGTGGGCGCAGCAGGTTTTGCTGCAACACTCGGAGGCACCAATGACTTGCTGTTATCGTGTCCCTGAGATACTGAAGGTGCGGTGTTGCCTGGGTCGCTGGTGGAGGAAGGTATGGATGTCCGTACGCCCGAAGAGGATGACGCCTTAGCTAGCGTCGGAGGTTGTCGTGTTACGAAGGTGCTGCTCCTGCGCTGTTGGTGACCCTAAAATTCTTTTTCTGCCAACATAGAAAGGTGGAACAAGCATTGTATAGAATGATACTCTTTATAATCAACAATGTCCTGAATCTCCTGCCTCAACCTCTCGTAAAACCTAACCATTTGGCCTTCCGAATCTTCAACTACCCCACAATGCAACATACCTTTCTGAAGCTCTTGGTAGTATTCCTGCATAGACATGTCTTCCTGATCTAAGCATTGTAATTTTTTGAAGATCACGTCTATATGAAAGGGGAACAAAATGAGCTCACATCTCCTCTTTCAACGCCATTCCATGTTTGTGGTGTAGCACGTGTGTTAACAAGTTTATTTCACCAAAGATGGCAAAATCTGTAAACTCACTAGTGTCTTGTCTAACCCTATGCCACTCAGGAACAAGATGGGAATTAAATTTTTGTTCTACCATCATTTCCCAGTCTAAGTAAGCTTCAACAACATAAGAACCAATGAACGGTGGAATAGAGAACTTAATCTTATCATATGGAACATTATATGGTTCAATATTATGATGACAATGTCTATCAATACCTCACATACCTTGTCGATTACGTGCTAGGCATCGTCATAGCAGTGCTTCAACATCAGCGTCGTCGTCCTCTATAGGAGAGAGCACTACCTCACCGGCAGCTAGTGCTAGAGCTTGTAGTCGGGGACAAGCCTCCAGCATTTCCATGCGTGTAACAAGTTGAACAACATGTCTATCAAGCTGCTCATAGGATGTCATCGTAGAGTCTTGGTACTTATTAAAAGTGTCAGTCATCGAGTGTATCATCTCCTTCAATTCCAGATGGGAGACGCACTCATCATCGTTAGGCTTAGGGCCCTTCTCCTTGTCTGTTTGGGACTTTGGTCCTATAATCATTAGTACAAAACTGATATAAAAGGCAACAAACAAATAGTATAAACCCTACAACATCTCTCAGGGATGGTGGTGGAACACAAGTTATGATGCGCCTTACCCCGCTCTTACAAGGTTCTTACTAGCACTGTAAGTGGCAAACGATGGCTGGTGTGACTGCCCAAAGAGCGTGGGTGTGATTTCAAAGGAGTATATGTTCTGCTCAAGAGAAAGGTCGAGCTTTGGGAAGGCTCACTGAATATATATCTATGGCACACAAGTCAGTAATAGATAGTAATGCTGAATAGATGTTCCAATTACTCATCCTAGCTGCTGGCCTAGAAAATGTATAAGAACAGTTAGATCAAGGCAAAAGAAAGGAGGTATCAAGGGTCTAGGTTCAGCAAGGAAACATGTTGGGAGCAAAACAGTCACAGAGGTGCACAGATCAATGGTGTTTCTGCTTATGTGCTACTCTTTTTTCTCCTTTTTCCTGATTTTTGCTCTAGTCATTGTTTTTGCGATTTTTATTTTTCTCTAATATTTTTTATATTTTTCTCTTTTGCAACAGCACATAAGAAGCGAACACACCAAGCTTGAGATTTTTTGTACAAAGACGCATCCTCTGGAATTTCTGCAAGCTTGCCCTAAAATCAGATTAAATGTTTGGAAAATAAGAACTCCTACTTCCAGAACAAATTTGGGGATTTTAAAAATAGCGAATCCGACGAAGTGGGAAAGAATCAGATGTGAAATATAATTCTATGTGATTTGAAAAAATAGGCCCGATTCATGTTCTGAGGCGAAAGTTATGGCCATTTTAAGTTTGGACTCTGAATGAGGGTTTCTAGCGAGGTGCTGGAAGGGTGGGGATCGATTTTGTGGATATGGTCGGTTTTGGAGATGGTGGCTATTTTGTGTATCAATGTTGTGGTATGGCAGTGAATGGTAATTACCATACTGACCTAAAACAAATCTAAACAATAACCTAATTAGGGTTTTTGGAGAGACAAAGGAAGAGTGAATGAGTTCGATTTATAGATAGGGTCAGTTTTGTGGATGAGATCAGTTTATCAAGATTGAGTTTGTGGGATGGCAGCGGATGGAAGGGACCAAACTGAACCAAAACAATTCTAAACCAGCAACCAACTCAACATAGGACACAAATTCAGAACCGCGGACTCCAAAACTAAATTGTGCAAAGGCTAAGGCGATGGTTTTAGGTCAGGAAAACTGATCATAATTTTTTGACTTTTTGTGGACTATGGAATGAAACAAATTGAATCTAAAGATAATATGATACCTCACGGGCAACCTAAATCTTGATACCACTTGATAGAGGACGAGGCCCGATCTTCCATGAGGTATGATAACTTGATTGGGTGGAGATCTCGATGTTAATGATCTAAGGCTCCGAGCAAAAGGATCATCACAATCACTACATCAGTTCTCCATTGGTTATCACCCGTGACACATGGGTGACCTCGTCACGAAAGCTTATCCCTGCAAGCGCAATCAAGAACACAAGCAAGAACAGGAAGAATACAACCAAAACTATGTTGATTACGAGTTGGGGTCTCACAAACCGATGAATGACGACACTGTTTGATGACATATATGATCTAAGCAAAACCCAAAACCTAATGTGGCTGCAACTGCTGAATAAATAGTGTATTAGGGCATGCGTGACCCCTGGTCACGCTCCTAATTGGCTCCGACACAATACACGGCCCAACAGCCCAACAGATGATGTCACAGCACCAAAATAGAATCTGAACGCCGACTTGTTTTGATGATTCCCATTGACTCTAGATTAATTTTAAGGTGGAACCAGTTGGGTTGATTAGATAATATCCTTATATTTCCAACTAGATCAAGTCTGTCGCAATCAAAGTCGGGATGCATCCTACGCGTCTATTTTAGAGCAGAATGGTCCTAGAACTCGAGATGGAATCGCATATGAGTTAGACTTGATCTCCTTCCTGTTGTGGATGCCCTTGCTGCTCCTCCTCAACACCTTGGTCTTTCCTTAGTCCTTGCTGGTCCTCTTCAACATTCCTAGTCATCAAAACATCTGTGGCCCCAAGCGTAAGCTCTAAAACACAATTGACTAGATTAGGACAAACCTGGAGGTTTAGCTGTCATGCACATGATCATGTTATGGGTCCATGAATTGTATGTATAGGTGCGATGTCCTCATCAGGACCTGTGCGGTGATGACAGGTCCATCCCATGATGGGGAGAAGCTTGTGTTTGTCCTTGGTGGTTATGATCCTTCTCAACACCAGGTCGCCGATGTTGAACGATCTACCGCGAACCTATCGGTCATGGTAGTGCTGCAAATCTTGCTAGTACTTGGTAGAGCGTATGATGACTGTCTTGTGCCTCATTGAGTAGGTCGGTAGAAAGTTGTGCATTTGTTGTTGCCTGCTTGTCATTTTAGGCCTAGATCCTTGGTGACCCGTACTCCAGCTCCAAGAGGAGCATCGCCTTAGCGCTGAATGCTAAAAAGAATGGTGTGTAGCCCATCGTCCTAGAAAGTGTGGTTGGGAAACTCTAGAGTACGATGAGCAACTCAGCTAGCCATCGTCTGGTGAACTTCTTGAACCTACCAAATATTTGCGGCTTGAGGCCTTGTATGATTAGACTGTTAGCATGCTCGACCTAGCCATTGGTCTATGGGTGTGCCATCGTAGCCCAGTCGATGTGGATATTGAAGTCGTCACCAAATTGGAGAAATGGCTGCCACGTGAACTGAGTTCCATTATCGGTGATGATGGAGTTGGGTACCCTGACTTGATAGACAATGTCTCAGAAGAATGCAGCAGCCTCTGATGACTTGAGCTTGTCGATAGGCTTCTCCTTGATCCATTTAGTTAATTTGTCTACAAGCATGAGCAGATGGGTGAAGCCCCTGGGCGCCTTTTGAAGGCCCCGACCAAGTCCAGCCCTAAACCATGAAGGGCTAGGTGACAGGTATGGTCTGCAGGTCTTGACTTGGCATGTGTGTTTGCCACGCATAGTACTGGCAGCCTTCACAAGTCTGAATGACCTATTTAGCATCGGCCATGGCCGTGGGCCAATATAATCCTTGCATGAATGCTTTGCCGATGAGGGACAATGGTGCCACGTGGTGCTCGCATGTTCCACCGTACACGTCGGCGAGCAGCTGTTGTCCTTCTTCGATCACGATGCACTTTTGCTTGATTCTAGAGGCGCTCGTCTTCTAAAGTGTTCCATTGACGAGCACAAAGGATTTTGCTTTATGAGAGAGTCGCCTTGGTTTAGTCATGTCTTTGGGTAGGGTCTCATCAGATAATCGATCGATGAAAGGCTAGCGCTAGTCTTACTGATCGGTCGTCGAAACCAGCCCCCGAGCCTTGGCCGCAGGGTCGACTTGGTGGTCAACTATCTTGGCCAACTCCTTCGGTTGCTCGATGTTTATGGAGGGTTTGTAGAGGTCAGAGGCAAAAACTGCATCTAGAATGGGCTTTCACCCTGAAGTGATTAGGGATGGCAATGGGTACCAAAAACTCGATACCTAATGGGTAAAAACCCTATTAGGGCATGGGTATGTCAATTTTTGATACCCATGGGTATTTTATTTGGTCATTTATTATACCCATTGGGTATGGTGGGCATGAGTATGTTCTCTCTTAGCCCATACCCGTTACCCGATAGGAAACCCACTAACATATGACATGTGGGTTCGGATTACGAGACTTATTCTCTCTCATGCATGTGGTTGTATGCTATTGCCATTTAATGCTAAATGTTGTTGGCCTCGTGATAAAATTATGTCGGGTTTGATGAATTTATCATGCTAGCACAAAGATACTATGTTATTTTAGCATCTTGCAACATTGATGAAGTATGAGGTTTCAACATTTTGTAGTTGGTACTTACTTTTAAGATTCAAAATGATCATGTCTACTATAATGTTAGTGGGTATGGGTACCCGATGGGTACTACCAATGGTGGGTATGGGTATGGTGCAATTTTGTACCCATGATGGGTAGTGGGTATGAGCATGGGGCATTTTTTCTCTATTGGTTATGAGTATGGCTTTGTGTACACATTGGGTACCTTACCTACTGCCATCCCTAGACATGATGGTCGAGAGTTCGTCAGCCTCCTCGTTAAATCACCTGTAGCTGTGGTGCAACTCAAAGCCTTTGAATTTTTCTTCCAACTTTTGGACCTCATCGTACTACGCACACATCCGTGGGTCACACAGCTCCATTGCCTTCTAACCTGATCGACGACCAACTTGGAGTCGCCCCTTACCAGCACTTGTCGCGCCCCCACCTCGGCCACGATCTAGAGCTTGTTGATGAGGGCATAGTATTGCACAACATTGTTGGTGACATCGATGTGGAGGTAGATGGTGTAGTAGAGCTTGTGTCCTTGAGGAGACGTGAGAACGATGCCCGCACTACTTCCTGTCTTGAGGTTGGACCCATCGAAGTACATGGTCCAGTACTTTCGATTGGGGGAGGTACCTGCACCTCTGTCCACTCAATGATGAAGTTGGCAAGAGCATGGGACTTGATCGTAGTCCTAGGGATATAGCTGATGTCGAGCCCATTAGGTTCGAGGGACCATTTCATGATGCGCTCGGACGCGTCACGATTGCGAACGATCTCATCAAGGAGTGTCGTGGACACCACAGACACATGGAGCCGATCAAAGCATTGTATCCATTTTAGCTTAGCAATGAGGACTACGTAGAGTAGCTTATAGATTTGAGGGTACCGAGCTTTAGAATCGATCAGCATCCTGCTGACGAAGTAAATGTGCCTCTGGACTTTGAGTATGTGACCCTAGTTCTATCTCTCCACCACTAGTGCAGCGCTGACCACCTACGTGGAGCTGCAACGTAGAGGAAGAGATTTTTACCTGGGTTAGGCATGACCAAGACAGGCGGCAAGGTCAAGAACACCTTTATCCGATCAAGGGCCTCCTAGTTTTCTGTAGTTCAAGAAAATTGGTCACTCTTCTTGAGGAGTTTGTCAAGGGGCATGCCCTTCTCTCCAAGCTTGGAGATGAACCGACTGAGTGTGGCGACACATCTGACCAACTGCTATACTCCTTTGAGGTTCTGAATGGGACCCATTTGCCAGATGGCCTCGATTTTTCATAGTTAGATTCGATCCAGCGGTCCAAGACCATGAAGCCTAGGAGTTTACCCTTAGGGACTTCAAATACACACTTCTTGGGGTTGAGCTTGATTCAGAACCTTCTAGGTCGGCTATGAGGTCATCGGACTTTCTGGATTCCACGACGATGTCATCGACATAGACTTCAATGTTGCGCCCGACCTAGTTGATAAAGCACTAGACCATGCAACACTGGTATGTTGCCCCAACATTCTTCAGATCGAAGGGCATGGAGACATAGAAGAACGTTCCAAAGGGGGTGATGAATGCGGTGGCGTGTTGGTTAGTCTCTTTCATGGCCATCCGCTGATAGCTTGATTAGGCATCTAGAAGGAAAGGAGCTTGCACCCTGTCGTGGAGTCTATGACCTGATCAATGTGTGGGAGTGGAAAAGGGTCTTTTGGGCATGCCTTGTTAATGCCCGTGTAGCCAACACACATCCTTCGGCTCTCATTCTTCTTCTTCTTCACTAATATAGAATGCTACCCACACCGGTTGATTATTAAGGCCCATGTTTATGGATAGGAAGTTGTTTTGCCTATGGAGATAAGCTAAAATGCTGTCAGGTTTGCCAAGCAGAATGATCTAGATGCCGGTGATTATTATAATTTGATAATGGACAATATTGATGAAGTGACCGAAAAGATATTGACAACCTTACGGGAGATCGAGAAAGACAAGATCATGGTTGCCAAAACCTACAATAAGAAGGTCAAGACTAAGTCATTCCAAGTTGGAGACCAGGTGTGGAAGATCATGTTACCACTAAGAAGCCAAGACCAGAAGTTTGGCAAATGGTCACCAAGCTGGAAAGGCCCTTACAGAGTCACACAGGTAATAACTGGTAATGCCTACATGTTACAGACTTTACAATGTGAGAAACTACCCAAGGCACTGAATGGTCATTTCTTCAAGCAATATCATCCTAATATGTGGCAAAATGCTTAGAAAAACTGATGTTGTCACATCGAGTTGATTCCAGCCTGCACTAGTGTTTTTGGTTTGCTCAGCTTTTCCAAAAGGCAGGGGCATGTGTTGAGAACCATTTGTGACACTAGGCATGACCATATGGTCCGACCATGAGGCCCATATGGTTCGCCCATAGGCGCGGACGATCCACGGTAGGGTTAGATCAGACAGTTAAGCTCCTTTCTCTGCTCGTGTTTATCCATCTAAACTCATAGAATCTATTGGAGAACGCCTAGGAATGGGTCTAGACCTCCCCCTTATATATATTTGAAGGGGTAGGGTCGATTGAGACACCAACAATCAAACCAATCAATCAATTTATCATTCCTTTATTTTTCATGTCCTAGGAGTAGCAGTAACTTAGTCTTCCTCATCCCATATTCACCTCTCTTCGACTATACATTGTCTGGAGGCGTCTTGGGTGGCCTACTGACCCCAGATAAACCCTAGGATCTCTCCTTAATGGGGTCCCTCCCGAGGAGTCAAATCCAGGTGATGTTGGCGAACGCCGCTGCCTCTATGCACATGTGGACCATCTGGCCACCAAACGCGTACCGTCTAGCTCGGCACAGCGAAGAACCCGCTACCTGCCGTGGGTTACGGACCATCCGACCCTCATCCATGGACCATCCACGCTGTCATAGAGAGTACCACCTTCGGTACACCTCATAGTGATTGACATCCAGATCTGTGCCAACAAGGAGGAAATAAACAAACTCCTCGTCCCTACCACTATAGATGTACAAAAGGTCCACCCGGCATGGCCTGGTCTGGACCTAGCAAAGCACGACCTGTTTATGGCACGACCCGCCAAGCACGATCGTCAAACCGGGACGGGCCTTAATGACCCGTGGACCTGAAACCCTGCACGAGCTTGGCAGGTCGTGGGCCTAAACATGTCGGGCCAGCCCGACCTGAAAACAGGGCCTTGCCGTCTCGAGCCCATTTACCTAAGCTCAGCAGCAAGAAGCCAGAAGCAGTTCACAACAGCAATAAGGAGTATAGTTCATACTTCAGAGCAATCAGCATAGCAACAACACAATTACATAGGCACACAGCAGTATAACACACATAGAATTCAACAGAAATTATACTTAAAAAAGCTGTTTGTGCAATGGCTGCCTCTGAAAGCATCTAGGCCCCTGGTTGGTTTTAGTGATTAATGACAACGTAATGTTATATGTGACTAACGTGTGTTTTGCAGAGACAAATGGTAAGTTAGGTCACATTATAGGTAGAAGTACTACAACGGTGAAAACAATCCCGGAGATAAGAACTCAAAGCGACGAAACACAAAGTGAAGGTCTACGTAGTCCGAGTGTCAAGGAGTTGCGGACACTCGTGATTTAGTTAGGTCTTTTATTTTGTTTTAGCCGTACTATAAAGAGGGGTTGTCGATGAGTAGTTTGACCAAGAGAGTTCTAGTGTAGTGTTGGTGCATATTCACACTCACATATAGTGCTAGGTGACACTCTAGAACATACTCACAAGTTAGAACGAAAACCAATTTGAAAAACAGAAGAAAATAGAAAATAGGGTTTCGGACTTTAGGGCATCGGACTGTCCAGTGCGCACCGGACTGTCCGGTGCGCCCTCTGCTAGGTGGGGCCAGGCTGGCCCAAGGGAAGGGTTTCCCCATGCAGAAACCCGAGAGTGCAAGGTTCCCGAGTGGAATTTTAGTGGCGCACCGGACAGCGCACCGGACAGCGCACTGGACAGCGTACCGGACTGTCCGGTGCGCACCGGACAGTGACTGTTCACTGTCCGGTGTGCCATCCGCCCAACGGCTAGCTGTCAGAACTAGCCGTTGGAGTCGACCGTTGGCGCACCGGTGGCGCACCGGACTGTCCGGTGCGCCCATGTGTAGAACATTGCCTGTAACAGCTAGTTGGTGGGTGAGGGCTATTTATACCCCCTCCACCCACCATATTCAATGTCTTACTGCCCACATTAATTCCTACACATTGGTAGAGCATTGCAAGCACAAAAAGCCTAGTGAGGAGATTAGAGAATCTTAATCACGCATTTGGACCTTATTAGCGCTAGCGAGAGCCACCTAGAGCACACACCACTTGCATTAGGCTTCTCTTGGTCAAGCGAAAGTCTACGGCTTGTTACTCTTGGTGATCGGCATCACCTAGACGGCTTGGTGGTGATGGGAGCTCGGTGATCATCGTGGAGATCTTGTTGGTGACCCGACTCAAGTTTGTAAGCGGTCGTGAGGGATCCACCGCGCTGGAGTGGCAAAGGATCATCTCGTAGTGAGCACTTGTTTCTTGCGAGGACCAAGGGGGAGCGATACCCTTGCGCGGGTGCTCCAATGAGGACTAGTGGAGAGTGCCGACTCTTCGATACCTCGGGAAAAATTGGAGGAGTCTTCTAAACCTTGCTTTACATTCTGCACTTAATTCAAGCATTTTACATTGTGTATTTGTTTAGCAAGTATTTGAAGTATTGTCTTAGCATTGTTGTATTTCTAGTATTATTCTCTTAGTGCTAGTTGTTGGGGCGAAGTTGGGCTCTTGCTTAGGTTTTAATTAGTGTTGATTTTTAGAAAAGCCCAATTCACCCCCCTCTTGGGCATCATGATCCAATCAATTGGTATCGGAGCCTTGTTGCTCTTAGATTAGCTTAACCGCTCGAGTAACGATGTGCGGCGGGGATGGACCTCCTCCCGTTTTTGATGGTGACGATTTTCCATATTGGAAAATTCATATGGAAGCCTATTTAGAGGCTATAGACATTGGTGTCTACAAAGCCGCCACTCAAAGATTTCCCCAACCTAGATATCCCACAAATCTTGTTGGTGAAGAGTTTAATTATGAGAAATGGAATGCTAAGGCCAAAAACACCCATTTTAGAGGCCTTTGCAAGGATGTGTTTAATAGAGTTAGAAATCATAAAAATGCTCATGATTTGTGGATGGACATATGTGCTCTACATGAAGGAACTAGGAGTGAGCGTGAGGAGAGATATCACATTGCTATGAGAAAGTTAAATTCTTTTGAAATGCTTGCTAATGAAAATGCCAATGCTATGTACTCACGTCTCAATGTTCTTGTAGAGGAAGTAAATGGCTTGGGGCTTACACAAATTTCACAACCGGGTGTTGTGAGGAAGATTCTCAGTGTCCTCCCAATTGACAAATATGGACACATTGTCACTGTGCTGTATCAGATGGTTCTTTCAGTTACCACACCTACACAGATATTGGGAAAGATCAATGCTCATGAGATGTACATGCACATCAATGACAAGGATGAGTCATCTTCCAAGAGAAAGGATTTGGCTCTCAAAGCAAATCAAGAAAGAAAAGGAAAAGCTACAGTACAAATTGAGGAAGAATCCTCAAGTGATGATGACCTTGATGCTAACATTGCCTTAATGGTGAGGAAGACCACCAAGATGTTAAAGAAGCTCAACAAAGAAGACATCAAATTTGATTCAAGAAAGAAGAAATTCTTTTCCAGCAAAAGAAAGCCCATTTCTGAAATGGATTGCTACAACTGTGGAGAGCTTGGTCATCTTGCGCATCAATGTAACAAGCCCAAGAAGAACAAGTTCAAGGGCAAGAAAGAAGATGACAGCGATGATGAGAAAAAAGAAAAAGAGATTCTTCAAGAGGAAGGATGGGAAGCACAAGAGGTTCCACAAAAAGAAAAATGGAAAGGCATATATTGTTGGTGACTGGCTCACTGACATTGAGTCATCAAGTGGATCTTCTTCAAGTGAAGAAGAAAATGATGAAAAAGTTGCCGCCATCGCCGAGGACTTCTCTTCACCACCACCATCGCCATCATCGACTTCTCACCTATGCCTCATGGCTAGAGGTGAACGGAAGGTACAAAATGATAATGATATTACTGATGATAGTGATAGTGATAGTGATGATGAATTTGCTTCACCTTCCTATGATGAACTAGCTAACTTGCTAAAAGAATACACTCAAATCATTAGGAAGTCAAAAGCTAGATGTGATAAGTTGAAAAATGAAAATGAATCTTTGAATGCCAAATATGACATATTTATGAAAGCTAGTGATGAAATGAAAGAAGAAAACAAAACTATGTCATCCGCTGTAAATGAGCTCACATCCTCCCTAAAAGATGTTAAGGATAAATGTGACAAGTTAAATGAAGCTAATAGGGAGTTGAAAGATAGACTAGTGAAAATCAAGGAAGACTATACTAAGATTAAATTTGATCATGATAATCTTCTTGTTGGAAATGAACTTTTATCTTGCAATACACATGAGGCTATTAACCTTGTTATTAAGATTGATGTAGCAACCTCATGTGATGACTTGGGTCAAGGTGATCAAACTAATCTACATGATGAATTGACCGAAAAAGTTGAAGTCTTGACTCTAGACAATAAAAAATTGAAGAGATACCTGACTGATGCAACCACAAGAGGAAAGGTTGCCATTGAGAACAATGATTTCAACAATGAGTTGGCAATGGATAATGAAAGGCTTAAAAATGAGGTCAAGAAACTTAAGAGTGAAAATGAACATCTTGCAACAAGTGTGCAAAAGTTCAAGGGCCAATACCTCCAAAATGAATTGCTCATGAACACTGTCATGAAAAACAACTTCACCCGTAACCAAGTTTGGACCCTGGAGAAGCCCCCACAAGATGAAAGGATCATTGGAACAAAGTGGGTGTTCAGAAATAAACAAGATGATCAAGGTGTTATTGTAAGAAACAAGGCAAGACTTGTTGCAAAGGGATTCTCTCAAGTTGAAGGCCTAGATTTTGGAGAGACCTTTGCACCGGTTGCTCGACTGGAAGCCATCCGTATCCTACTCGCATATGCATCATGCTATGATATTAAGCTTTATCAAATGGATGTAAAAAGTGCATTTTAAATGGCTTCACAAATGAACTTGTATATGTTGAGCAACCACCTAGATTTGAAGACCCTAGATATCCTAACCATGCTTACAGGTTGTCCAAGGCGCTATATGGGCTAAAGCAAGCTTCAAGGGCTTGGTATGAGCGTCTTCGCGACTTCCTCATTGAAAAGGGCTTCAAGATCGGGACCGTCGACACAACTCTATTCTCAAAGAAACATAACGGTGATATTTTCATTTATCAAGTATATGTTGATGACATAATCTTTGGCTCGACAAATGACTATCATTGCAAGGAATTTGGTGAGTTGATGTCGAAGGAGTTCGAGATGTCAATGATTGGTGAGCTAATGTACTTCCTCGGCTTTCAAGTCAAGCAAATGGAAGATGGTAACTTTCTCTCACAAGAGAAGTACACCAAAGACTTGTTGAAAAGATTCAAGATGGAGAAGTGCAAACCAATCAAGACACCTATGCCAACAAATGGACATCTCGACCTAGATGAGGGAGGTAACCCGGTTAATCAAACTCTCTACCGTTCTATGATTGGTAGTTTATTGTATCTTACCGCATCTAGGCCCGATATCATGTTTAGTGTCTGCATGTGTGCTAGATTTCAATCTAATCCTAAGAAAGCTCATCTTCGCGCTGTTAAAAGAATTCTTAGGTATCTCGGGCACACCACAAGCGTTGGTCTGTGGTATCCCAAAGGAGCTACTTTTGATCTAATTGGCTATTCCGATTCGGATTATGCCGGTTGCAAAATTGATAGAAAAAGTACTTCTGGGGGGTGCCATTTGCTTGGGAGATCACTAGTATCATGGACATCCAAAAAGCAAAATAGTGTTGCCTTGTCAACCGCCGAAGTGGAATACATTGCCGCGGGTGCTTGATGCACACAAATTTTATACATGAAACAAACTCTTCTAGAGTATGGCGTAGTTCTAGAAAAGGTACCTTTGTTGTGTGACAATGAGAGTGCTGTTAAAATTGCTAATAATCCTATACAACACTCTCACACCAAGCACATTGATATCCGTCATCACTTCCTTAGAGATCATGTTGCGAAAGGAGATATCATTTTAGAAGGAGTGAGGTTGGAAGATCAATTAGCGGATATTTTCACTAAGCCACTTGATAAAACCCGCTTTTGCATGTTGAGAAATTAACTAAATATACTTGATCTCAGAAATTTTATTTAAGATGTCAAATGGTGTTATCAAGCTTGCATTTGCATATTTACATTTCTTGTATTGCATCTAGGGCTTGTCTAACCTAGTTGAGATAACCGCCAACAAAGCGAGTGAAAAAGCTTAACTCGGGATCAAACTTGAC
>JAOPSE010000060.1:11426732-11594466 GCA_029449295.1 Zea luxurians | reverse complement strand
TGAACACAAGACAGTGATTTATCCTGTGGTTTGGCCAATGCCTACTCCATGTTGTGGTGACCTTTTTTGGTCAAGGACTCCACTCAATCCCTCTCAAGTGATCCAATGATCAACTTTGAGTACCATGGTTATCTTCTTCAGTAGTCTTTTCCCGTTTGCGAGGAATCTCCACAAGTTGGAGCCTCTTGCCCTTACAAAGTTTGATCACAAGAGAAGCACAAGAGTAAGGGAGAGAAAGCAACACACGCAAGATTCAATCCACAGCACACACACACACACAAGCCAAGACTTGAGCTCAAAACACGGGCGCAGGGAGTTCACAACTCAAACGGAGCTCAAATCACTAACACAACAATCCAAATGCGTGGAGGCGGAGTCTAGATGTCTTAAGATGCTTAGAGAATGCTTGGTGTACTGCTCCATGCCTAGGGGTCCCTTTTATAGCCCCAAGGCAGCTAGGAGCCGTTGGAGATCAACTTGGAAGGCAATTCTTGCCTTCTGTCGAGTGGCGCACCGGACAGTCCGGTGCACCACCGGACATGAACAGTAGTTGTCTGGTGCCCGAATCTCCTTCCTTTTCTGGCGAAGCCGACCGTTGGATCTTCGGATCCGTTGGCGCACCGAACACTGTCCGGTGCACACCGGGCAGTCCGGTGTGACTATCCGATCGTTTGGCTTGGCCATGTGTTCCGCCCGTTGATCGCGCAAACGACCGTTGGCCACGAGCGCCTATGGCTCACCGGACAGTCCGGTGAATTATAGTTGTGACGCCTTCTCCATTTCCCGAGGAGCGACGAGTTTCGTCACCGAAGACTTGGGCATGAGCGCTGATGACTCACCGGACAGTTTGGTGCACCATCGGACAGTCCGGTGATTTAGAGCCACGTCGCCGCGCCAAATCCCGAGAGCCAGCCAGTTTCGCCGCTGGGCCAGCCTGGGGCACTGGACACTATCCGGTGCACCACCGGATAGTCCGGTGCGCCACAGGCTGGAGCAGATTTGGCTGAATCGAGCCACTTATTCCTCAGTTCTTTTTCTCTTTTCTTGGTCATGTCTCTAGCACTTAGATAAACATGTTAGTATCCAAAAACAATTTACTAAGTCTAGAGACATACCTTGTTCCTTGATTTGCAATTTGGCACTTATAAACTTAAAACCATATGTTGGGCATCTAATCACCAAAACAATTATAGAAATGGCCCAAGGGCACATTTCCCCTTTCAATCTCCCCCTTTTGGTGATTTATGCCAACACATTAAAGCAACTAAGAAGTGCAAATTAAGACCAAATCTTTCTTCACTTAGTATTTGGCATATTTGGATCACTTTTGCCACCACTTGGTTTGTTTTTGCAAATCAAATTCTTTTTCCTATCTCTAAGTCAAACACACTTGTTTAGGCAAATAGAGAAATATTCCAAGAGTAAAATTGATCAAGTGCCAAAAACTCTCCCTTTTTCCCATAATCAAAATTTTCCCCATAAGAGACCAAATTTGCTATAAGAGGATTTTGGACAAAAAAAAATCTAACCCTACTATTTTCAAAATTCACAAGTGGTTGGCTGATCCATTTGCTTTGGCCTTAATTTCTCCCCCTTTTGACATGAAGCACCAAAACGGGAGAACTTTTGGTCCTTTAACCCCATTGCCTCACCAAAATGTCAAATAGGAGCAAAAAGGCAATGAGAGCATTAGTATGAACATGGAATTAAATACACTTATACCGGAGTGCAATGGAAGTCTTTTCGTCGCCCAAGTTCATTTTCCCTTTCAATGGTCCTTCGAGGCTACTTCAAGTGTACTTAAACAGACAAGTTAGTCTCAAAGAAGTCAAGTTGTAGCACATCTCCCCCTAAACATGTGCATCAATTGCATATGGACTTGTGAGGTCCGGGGATGACTTGTACAACTTGAGCACCACAAATAAATAATAAATGAGGTAAATGCTCAAAGTAACATGATCAAAGGCATATAATACATGTATGCTCTAGATCAATCCAAGTTACGCGGATCTAAGACATTTAGCTCATTATGCAACCTGAAAACCTTTTCTCATCTAAAGGCTTGGTGAAGATATCAGCTAGCTGGTTCTCGGTGCTGATGTTGGTAAACATCGTGATGCGTCACGAGGCCCGATCTTCACGACGTAGGATCAATCTTCAGATAACTAGCTTCGAAGAAGCTAAGATAACTTGCTGCAAGCAGCGATAACTAGTGCAACCTGATAAATAAACTCGAAGCCAACCACCGTCTTTAACCGGCAGCCTGAATCGAGGATTTGTCCAACCACACTCTCAAAGAACCAACCAACACAGCCTACAATCAATCGAGGAGACCTCGAAGGGAGTAGGAGCACCAATTGGGAGCGGATGAAGCCGCCGCTTCTGCAATCCCGCGAAGGAATTCACAAGAGCAAAGGGGTAGAGATCACTCTCAATATTTGTTAGCACACAGCTGAACAAAAGGGTTCTGTTTTAGATTATCATAAGCTGCCTTACATCATAGACATAGGGGGGTATTTATACTAGTAACAACCAGCCTTAGCGAGGTATAAACACAAAACAAAAGTATTTTCACGTGCTAATGTGAAGGAGCCTCTTCGGGAGATCTGCAGAGCTGATTTCCGTGTGGCTGTTTGACTTCTGCGCAGCCTTCAGTATTTTGACAATAACTTCTTCTAGGAATCTTCAAATGACGTGGGACTGGTTGCACTGGAAAGCTAACTTGATAATCTTTCTCACCATATATAGCATGCTTAATGAAACTTTGTAGAATGATGCAATTTAATACGAAACTTGGTCATCAAGCAGACTGTTGACCTTCTGACCAGTCAGCACTAAAGTAGGTCGGCTGCCTTTCTGGTAGATTTGATTAAGTCGGCTTTAGAAGCATTGGAAACTAGACTTCAAGAGCTTTCCAAAAAGTACTTATGGGTCTTTATAGCTTTTGGGAATCAAAAGATATGACTATTTCTTCTGGACGGTTCTGTTGCGTTGGACTGACTCGGACATAGCTCTTCTTGTTGATTCGCCCTTGATAAGTTTTGGCCTTCCTCTTGGTGAACCTAAGTAATATCAACATATACAACTTAGGTAGCATAAAGTTCTCATTAGTGTTTAATTGAAATTCATAAAGTAGCGCGTGCACCTCTTGTTGTAGCTTCTTAGCTCGGCTACGTGTAATTGGTCCATCAAGGACTAATGCGTGCACCTCTTGATGTAGCTTCTTAGCTCGGCTACGTGTAATTGGTCCATCAAAGACTCGGGTTGGTGATGATGTTGGTTGTACTTTAATTGATGTAGTATAACTTGGGGGTTGTAACGTGTTTCTTAATGGCATGGTCGTATCATCCTCCTCCCCTTGGAAAGGAGTCGTCCTCGACTCTGAAGTGTCTTCACTTGTAAATGGTAAGAGGTTCAGCAACATTGAACGTGTTGCTCACGCTATAACTTGGTGGAAGATCTATCTTGTATACATTATTATTGATCTTGGCAAGAACACGAAATGGACCATTCCCTCGTGGCATCAATTTAGATTTGCGTTGATCAGGAAAACGCTCTTTGCACAAGTGAATCCAAACCACGTCCCCCGATTTAAATAACACTTTCTTCCCATGCTTGTTAATGCTTGCAGCCTTGCGCACTGCTTTGAGCTCAATTGCTTCATTGGTCTTCTCATGTATATTTTTTATATATGCAGCATGCTTGGAGGCTTCCATATTGGTTCTTTCATTCGTTAGAGCTGGCCAATCCTTGATTGCCTTTACCTTGGATTCATCCACTTCTATTCCCTTTCCTGAAACAACAAGGCCAAGAAATACAACATGGTATGTGCAAAAACTGCACTTCTCAAGATTAGCAAATAATTTCTCTTTTCTAAGCTCATCTAAAGCTTGTTGAATGTGTTTCACATGTTCATCAAAAGATTTGCTGTAAATTAGAATATCATCAAAGTAGACAACAACAAATTTTCCAATGAAAGTTCTTAAACATGGTTCATTAATCTCATAAAAGTGCTAGGAGCATTTGTCAAACCAAATGGCATCACTATCCATTCATACAACCCAAATTTTGTTTTAAATGCAGTCTTCCACTCATCTCCAGTTTTCATTCTTATTTGATGGTATCCACTTCTCAAATCAATTTTAGTAAAAATTGTGGAACCACTTAATTCATCAAGCATTTCTTCTAGCCGTGGAATAGGATGGCGATAGCGAACAGTAATATTATTTATAGCTCTACAATCAACACACATCCTCCAAGATCTATCTTTCTTAGGTACTAAAATCACAGGAACAGCACAAGGGCTTAAGCTTTCACGAACAAAACCTTTATCAAGAAGTTCTTGTACTTGCCTTTGTATTTCCTTAGTTTCTTTAGGATTGGTTCGATATGGTGGACGGTTAGAAAGTGCAGCCCCTGGAATAAGATCGATTTGATGCTCAATCCCTCAAATTGGAGGTAGTCCAGCCGCTGTTTCTTGTGGAAACACATCTTCAAAGTCCTACAAAAGATCAGCCACAACACTAGGAACAGATGTTATGTCGTTAGGAGAAATCAAAACATCTTTGTTCACAAGTACAAAGAGCACTTGGTATGGGATGTTCCTCACTTCTCTCAGCTCAGATTTTGTGGCTAGCATAACTAGATGTTCTCCCTCTTCCTTCTTTTTATCTCTTGAATTTGGCTTGTAGCACTCGCTCACCGAATTGTGGATGGCACTCAATTTCTTTTGCTCTTCTCCTCCTCTACTTGCTATACTAATTTCAGTTTTCTTTTGTAAATGTTCAGCCATGATTTGTTGAGGGGTCATAGGCTTAAGTACAAACTTTCTCCCTTTCAGATCTAGCGTGTACTGATTTGTTCTTCCACAATGCTGAGAATATCAGTCATATTGCCAAGGTCTTCCTAGTAGCATGTGACAAATAGACATGGGTGCAACATCGCACTCCACCGTGTCAACATACTCTCCAATCTTGAACGGAACTTTCACCTTATAACCAATCTTGATATCTCCCGATTCATTCAACCATTGGACATGATATGGATGGGGGTGTCGCTGCAACTTCAAACCAAGCTTTTCAACCATCTCACGACTTGCAAGATTATGGCAGCTCCCTCCATCAATGATCACCTTTACTACTTTGTCTTGTACTCTGGCTCGCATTTGAAAAAGATTATGTCGCTGTCCAATTTCAGCTTCTTTCATTTGAACACTGAAGATTTGTGTAACCACAAGAGTAGTACCATGCTCAAATTCACATCTCGTATGTTCTTCAAATTTATCAATGTCATCTTCATTTCCTGCTTCAGCTTCCTCTTCACTAGCTGATGTATATTCTCCATCATCAGTCACAAGGATCACACGATTATTTGGACACTCCTTTATGACATGACCACGACCTCCACACTTGAAGCACTGAATACCACTACTATTGGCTGTTGAACCCACTGATGTTGAAGTGGATGCTGCTGGTTTATAACTCGTGTTTGGAGCAGCACCGTTCTTTCCACTAGAAATGCCTTGAATATTGGACCGCAAGCCTCTAGTTGAACCTTTTGTCGCTGAGGATGCAGCAGTAAACCTTGAGATCGATTTGCTTCCTCTAGTCATGGTTCGTGCACCATATGACAAGGGCTTGCTGCTCTTAGCATCTTGTTGCAGCTGGCGTTCAGCTTTGGTGGCTTGATGTACCAAATCAATAAGACTTTTGTACGGCTGAAACTCAACAATACGCTGAATGTTGCGGTGTAACCCAGCCATGAAACGTGCAATGGTTTGCTCCTCGTCTTCATACACATTGGCTCTAATCATGGCCTTCTCCATCTCCTTATAATACTCCTCAACAGAGAAACTTCCTTGCCTCAAATTCTGCAATTTATCAAAAAGATCACGCCGATAATGCTTCGGCACAAAACGAATTCTCATTTCTCGCTTCATCTCTTGCCAAGTAATAATAGGGTCCTCTCCATCTTCTTCACGATCACGAAGAAGTTGCTCCCACCAAATCAGAGCATATCCTTCAAACTCAAGAGATGCCATTGCAAGTTTCTTCTCCTCTGAATAATTATGTGGGCGGAAGATTTTCTCCACCTTTAATTCCCATGTGAAATAATCTTCAGGATCAGATCTACCATCAAATTTTGGCATGGTAAACTCAAGTTTCCCAAATCTCTTTTCTTGGTTGACGCCTCTATGATGACGACGACCATAGCAATGTTGGGACTGATCATCATCATTCCCAAATTCAGATTCCTCATTGTCATCATTTCTTCGATTCCGGCCTCTTCCTCTACCACGTGCAGCACCTTGATTTCTCCTCCCATGTTCACTTGCTCTTCTAGAATAATTTTCTTCACCTTCTTCCCCACCTTCATCATGGTTTCTTACACCGTCAGGGAGTCAACGATGACCTCTG
Source organism: Zea luxurians (assembly GCA_029449295.1). NCBI lineage: Eukaryota > Viridiplantae > Streptophyta > Magnoliopsida > Poales > Poaceae > Zea > Zea luxurians. Next base: position 11,588,050 of record JAOPSE010000060.1, on the reverse strand, counting down.
ATTTCAGCCATAAGTGTCTGAAGATCTTGTGCCAACAGATCTTGCTTGGCTTCTATGCTTTGTTTGAGCTCATTGAATTGTATCATGGTGACACATTCTTCAATCTCAATGTTGGGATCCATCTTCCTGCGAAATTAGTGGCGACAAGGCAACAAATATAGGTGGAATATGAAGCTATATAGAATCTCACAACCTGACCACTCTTACCAACCAAGGCTCTTATGAGTTCCCTGCGGGTTGCAAGAAAATGTGTGGTGGTAACAAGAAAGTGGTGGTTAAGCGAATACAAGACCAGAGTACCGATTACGATGGCTTATATGTGGAGCTTGGTGGGGAATAATAAACAAGGAATGCAATCTGAATCCTAGTTGTTGTAAAGTTAAATAACCATCCAACTAGAAGTTCTATGCCTAGTGCTGACAACAAGATACGAGTGATGTAAGTAGATCAAACACACGTGCAAAGAAATTTCAGATTTGATGCAAATCAAGGAGTATGATTGGAATGCAAATGTTGCAATCGGACCCAACCAAAATTTTGCACCAAATGACAATAGCAAACTGGTTGAACAACTTGATGAACTTTCAGCACTTGTGCACATAAACAAACCGATCGTTCTACTTTTCTTTCATAATCTTGCTCAACACTTTTTTTTGGTACTTTCCTTTCTTCTCTTTTTTTTGATACTCTTTTTTTATAGAACTAAACACAGAGATCTGATATGATATTGCACACTTTATAATAATTAACAAAGAACTCAACCAGTGGCTATAACTTAAATAGGATCAAAGTTAACGTGAAGGAAATGATGAGGGTTTTTAGATTTTTCTTTTTGTGGATATTTTCAGATATATATATAAGAGGCTCAAAGGGAACACAAAGGATAGAGTGACCAGCAACTAAACAAAGACTCTAAGGACTGAAACTTAACAAAACTCACTGGAACAACAGATTGAAACCAAGGGCTATGGCAAAAAATATTTTATGGCTTTTTGGTGGATAGGACGAACACAAAATATATGTAGCTAAGGGAAAAGAATCCTATCGTGGCAACTGAGACTTTGATACCAGATGATGTGTCACGAGGCCCGATCTTCACGACGTAGCATCAATCTTCAGATAACTAGCTTCGAAGAAACCAAGATAACTTGCTGCAAGCAGCGATAACTAGTGCAACCTGACAAATAAAACTCGAAGCCAACCACCGTCTTTAACCGGCAGCCTGAATCGAGGATTCGCCCAACCACACTCTCAAAGAACCAACCAATATAGCCTACAATCAATCGAGGAGACCTCGAAGGGAGCAAGAGCACCAACTAGGAGCGGATGAAGTCACCGCTTCTGCAATCCCGCGAAGGAATTCACAAGAGCAAAGGGGTAGAGATCACTCTCAATATTTGTTAGCACACAGCTGAACAAAAGGGTTCTGTTTTAGATTATCATAAGTTGACTTACATCATAGACATAGGGGGGTATTTATACTAGTAACAACCAGCCTTAGCGAGGTATAAACATGAAACAAAAGTATTTTCACGTGCTAATGTGAAGGAGCCTCTTTGGGAGATCTGCAGAGCTGATTTCCGTGTGGTTGTTTGACTTCTGCGCAGCCTTCAGTATTTTGACAATAACTTCTTCTAGGAATCTTCAAATGACGTGGGACTGGTTGCATTGGAAAGCTAACTTGATAAGCTTTCTCACCATATATAGCATGCTTAATGAAACTTCGTAGAATGATGCAGTTTAATACGAAAACTTGGTCATCAAGCAGACTGTTGACCTTCTGACCAATCAGCACTAAAGTAGGTCGGCTGCCTTTCTGGTAGATTTGATTAAGTCGGCTTTAGAAGCATTGGAAACTAGACTTCATGAGCTTTCCAAAAAGTACTTATGGGTCTTCATAGCTTTTGGAAATCAAAAGATATGACTGTTTCTTCTGGACGGTTCTGTTGCGCTGGACTGACTCGGACATAGCTCTTCTTGTTGATTCGCCCTTGATATGTTTTGGCCTTCCTCTTGGTGAACCTAAGTAATATCAACATACATGACTTAGGTAGTGAGAGCACCTAGAGCGGGGGGGGGGGTAAATAGGTGATCCTGTAAAACTTAAAAACTTATAGCCACAAAAACTTGATTAGGAGTTAGCACAGTAATACCAAGTGGCTAGAGAGGAGTCTTAACAAAACACAATAACCACAAGAGATCAACACAGAGATGGCACAGTGGTTTATCCCGTGGTTCGGCCAAGACCAACGCTTGCCTACTCCACGTTGTGGTGTCCCAACGGACGAGGGTTGCAATCAACCCCTCTCAAGCGGTCCAAAGACCCACTTGAATACCACGGTGTTTTGCTTTGCTTTACTTTATCCCGCTTGCGAGGAATCTCCACAACTTGGAGTCTCTCGCCCTTACAAAGATGTTCACAAAGAAGCGCGGAGTAAGGGAGGGATGAGCAACTCACACAAGACACAAAGATCATAGCAAATACGCACACACAAGACCTAGACTTGAGCTCAAGAGACTATCACGAGTTTCTCACTAGAACGGAGCTCAAATCACTAAGAATGTCGAACAAGTGCGCAAGAACGAAGTGTGAGTGATCAACTATGCTCAAAGAATGCTTGGATATCTTCTCCATGCGCCAAGGGGTCTCTTTTATAGCCCCAAGGCAGCTAGGAGCCGTTGAAAGCATTGTAGGAAGGCAATTCTTGCCTTCTGTCGACTGACGCACCGGACAGTGTTGTTTCCTTATTTAGCGAAGCCGACGGTTACAGATTCAGAGCCGTTGGCGCACCGGACACTGTCCGGTGCACACCGGACAGTCCGGTGCACCCTTGTGACCGTTGGCTCGGCCACGCGTCACGCGCGGAATCCTCGGCCAACCGTTGGCCCGGCTGACCGTTGGCTCACCGGACAGTCCGGTGAATTATAGCCGTACGCCGTTGATGGCTTCCCGAGACCGACGACTTCGCCTGTGAACGGCTCACCGGACAGTCCAATGCACCACCGGACAGTTCGGTGATTTATACCGTACACCGCCGTCGAAGTCCCGAGAGCAGCAAGTTCGCCAGAGCCAGCCTGGCACACCGGACACTGTCCGGTGCACCACCGGACAGTTCGGTGCACCCAAACTGCGCAGACTTTGGCTGAACAAAGTCATCTCTTTTCCAATTCGATTTCTCCTGTTTCCAGAACTTAGACACAATACATTAGTCCATAAAACAATGTACTAAGTCTAGAAACATACCTTTTGACTTGATTTGCACTTTGTCCACCACTTTGCATAGATTAACACAAAAAGCACTTGTGTTGGCACTCAATCACCAAAATACTTAGAAATGGCCCAAGGGCACATTTCCCTTTCAATCTCCCCCTTTTTGGTGATTTATGCCAACACAACAAAGAGCAACTAAAAGAAGTGCAATATTAATGCAAATGAGAACTCAAAAAGGTTTTGATTCAAATTTGGTATATATGGATCATACTTTGCCACCACTTGGTTTGTTTTTGCAAATCAACCTCAATTTCCTATCTCTAAGTCAAACACACTTGTAGAGACATAAAGAGAGTTGTTCCAATAGAAATTGATCACAGTATCAAAAACTCCCCCTATTTCCCATAATCAACCATTCTCCCCACAAGAGACCAACTTTTGATAAAAAGAGCCAATAAGAGTATTTTGACAAAACAAAAGCTCTATTCTATTATTTTCAAAATTCTCAAGTGGTAGCTGATCCATTTATTGCTTTGGCCTTATTTTCTCCCCCTTTGGCGTCAAGCACCAAAATGGGATCAATCTTGGCCCTAGAACCTCATTGCCTCACCAAAGTCTTCAAATAAGAATACAAAGGCAATAAGAGTACATTAGATGAACTTGGAATAAGTTACCCTCTCATCGGAGTGCAGTGGAAGTCTTTCATGGTCCAAGTCCACCTTTTCCCTTTCAAACCTCCTTTGAGACTAAATTAAGAACACTCAAGCATATGGTTAGTCTCAAAGGGTCAAGTTGTAGCACATCTCCCCCTCAATGTGTGCATCACTTGCAAAAGGACTTGTGAGGTCCGGGGAGTGTTTGTACAACTTGAGCACCACAAGTAAACAACAAAATGCATAAGGAACATTATCAAAGGCATAAACACATGTATGCTATAAATCAATCCAAGTTCAGCGAATCTAAGACATTTAGCTCACTACGCAGCCTTGAAAAGGTCTTCTCATCAAGAGGCTTGGTAAAGATATCGGCTAGCTGGTTCTCGGTGCTAATATAGAACACTTCGATATCTCCCTTTTGCTGGTGGTCTCTCAAAAAGTGATGCCGGATGTCAATGTGCTTTGTGCGGCTGTGCTCAACAGGATTGTCCGCTATGCGGATAGCACTCTCATTGTCACATAGGAGTGGGACTTCGCTCAGATTGTAGCCAAAGTCCCGGAGGGTTTGCCTCATCCAAAGTAGTTGTGTGCAACACTGTCCTGCGGCAACATACTCGGCCTCAGTGGTGGATAGGGCAACGGAAGTTTGTTTCTTAGAATTCCATGACACCAGGGACCTTTCTAAGAATTGGCACGTCCCTGATGTACTCTTCCTATCGACCTTAAATCCAGCATAGTCGGAATCTGAATATCCAATCAAGTCAAAGGTAGACCCCTTTGGATACCAGATCCCGAAGCAAGGCGTAGCGACTAAGTATCTAAGAATTCGCTTCACGACCACAAGGTGACACTCCCTTGGATCGGATTGAAATCTAGCACACATGCATACGCTAAGCATAATATCCGGTCTACTAGCACATAGATAAAGTAAGGACCCTATCATTGACCGGTATGCCTTTTGATCAACGGACTTACCTCCTTTGTTGAGGTCGGTGTGTCCGTCGGTTCCCATCGGAGTCTTTGCGGGCTTGGCGTCCTTCATCCCAAACCGCTTTAGCAAGTCTTGCGTGTACTTCGTTTGGGAGATGAAGGTTCCATCCTTGAGTTGCTTCACTTGGAACCCAAGGAAGTAGTTCAACTCGCCCATCATCGACATCTCGAATTTCTGCGTCATCACCCTGCTAAACTCTTCACAAGACTTTTGGTTAGTAGAACCAAATATTATGTCATCGACATAAATTTGGCACACAAAAAGATCACCATCGCAAGTCTTAGTGAAAAGAGTTGGATCGGCTTTCCCAACCTTGAAAGCATTAGCAATTAAAAAGTCTTTAAGGCATTCATACCATGCTCTTGGGGCTTGCTTAAGTCCATAGAGCGCCTTAGAGAGCTTACACATGTGGTCGGGGTACCGTTCATCCTCGAAGCCAGTGGGTTGCTCCACGTACACCTCCTCCTTGATCGGCCCGTTGAGGAAAGTGCTCTTCACATCCATTTGGAACAACCTGAAGGAATGGTGAGCGGCATATGCTAGCAAAATACGAATTGATTCTAGCCTAGCCACAGGAGCAAAAGTCTCCTCAAAGTCCAAACCTGCGACTTGGGCATAACCTTTTGCCACAAGTCGAGCCTTGTTCCTTGTCACCACCCCGTGCTCGTCCTGTTTGTTGCGGAACACCGACTTGGTTCCCACAACGTTTTGCTTGGGACGAGGCACTAGTGTCCAAACTTCATTCCTCTTGAAAATATTGAGCTCTTCCTGCATGGCCAACACCCAGTCCGGATCTAGCAAGGCCTCTTCTACCCTGAAAGGCTCAATAGAAGAGACAAAGGAGTAATGCTCACAAAAATTAACTAATCTAGAATGAGTAGTTACTCCCTTGCTAATATCACCCAATATTTGGTCGACGGGATGATTCCTTTGAATCGTCGCTCGAACTTGGGTTGGAGGTGCCGGTTGTGCTTCTTCCTCCCTCACATGATCATCTTGTGCTCCCCCTTGATCACACGCCTCCTCCTGATGAACCTGTTCATCATCTTGAGTTGGGGGATGCACCATTATTGAGGAAGAAGGTTGATCTTGCTCCAATTGTTCCTGTGGTCGCACATCGCCAATCGCCATGGTGCGCATTGCGACCGTTGGAACGTCTTCTACATCATCAAGATCAACAACTTGCTCTCTTGGAGAGCCATTAGTCTCATCAAATACAACGTCGCTAGAGACTTCAACCAAACCCGATGATTTGTTGAAGACCCTATACGCCTTTGTATTTGAGTCATAACCTAATAAAAACCCTTCTACAGCTTTGGGAGCAAATTTAGAAGTTCTACCTTTCTTCACAAGAATATAACACTTGCTCCCAAATACACGAAAGTAAGACACATTGGGTTTGTTACCGGTTAGAAGCTCCTATGAAGTCTTCTTGAGGAGGCGGTGAAGATACACCCGGTTGATGGCGTGGCAAGCCGTGTTCACGGCTTCCGACCAAAACCGCTCGGGGGTCTTGAACTCTCCAAGCATCGTCCTCGCCATGTCTATGAGCGTCCTGTTCTTCCTCTTTACCACACCATTTTGCTGTGGTGTGTAGGGAGCGGAGAACTCGTGCTTGATCCCCTCCTCTTCAAGGAACTCCTCCATTTGAAGGTTCTTGAACTCGGACCCGTTGTCGCTCCTTATCTTCTTCACCTTGAGCTCAAACTCATTTTGAGCTCTTCTGAGGAAGCGCTTGAGGATTCCTTGGGTTTCAGATTTATCCTGCAAAAAGAATACCCAAGTGAAGCGGGAAAAATCATCAACTATAACAAGACCATACTTACTTCCTCCTATACTTAGATAGGCGACGGCTCCGAAGAGGTCCATATGAAGCATCTCCAAAGGTCTTGATGTGGTCATCACATTTTTGGTGTGATGAGAGCTTCCCACCTGTTTGCCTGCTTGACAAGCTGCACAAGGTCTATCTTTTTTGAAATGCACATTAGTTAGACCTATCACGTGTTCTCCCTTTAGAAGCTTGTGAAGGTTCTTCATCCCCACATGTGCTAAACGGCGATGCCACAGCTAGCCCATGCAAGTCTTAGCAATTAAGCATGCATCTAGACCGGCCTCTTCTTTTGCAAAATCAACTAAATAAAGTTTGTCGTCTAGTACACCCTTAAAAGCTAGTGAACCATCACACCTTCTAAAGACAGAGACATCTACATTTGTGAATAAACAATTATATCCCATTTTACAAAGTTGACTAACGAATAACAGATTATATCCAAGCGACTCAACTAAAAACACATTAGAAATAGAGTGCTCGGATGAAATAGCAATCTTCCCTAACCCTTTTACCTTGCCTTGGTTCCCATCATCGAATATGATTGAATCTTGGGAATCCTTGTTCTTGGCGTAGGAGGTGAAAATCTTCTTCTCCCCAGTCATGTGGTTTGTGCATCCGCTGTCGATAATCCAGCTTGAACCCCCGGATGCATAAACCTACAAGGCAAATTTAGGCTTGGGTCTTAGGTACCCAACTCTTGTTGGGTCCTACAAGGTTAGTCATAATAGTCTTAGGGACCCAAATGCAAGTTTTGTCTCCCTTACATTTGACCCCTAACTTCTTAGCAATTATCTTCTTACCCTTTCTACAAATGGCAAATGAAGCATTGCAAGCATGATATATTGTCGAAGGTTCATTAATTTTCCTAGGAACATTAACAACATTTCTCCTAGGCATATGATGAACAACATTTCTCCAAGACATATCTCTACCATGCATATAGGAAGAACTAGAAGCAAACATGGCATGAGAATCAAAAGCATCATAACTTCTATAGGCATTCCTAGAATGTCTCCTATCATGATACATGAAAGCATGGTTCTTTTTAGCACTACTAGCCATAGGGGCCTTCCCTTTCTCCTTGGCGGAGATGGGAGCCTTATGGCTTGTTAAGTTCTTGGCTTCCCTCTTGAAGCCAAGTCCATCCTTAATTGAGGGGTGTCTACCAATCGTGTAGGCATCCCTTGAAAATTTTATTTTATCAATCTCACTCTTGCTAGTCTTAAGTTGGGCATTAAGACTAGCCAATTCATCATTCAATTTAGAAATTGAAACTAGGTGTTCACTACAAGCATCAACATCAAAGTCTTTACACCTATTACAAATTGTAACATGTTCTACACAAGATGTTGATTTATTTGCTATTTCTAACTTAGCGTTCAAATCATCATTTATGCTCTTTAAGCTAGAAATTGTCTCATGGCAAGTAGATAGTTCACAAGAAAGCATTTCATTTCTTTTAACTTCTAAAGCATGAGATTTTTGTGCCTCTACAAATTTGTCATGTTCTTCATACAACAAATCCTCTTGCTTTTCTAATAATCTATTCTTATCATTCAAGGCATCAATTAATTCATTAATTTTATCCACCTTGGTTCTATCTAGGCCCTGAATAAACATGAATAATCTATTTCATCATCATCACTAGACTCATCCTCACTTGAAGAAGCATAAGTAGTATTGTCTTGAGTACATACCTTCTTCTCCTTCGCCATGAGGCATGTGTGACGCTCGTTGGGGAAGAGGGATGACTTGTTGAAGGCGGTGGCGGCGAGTCCTTCATTGTCGGAGTCGGATGACGAACAATCCGAGTCCCACTCCTTGCCAAGGTGTGCATCGCCCTTAGCCTTCTTGTATGCCTTCTTCTTCTCCCTCTTGTTCCCTTGTTCCTGGTCACTATCATTATCGGGACAGTTAGCGATAAAATGACCAATCTTACCACATTTGAAGCATGAGCGCTTCCCCTTTGTCTTGGTCTTGCTTGGCTGCCCCTTGCGACCCTTTAGCACCGTCTTGAAGCGCTTGATGATGAGGGCCATCTCTTCATCATTGAGCCCTGCCGCCTCAACTTGCGCCACCTTGCTAGGTAGGGCCTCCTTGCTCCTCGTTGCCTTGAGAGCAACGGGTTGAGGCTCATTGATTGGACCATTCAACGCGTCGTCCGCGTATCTCGCCTCCTTGATCATTATTCGCCCGCTTACGAACTTCCCAAGAACTTCTTTGGGCGACATCTTGGTGCACCTAGGATTTTCACGAATATTGTTCACCAGATGTGGATCAAGTACAGTAAAAGACCTTAGCATTAGGCGAACGACGTCGTGATCCGTCCATCGCATGCTTCTGTAGCTTCTTATCTTGTTGATGAAGGTCTTGAGCCGGTTGTATGTTTGGGTTGGCTCCTCTCCCCTTATCATTGCAAATCTCCCAAGCTCGCCCTCCACCAACTCCATCTTGGTGAGCATGGTGACGTCGTTCCCCTCATGTGAGATCCTGAGGGTGTCCCAGATCTGCTTGGCATTGTCCAAGCCGCTCACCTTATTGTACTCTTCCCTGCACAAAGATGCTAGAAGGACAGTAGTAGCTTGTGCATTTTTATGGATTTGTTCATTTATAAACATGGGACTATCCGAGCTATCAAATTTCATTCCACTCTCTACAATCTCCCACATGCTTGGATGGAGAGAGAACAAGTGACTACGCATTTTGTGGCTCCAAAATCCGTAGTTCTCCCCATCAAAGTGTGGAGGCTTGCCGAGAGGAATGGAAAGCAAATGTGCATTTGAACTATACGGAATACGAGAATAATCGAAAGAGAAGTTTGAGTTAACCGTCTTCTTTTTCTCGTGGTCGTTGTCGTCGTCGTTTTGGGAAGAAGTGGATTCGTCGCTGTCGTCGTAGTAGATGATCTCCTTGATGCGCCTCCTCTTCTTCTTCTTCCCATCTTTTCGTTTGTGGCCCGAGCCCGAGTCGTTAGGCTTGTCGTCTTTCGGCTCGTTGACGAAGGACTTCTTCTCTTTATCATTGATCACAATTCCCTTCCCCTTAATCCATCTCTTCAGGCGATTAGTCCCTTTCTTGAAGAGAACGGGTCCTATACCAATTGAGAGCACCTAGAGGGGGGTCAATAGGTGATCCTGTAAAACTTAAAAACTTATAGCCACAAAAACTTGATTAGGAGTTAGCACAGTAATGCCAAGTGGCTAGAGAGGAGTCTTAACAAAACACAATAACCACAAGAGATCAACACAGAGATGGCACAGTGGTTTATCCCGTGGTTCGGCCAAGACCAACGCTTGCCTACTCCACGTTGTGGCGTCCCAACGACGAGGGTTGCAATCAACCCCTCTCAAGCGGTCCAAAGACCCACTTGAATACCACGGTGTTTTGCTTTGCTTTACTTTATCCCGCTTGCGAGGAATCTCCACAACTTGGAGTCTCTCGCCCTTACAAAGATGTTCACAAAGAAGCACGGAGTAAGGGAGGGATGAGCAACTCACACAAGACACAAAGATCACAGCAAATACGCACACACAAGACCCAGACTTGAGCTCAAGAGACTATCACGAGTTTCTCACTAGAACGGAGCTCAAATCACTAAGAATGTCGAACAAGTGCGCAAGAACGAAGTGCGAGTGATCAACCATGCTCAAAGAATGCTTGGATATCTTCTCCATGCGCCAAGGGGTCTCTTTTATAGCCCCAAGACAGCTAGGAGTCGTTGAGAGCATTGTAGGAAGGCAATTCTTGCCTTCTGTCGACTGGCGCACCGGACAGTCCGGTGCACCACCGGACAGTCCGGTGCGGATTTGTTTCCTTATTTAGCGAAGCCGACCGTTGCAGATTCAGAGCCGTTGGCGCACCAGACACTGTCCGGTGCACACCGGACAGTCCGGTGCACCCTTGTGGCCGTTGGCTCGGCCACGCGTCACGCGCGGAATCCTCGGCCGACCGTTGGCCCGGCTGACCGTTGGCTCACCGGACAGTCCGGTGAATTATAGCCGTACGCCGTTGATGGCTTCCTGAGTCCGACGACTTCTCCTGTGAACGGCTCACCGGACAGTCCGATGCGCCACCGGACAGTCCGGTGATTTATACCGTACACCGTCGTCGAAGTCCCGAGAGCAGCAAGTTCGCCAGAGCCAGCCTGGCACACCGGACACTGTCCGGTGCACCATCGGACAGTCCGGTGCACCCAGACTGCGCAGACTTTGGCTGAACAAAGCCATCTCTTTTCCAATTCGATTTCTCCTGTTTCCAGCACTTAGACACAATACATTAGTCCATAAAACAATGTACTAAGTCTAGAAACATACCTTTTGACTTGATTTGCACTTTGTCCACCACTTTGCATAGATTAACACAAAAAGCACTTGTGTTGGCACTCAATCACCAAAATACTTAGAAATGGCCCAAGGGCACATTTCCCTTTCAGGTAGCATAAAGTTATCATTAGTGTTTAATTGAAATTCATAAAGTAGCGCGTGCACCTCTTGTTGTAGCTTCTTAGCTCGGCTACATGTAATTGGTCCATCAAAGACTAGCGTGTGCACCTCTTGCTGTAGCTTCTTAGCTCGGCTACGTGTAATTGGTCCATCAAAGACTTAGGTTGGTGATGATGTTGGTTGTACTTGAGTTGATGTAGTATAACTTGGGGGTTGTAACGTGTTTCTTAATGGCGTGGTCGTATCACATCGATATCTCCCTTTTGCTGATGGTCTCTTAGGAAGTGATGCCGGATGACTATCTACTTAGTGCGGCTGTGTTCAACAGGATTATCCGCCAAGCGGATTGCACTCTCATTGTCATATAGGAGTGGGACTTTGCTCAGATTGTAGCCAAAGTCCCGGAGGGTTTGCCTCATCCAAAGCAGATGCGCACAACACTGTCCTGCGGCAACGTACTCGGCCTCAGCGATGGATAGGGCAACAGATGTCTGTTTCTTGGAGCTCCAGGACACCAGGGACCTTCCTACAAATTGGCACATCCCTGAAGTGCTCTTCCTATCAACCTTGCACCTAGCATAGTCGGAATCTGAGTATCCGATTAGGTCAAAGGTAGACCCCTTTGGATACCAGATCCCGAAGCAAGGCGTAGAAACTAAATACCTAAGAATTCGCTTAACGGCCACAAGGTGACATTCCTTGGGGTCAAATTGAAATCTAGCACACATGCATACACTAAGCATAATGTCCGGTCTACAAGAACAAAGATAAAGTAATGATCCTATCATTGACCGGTATGCCTTTTGATCAATAGACTTACCTCCTTTGTTGAGGTCAAGATGTCAGTCAGTTCCCATCGGTGTCTTCGCGGGCTTAGCATCCTCTTGAGAAGATCTTGAGTATACTTCGTTTGGGAGATGAAGGTGCCGTTCTTGAGTTGCTTCACTTGGAATCCAAGGAAGTAGGTCAACTCGCCCATCATCGACATCTCGAACTTTTGCATCATCACCCTGCTAAACTCCTCACAAGACTTTTGGTTAGTAGAACCAAATATTATGTCATCAACATAAATTTGGCAAACAAAAAGATCACCATTACAAGTCTTTGTGAAAAGAGTGGGATCGGCTTTCCCAACCTTGAAAGCACTAGAAATAAGAAAATCTCTAAGGCATTCATACCATGCTCTTGGGGTTTGCTTAAGTCCATAGAGCGCCTTAGAGAGCTTATATACATGGTCGTGATACCTGTCATCCTCAAAGCCAGGGGGTTGTTCCACGTATACTTCCTCCTTGATTGGCCCATTGAGGAAGGCGCTCTTCACATCCATTTGGAACAGCCTAAAGGAATGGTCAGCAGCATAGGCTAATAAAATCCGAATTGACTCTAACCTAGCCACAGGAGCAAAAGTCTCCTCAAAATCCAATCCTGCGACTTGGGCATAACCTTTTGCCACAAGTCGAGCCTTGTTTCTTGTCACCACTCCATGCTCGTCTTGTTTGTTGCGGAACACCCACTTGGTTCCCACAACGTTTTGCTTTGGATGTGGCACCAGGCTCCAGACTTCATTCCTTTTGAAGTTGTTGAGCTCTTCCTGCATGGCCAACACCCAGTCTGGATCCTGCAAGGCCTCTTCTACCCTGAAAGGCTCAATAGAAGAGACAAACAAGTAATATTCACAAAAATTAGCTAATCGTGATCGAGTAGTTACTCCCTTGCTGATGTCACCCAGAATCTGATCGACGGGGTGATGTCTTTGGATCATCGCTCGGACTTGGGTTGGAGGGGATCGTGGTGCTTCTTCCTCCATAACCTGTTCTTCCTGTGCTCCCCCTTGATCCTGCCCCTCTTCTTGAGGTACCTGTACATCGTCTTGAGTTGGGGGATGCACCATTATCGAGGAAGAAGGTTGATCTTGTTCCTGTAGTGCTTGTGGTCGCACATCACCTATGGCCATCTTGCATATTGCGTCCGACGGAACTTCATCTATATCATCAAGATCAATATGATCTCTTGGAGAGCCATTAGTCTCATCAAATACAACGTCGCTAGAGACTTCAACTAATCCCGATGATTTGTTGAAGACCTTATACGCCTTTGTATTTGAGTCATATCCTATTAAGAAACCTTCTACTGCCTTGGGAGCAAATTTCGAATGTCTACCTTTCTTCACCAGAATGTAGCATTTGCCCCCAAAAACACGAAAATAAGAAACATTTGGTTTGTTATCAGTTAGGAGTTCGTAAGAAGTCTTCTTGAGGAGACGGTGCAGATAGAGCCGGTTTATGGCATGGCAAGCTGTGTTCACAGCTTTCGACCAAAACCGCTCAGGCGTCTTGTATTCTCCAAGCATCGTTCTCGCCATGTCAATTAGCATCCTGTTCTTCCTGTCTATCACACCATTTTGTTGTGGTGTGTAGGGAGCGGAGAACTCGTGCTTGATGCCTTCCTCCTCAAGAAACTCTTCAACTTGTAGATTCTTGAACTCGAACCCATTGTTGCTTCTTATCTTCTTCACCTTTAGCTCAAACTCATTTTGAGCTCTTCTTAAGAAGCGCTTTAGGGTTCCTTGGGTTTCGAATTTGTCCTGCAAAAAGAAACCCAAGTGAAGCAGGAAAAATCATCAACTATCACAAGACCATACTTCCCCCGATGCTGAGATAGGCAACGGGGCCGAAGAGATCCATGTGAAGAAGTTCCAGCGGTCTTGACGTTGCATCACATTCTTGCTGTGATGAGTGCTTCCCACCTGCTTCCCTGCTTGGCATGCTGCACAAGGTCTGTCTTTCTCAAAATAGACATCTGTTAGTCCTAACACATGATCTCCCTTTAGAAGCTTATGAACGTTCTTCATCCCAACATGTGCTAGATGGCGATGCCAAAGCCAGCCCATATTAGTCTTAGCTATTAAGCATGCATCTAGATCGGCATTCTCTTTTGAAAAATCAACTAAATAGAGCTTGCCATCTAATACACCCTTAAAAGCTAATGAACCATCACTCCTTCTAAAGACAGATACATCAACATTTGTAAATAAACAATTGTAACCCATGTGACACAATTGACTTATAGACACTAGATTGTACCCGAGCGACTCTACTAAAAATACATTTGATATTGAGTGCTCGTTTGTGATGGATATCTTGCCCAAGCCTTTGACCTTGCCTTGGTTACCATCTCCAAAGATAATAGTATCCTGGGAATCCCTGTTCTTAATGTAGGAGGTGAACATCTTCTTCTCCCCAATCATGTGGTTTGTGCATCCGTGTCGATAATCCAGCTTGAGCGCCCGGATGCATAAACCTGCAAGGAATTTAAGCTTGGGTTTTAGGCACCCAACTCTTGTTGGGTCCTACAAGGTTAGTCACAACAATTTTTGGAACCCAGATGCAGGCCTTGTCTCCCTTGCATTTAGATCCCAATTTTCTAGCTACCACTTTTGTATTTTTACATGAAAGAACAAATGAGGCATTGCAAGCATGATAAACAGTAGTAGGTCCATTGCAAACTTTCCTAGGTGCATGAGAAAGAGCATAATTTCTCCTAGGCCTACTTCTACCACGAACAAAAACAGAACTAGATGCAAACATAGCATGAGAATTAAATGTAGCATCATGAGAAACAATACGATCATAGCATCTATCATTATAAGCATGACTAGTGAATTTCCTATCATAAATATAGGCATGGTTCTTTTGAGAACTACTAGCCATAGGGGCCTTCCCTTTCTCCTTGTTGAGAACGGAAGTCCTTTGGCTTGATAAGTTCTTGGTTTCCTTTCGAAAACCAAGTTCATCCTTAATTGAGGGGTGTCTACCAATAGTGTAGGCATCCCTAGCAAATTTTAGTTTATCATAATCATTTTTGCAAGTCTTAAGTTGATCATTAAGACTTGCAACATCATTAGTTAATTTAGCAACAGTGGCAGCATGTTCATCAAAATTAACATCTTTACACCTATTGCAAATAACTACATGTTCCACACATGAACTAGTTGCATTTACTTTCTCTAGCTTAGCATTTAATTCATCATTTAAATTCTTTAGACTAGAGATAGATTCATGACAAGTAGACAACTCAGAGGATAGCATTTCATTTCTCTTAATTTCTAGAGCAAGAGATTTTTTAACACTAATAAATTTATCATGTTCCTCATACAATATATCTTCTTGCTTTTCTAGCAATCTATCCTTTTCATTGACGGCATCAATTGATTTATTTATTTTGTCTACTTTGGTTCTATCTAATCCCTTAAACAAATTAGTATAGTCTACCTCATCATCAGATGACTCTTCATCACTAGAAGAAGTATACTTGGGAGTGTCCCGAATACATACCTTCTTCTCCTTAGCCATAAGGCACCTATGACGTTCGTTGGGGAAGAGCAAAGATTTGTCGAAGGCCGAGGCAGCCAGTCCTTCATCGTCGGAGTCGGATGAAGAGCAGTCAGAGTCCCATTCCTTTCCAAGGTGCACCTCGCCCTTTGCCTTCCTGTAGTTCTTCTTTTTCTCCTTCTTCCCATGCTTTTTCTTGTGCCTGGTCGTTCTCATTATCAAGACATTGAGCAATAAAATGACCAGTCTTACCGCATTTGAAGCAGGAGCGCTTTCCCCTTGTTTTATTCTTGTTGGGGTATTCCTTGCGTCCTTTCAAGGCGGTTTTGAAATGCTTGATGATGAGCGCCATTTCGTCCTCGTTGAGCCCGACAGCCTCCACATGTGCTACCTTGCTGGGTAGCGCCTCCCTGCTGCTGGTTGCTTTGAGAGCAACGGGCTGTGGCTCATAGACGGGTAGTGGACCATTCAAGGCGTCATCCACGTATCGTGCCTCCTTCACCATCATGCGCCCGCTCACGAATTTTTCGAGAATTTCCTCGGGCGTCATCTTGGTGTACCTGGGGTTCTCACGAATAAGATTTACAAGATGGGGGTCAATAACTGTAAATGACCTGAGCATGAGTCGGACAACATCATGATCCGTCCATCTTGTACTCCCGTAGCTTCGGATTTTGTTGACCAGGGTCTTGAGCCTGTTGTAGGTCTGTGTTGGCTCCACTCCCCTGATCATCGCTAATCTCCCCAGCTCGCCTTCCACTAGTTCCATCTTGGTGATCATGGTGGCATCATTTCCCTCATGAGAGATCTTGAGGGTGTCCCAGATTTGTTTGGCGTTGTCCAAGCCGCTAACCTTGTCATATTCATCCCTGCACAGAGATGCTAGCAAAACAGTATTGGCTTGGGCATTTTTATGAATTTGTTCATTTATAAACACAGGATTATTAGTACTATCAAAGTGCATCCCATTATGCTAGGATGGAGGGAGAATAAATGACTACGCATTTTATGACTCCAAAAAGAATAGTCCTCTCCATCAAAATATGGGGGTTTTCCAAGGGGAATTGATAGTAAATACGCATTTGAATAGTAAGGAATGCGAGAATAGTCAAAAGAGTAATTTTGATTGATCGTTTTCTTTTTCGACGAGGAGTCATCGTCATCGTCCCTTGGTGAAGAAGAGGAGGCGTCACAGTCATAGTAGATGATCTTCTTGATGCGCCTCTTCTTTTTCTCGTCCCTCTTCTTGTGACTCGAGCCTGAGTCAGTGGGCTTGTCGTCTCTTGGCTCGTTGAAGAGGGACTCCTTCCCTTTGTCGTTGACCACCATCCCCTTACCCTTAGGATCCATCTCTTCGGGCGGTTAGTCCCTTAGATGAGTAGTATGGCTCCGATACCAATTGAGAGCACCTAGAGGGGGGGTGAATAGGTGATCCTGTGAAATTCAACACTAAATAGCCAACACTTGGTTATGAGATGTTAGTGCAATTAAAACCAAGTTGCTAAAGTGTGAACTTTAGAAGAAAACCAATCACAAAGAGAATGAACACAAGACACAGTGATTTATCCCGTGGTTCGGCCAATGCCTACTCCACGTTGTGGTGACCTCCTTCGGTCAAGGATTGCACTCAATCCCTCTCAAGTGATCCAATGGTCAACTTTGAGTACCACGGTTATCTTCTTTAGTAGTATTTTCCCATTTGCGAGGAATCTCCACAAGTTGGAGCCTCTCGCCCTTACAAAGTTTGATCATAAGAGAAGCACAAGAGTAAGGGAGGGAAAGCAACACATGCAAGATTCAATCCGCAGCACACACACGCACACAAGCCAAGACTTGAGCTCAAAAACATGGCGCAGGGAGTTCACAACTCAAACGGAGCTCAATTCACTAACACAACAATCCAAATGCGTGGAGGCAGAGTCTAGATGTCTTAAGATGCTTAGAGAATGCTTGGTGTACTGCTCCATGCACCTAGGGGTCCCTTTTATAACCCCAAGGCAGCTAGGAGCCGTTGGAGATCAACTTAGAAGGCAATTCTTGCCTTCTGTCGGGTGGCGCACCAGACAGTCCGGTGCACCACCGGACATGAATAGTAACTGTCTAGTGCCTGATCTCCTTCCTTTTCTGGCGAAGCCGACCATTGGATCTTCGAATCCATTGGCGCACTGGACACTGTCCGATGCACACCGGACAATCCGGTGCGACTATCCGACCGTTGGCTCGACCACGTGTCGCCCGTTGATCGCGCAGACGACCGTTGGCCGCGAGCGCCTAAGGCTCACCAAACAGTCTGGTGCACCACCGGACAGTCCAGTGAATTATAGCCGCGACGCCTTCTCCATTTCCTGAGAGCGACGAGTTCGTCGCCGAAGACTTGGGCGCGGGCGCTAATGACTCACCGGACAGTCCGACGATTTATAGCCACGTCACCGCGCCGATTCCCGAGAGCAGCCAGTTCGCCGCTGGGCCAGCCTGGGCATCGGACACTGTCCGGTGCACCACCGGACAGTCCGGTGCGCCACAGGCTAGTGCAGATTTGGCTGAACCGAGCCACTTATTCCTCAGTTCTTTTTTTCTTTTCTTGGTCATGTCTCTAGCACTTAGATAAACATGTTAGTATCCAAAAACAAGTTACTAAGTCCAGAGACATACCTTGTTCCTTGATTTGCATCTTGGCACTTATAAACTTAAAACCATGTGTTGGGCATCTAATCACCAAAACAATTATAGAAATGGTCCAAGGGCACATTTCCTTTTCAGATTCTTTTAAGGGGGATAGGTTTGTAATGGCCTGAATTTGAGGGGTAAAATTTTTCTTCTCTGATACTCACCAAATTCAAGTGTTACTCTTTTTTCTCTTGCCGTTTCGCTCCTTCTTCCAAGTTTCAAAGAAGTATAGTGACTGGTGTTCATATCACGTGTAAACAAAAAACTAAGTTGACATAGGTGTTGCATCATGTTGAAGCATATTTATTTGCCTGACGTTGTGTTTAATCGTGCATCCGTCTCGTTTTGGGTTTTGATTCGCGATTTGATTCCAATTAGTGGTTGTGCGTGTAGTGGGTTTTTGGCCCGGCCCGCGACCCGATCCAGCTCGGCCCCTGGCGCTCGTCCCTAGCACCCCCACAACCCCCGATGCGTGTCCCCTCCTTCTCTGTCTCATTTTTGTTTCTCGCACAACAACTTCCTCTCCCTCTCTCCCACCTCCTTGCCCTAGGTGTGATCCGATGGACGGTTTTTGCCGATTGTTGGATCCCGATGTGAGCCCCCCTCTCCCCTCTTCTCCCTCCTTTCCTCCCCCCCCCCCCCCGCACGGCCCCCTGGCCGGCGTCGTCATTCCCCCCCTCCCCACCCACGTGGCCCCCTCACAGCCCCCTCGCGCGCCCCCTAGCGTGGCCCGCTCGCCCTGGCGGCGGCATCGCGCGCCAGCGCGGCCCGGCGCGCTCCCGGCGTGGCCCCGGTCTGGCCCCCAGCGCGCGCGACGTTTAAATTTCAGTTTGATTAGTTTTAAATTTAGTTTAATTAACGTGCTGTGTCGCGCGCTTTATCGCGCGGCGATTTATTTTAAATTCAGATTTATTAGTGTGCTTCGTCGCACGATGATTCATTTTAATTTCAGATTATTTAATGCGTGACGTCGCGCTTTTAGTCGCGCGACGTTTTGTTTTAAATTTATTTTAAGTGATGTATGCCGTCGTGCGCTTCGTCGCGCGACGCTTTACGCTATTTTCATATTTAATTCAAGTGTTTTGTGGCGCGCTTCGTCGCGCGACAATTCATTTAATTTCAGCTTAGTCTAGGTATTGTGTCGTGTGCTTTACCGCGCGACGACTCATTTTATTTTCAGCTTAGTTCGTGCGTGCTGTCGCTCGCTTCGTCGCTCAGCAACTCGTCCCAGTTTTTAATTTAGTTCACATGTGCCGTCGTGCGTTTCGCCGCCCGACAACCCTTTTTAAATTTACCTTGAATTGTTTATAATAATTAAATGTGTAGCGTAATTTTATTTTATGCATAGCGAGATTGTCAAATTAATATGGTTATGTTTAAACAAGTACTTTAATCTATAACTGTTTAACATTATCGCCTTTCGACCGTAGCCTCAACCATTGTTTTATCTTTTTCGCTTAGTCGTAGGTGCGAGCCCTGCGCCAAGCGTCTGCTTATTTGTTATATTCTACTGCATGGTGTACTGTTCTTTTTATATTAAATTTGTGGAATGTATGTTCGAACTCATATTGATAACGGTCAGTTGGCAGAGTCTGAATGAGTTGCAGGTGAAGACCTGAGCAGCAGCTGGTTGATGAAGGCAAGTGTCCCTTGACCCATCTATGTCCTACTCATTTTATAATTTACTGCCCGCATTTACACAATTTATACCTAAGGATTGACTAGCTTTGTTTATCTTGTCCTTATTTACCTATGTGGGTTGGGTTATTTTGGTTTAGCTTTATGCTAGTGCCTCACACTAATCAATGAACATGATAAGATTACTTATGATACATTGTTTTCCCTTTTGATTATGATGATGATATTGTGACATTTAAGGGGACTCGAGCGGTTTCTCGAGTGCCTCTCCATAAGGACTAGTTCGTTGGATGACCGTCCGGGAAAACAGTGCAACCATGAGGGTGGTATGGGACGCCCTTAGCTGAATAATTAGAGAAACTGGGGTGTAGTTCGCTTCACCGTCGTGTCGCCAATGGGGCTTGGTGTATGCGGCTCGCTCTGTCGAGGGTGGATTGCCCCTTGGGGAGGAGTGCGGTACATTTAGGAAACGTAACGGGCGGCTACATCCTCAGGGAATCTTTGTAAAGGCTACGTAGTGAAACCCTGCCTATTCACCTTGGTAGTGTTTAAGGGTTTGATCGGCCCAAGGCAAAAAGGAACCACGGCTTGTGGGTAAAGTGCGCAACCTCTCCAGAGTGTTATGAAATTGATATATCAGTCATGCTCGCGGTTATGAGCAGCCAAGGAAGCTCCATTGATTAGAGACACATTGATCAGAGATGTTTTGTGTACATGTGACAATAAGGATGATGGTTTTGATTATGATTATGGTAATGGTTTCTGGTATTCTTTCCGTTTGGAAAGGGTACTTTTGGGTTAACAACTTGGGTTAATGCTAAAATCTGGCTCTCTACTAGTAATAATAACCTGACCAACTAAAAGCAACTGCTTGACTTAACCCCACATAAAGCTAGTCAACTACAGCCAAACGAGACAATTGCTAAGTATGTTGATGTGTACTCACCCTTGCTTTACATACCTGTTGGGGACTTGTTCTCAAATGCTTCGGATTAAGAACAAGGCAACATAAAAAGTGTTAAATGATAAAGTCCTTCGTCCTCTGAAACATTATTTCCCTTCGGGATATAATGTATTTCGGACGAAGACCACAAACAACATACCTTCGTAAGCACAATAAACAATGACAAAGAACTTATATGTAACATAAGAAGTAACATAAACATTTAAATATTATCACAACGTCATTTCTATTTTATTATCATAGAAAAATAGAAATGATTTCAGATTACAAGTGTACCTTCGGATTGTAGGAAGGCAAAAGTATAAAGATGACGCAAAAGCAAATGCCAAGTCAGCGTGAACAGTACGGGAGTACTGTTCATCTATTTATAGGCGTGGGACGCAGCCCATGTAAAATTACATTCATGCCCATTACATTTGCTAATGACTTATGGGAATCTATTAAGGCCTAAGTAGTCTTTTCATCTTTAGGTCGGTTCCCCTTTCTGCTATCGCGACGAAGCTTTCCTGCGCATAGCTTCGGCTGTGCACCATCCTTCGTACAGCTTGGTAATCAGCCCGTCCTTCATCTCAATCCCCCTTCGTCTGGCTTAGGCTTCGTCCTGACCGTACTCCATGTTCATAATCTGAGTCCGAAGATACCTGTTCATATAATTCACTTGGAAAACATTGTCAAATCTTGTTTTTGAGGACCTTCGGAGGACGAAGGCCCCCAACAGTAGCCCCTCGCAATATTAATTTGTTAGTGATAAATTCAGATTGCGATATGGACGAAGGCCTTAAGCCGAAGGTCCGAAAAAACACCTTCCCTTTGCTAGAATAGCAACATTCACTGACAAGCGGGGTCTTTCAATTTTCAACGCACTGGGCGTATAAATAAGATCATACCGCAAACTCATTTGGTACGCTCTCTTGCCATCTGCTCCCGCTCACTCAATTTTTAGCTCTTGCGCACTAAGATTTGCTGAGCTTTTAGTTTTGAAGCTTCGGCTTTGAAAACAGTTTTTTAGTGTTTCCGAAGATGTCTGAAGATAAGAAGGCTGCTGTTGAGATGAAGCTGAGTCTCGACGAAGAGAAGAACTTGGGGTTTCTTATAGCGATGTCGAAGACCAATACGGAAAAAATCACCAAGGACATTCTGGAAGGTTTGTCTGAAGATACTGGTGACAGCGACAGTTATGATGTGGACAGTGGTGGTGAAGACTCCGAAGATCGCCCCTGGCGACCAAGCCATTCAGTTTTTGGCAAGTCAGGTATCAAAGAAAATCATCTTGTCAACATGAGGGGAAGATACTTCCGGGATTTATCCATTGTGAGGGTCGACGAAGGAGAGAAAACTTGCCCGACCCCTGAGGAAAATGAAGTCGTGGTGTTCCGAAGCTTTTTGAAAGCTGGACTACGATTTCCCCTGAGCAGCTTTGTCGTAGAAGTGCTGAAAATGTTTGAAATCTATCTTCATCAACTTACCCCCGAAGCAATTATAAGGCTGAATATCTTCGTATGGGCTGTGAGAAGCCAAGGTCTGGAACCTGATGCGAAAAGTTTCTGTAACATACACGAATTATCATACGAAACAAAACCTTGGGGTAAAGAACAGTATCATAATAATTTTGGCTGCTACAGTTTCGTTTCTCGGTCTGGGTCAAGCTGTCCCGTGCCAACCTTTCGGAAGAGATGGCCCGGCGACTGGATGACAGAATGGTTTTATGTGAAGAATGACCTGGCAGTACGGGAAGATATTAAAGGTATAATTATGCGCCCTATTTGGCAAAGCTTTGGCCTGCGGAGGCCGAAGGTTGAAATGAATGAAGCTGCCGAAGAATGCCAGAGAGCCTTCGGTGTTATTTGTTCTTTTATTGGAACGAGAGATTTGGTACAAGAACATATTGCCTTCAGAGTATGGCCGCTCGCGGAGAAATGGGAAATGCCGCAAGAAACCATGAAGGAGGCCGACGAAGGTGGACTTATCAGGCTGAAGTATACTTTCAAGTTCGGAGATAAATTCGTTGAGCCAGATGATGACTGGTTAAAGAGTATTGAAAATTTAAGTGATGAACTGCTTGGGGCCTATTCGAAGGCCGAAGATACTGCACTGTCAGCAGCCTTCGGAGGCCGAAAAAAGAAAAGGCTGAACCGGGTGTTTGATGCAATCGGGTTCGTCTACCCTGACTATCGTTATTCCATTCGAGGGCAGAAAAGAAAAAACACAACCTCTGCGAAAGAAGAAGCTGCAACTGCTCCTAGCAAGCCAGAACCGAAAAGAAAGAGGATAAAGGTCCTCACACATCGGCCACGCTATATTGAACCAGCTTCGGTGCCTGAGTTCACCGGAGAAACTTCTTCGGCCACCGAAGCTGAAAAGCCAACCAAACCAACCTTGCTGCCAGAAGTCGCAGAAATGGCCGAAGCGCCAACAAAGATGGAATTGGAAGAACCGAAGATTTTGTTACCAGAAACCAAAGAGATGGCCGAAGCGCCATCCACAGAAAAAATGGAAGAAGTGAAAAAACCAACTGAGGAAAAAACATCAGAAGTTTTGAGTCCTGCAGCAAATGTTGAGACAGTAAAAAATCAAAAGGTGTCAGCAGTGACTCCGAAAAGAAAAAGAATGGCTAATGTGCTAGATGTTCTGGAAACAATTAAATCTTCAAGCACACCTCCGAAGAAGACTGTTGCCATTCCCGAAGCGAAAACTGAAATTTCTGATACTAAAGCTCCAGAGCAAGAAACTGAAGCCGAAGCTGGGTCCTTAGAGGCCACGAAGATAAAATCCTTGGAAACCGAGGAAGAAAAAATAACAGAGCCAACTTTTGTTGAAGAAATCAGTGTCATTGCCCCCGAAGCATCCCCCAAAGTCCTTGATTATATTGTTCGACATGCTTCGAGGAAAAAGTTATCAGAAGAAGAAATTTTTGAAGCTAATCATTATGCCAAAGAATTGAAATATCCGAAGGGGGCACTAGTGTTCAATGGTACAAATGAAGAAGATTTCCTATACTGCCTCCCGGATAACAAAGAACTACTTGTCTGCCGGGAAATGGCCCGAAGCATGGGGTTTCCGAAGCTGGAGGCTGGCCTCTGCGCGATGACAAAGGACGATCTTGCGGACAGCCTTGCGTATAATAGCCTGAAGGTACGAGATCTGCGCATTTGGAAACTTTATGATTTGAAATCTATTGTTTTATTCTTATACTAACTTTTTACATATAGGGTTTAATACTAAGCAACGCGCTGAGAGCGCAAAAGAATGCCAAAGACGAGAGCTATGAAATTGCTTTCAACAACCTTCGAACAGAGGTTATCAAACTAAGGAACGAAGCCCTGGAGAAGGACAAAATTCTAGTTACATTGGTAGATAAAATAAAGGAGAACGAAGCTGTGTCTAAAGCACAAGTTGCAGCTCAAAAGCACGAGATTGACGATCTTCGGAAGCAATTAGCCCGGGCTAAAGAAGAACGCATACTTGAAGAAACGAAGCGAGAACTTAGCGACCAATGGGCAAATCATTTAGAAGGAATTGTCGAAGAGCTTCGTTCGTCCAAGAAAAGATGCTATAACAAATCTATAGAATGTGTTAAGAAAATGAAAACTAGCTTCGCCAGCGTTGGCGCATTTTCGAGTGAAGAAAACTTTACGAGAGGCAACCCCGAAGGCCCCATTGAATGGATTAGCCACGAAGCTGAGGCCTTTGAAGAAATTTTAAATAGCCGCGGAGATATATGTGCTTTTTCGGGTGCCAGGGGAATTGCCACCATTTTGGAGAAAAAGGGCTGTGAGCATGTAAAAATTTTAGCGCAATCCGAAGCTACCTTGCCCTTCGAAGATACAAAGGATCCTTCAGCCGAAGCTAGCATGGTTGGAGGAAAATTTTTTACCGATGTCTGGGACAATGGTGGCCGAGAAATGGCCCGAGAAATTATCCAAAAAAGCGAAAAGGGCATCCACGATGTTAGAAAGGTAGCAGAGGCTGCTGAGAAGAGCGTGGAGCCCGAAGGGCAAATAGGTATTAACTAGTGGTTTTTATTGTGTTGTAATTTTTAATTTTAAACTTCGTTCGCAATTTGTAATAGCAATGTAGCTGTATCCTGTCCTCCCTCAGATCCTACTAAAGCGTCTCCGGGTCCTCCCCCGAAAGATGACGATGAAATTAAAAAGATGGCTGAAGCTATCATGGATCAAGTTGTCAATCAACTTCTGAACGAAGCTACTGAAGTAGTACTTAGGGAAGACTAGGTGTTATTGTAAAAATATTTGAAATATAATATGTGTGGTATCTTGTAACCCTGAATGTAATATATTTGCTTTTAATGATTCGATTCTTTACGATGCATGAAACTTTACATACGTACCGTTTTTGAGCCTTCGGCGAAAAAACACCTTCCCTTCTTTTCATGCTTCGTGAAGATAGAAAAACTTTTATGCATCACAACAATGTCCATAGTGCTCTGATGAAGAATATCCAAGCTTCGTGAAAACATTCTCCGAAGCTATATTCCGAAGATCAATATTGTATCCCCTTGTGACTTAGCACGATTTTCACTTTCTCAAAGCATTCTTCCGAAGGTCGATACTGTGTCCCCTTCTTTTGCCATATGCAACATGATGTATGATGCTTATGCTATGCAAAATGATGTGATGATGTTATGTTATGTAGATGACATTTGTTCCGAAGATACACACACATCCCCGTAAAACACACAATCTTTTTGTATCAGCGCTGACTTTTCGCTGTAAGCCTCCCTTAGGAGCTTCTTCGCCTTTTACTTCAGCGGAATCAGCGTTGACTTTTCGCTGTAAGCTCTGCATTCCCTTAGGAACGACTTTGGAGCTTCTTCGCCTTTTACTTTCGGCGGAATCAGCGTTGACTTTTCGCTGTAAGCTCTGCATTCCCTTAGGAACGACTTTGGAGCTTCTTCTCCTTTTACTTTCGGCGGAATCAGCGTTGACTTTTCGCTGTAAGCTCTGCATTCCCTTAGGAACGACTTTGGAGCAAAAAACTTACACTGCGCTCCTTTTGGAACGACTTCTTGTTGCTTCGAAGAATTCATACCATGTCTTCTTTGTTAAAATAAATTTAATAATCCGAAGGTCCTCCTTGCTATTGCAAACTTTTAAGCTCCGACAACTTAAGCCTGTGTAGAAGATATGTTTTCCTTGTGGCAAACAACAAAACTATTACTTGAAATTTAAAAAGTGTCCTTTATTACACAGAAAATAAAACTGAATGGAAAAGACTGCTGTCGAGGTAGGATATTTGTCAATAGATGTGCTTCGACTCTGGCACAGCGCTATTGATTGTGCGAGCTTCGGATTGTTCTCTGAAGTCCCTTTGATGTGGAGCATATTGGCTCCCTTCTGGCTGGTGACCTTGTTGCAGCGGTGGTGGAGGCGGAGGCTGTTGCCAGGAAGCTTGAGGTTGACTCGCCGAAGCAACAGAAACTGCAGGGTGGTTGCCTACGTATTCTGGGATGTAAGGCGAATGGTACGAAGCAGTATGCATGACCTACTTCGGCTGAGCTTGTTGTGCTGCAGCTTCGGCTATCTCCTTTTGCTTCTGGATGGTAACATGGCACATCCTGGTGGTATGGCCCTTGTTTTCACCACAGAACAAGCAAAATATTCTCCTTGGTTGATCTCCAAATCTTTCGCCGAAGCCCCTGGCGCCTCTGCCTCTTGGAGCTAGTGGCCGGAAGAAGCTTTGCTGTTGCCCCGAAGCCTGTGAGGAGCACTGTGGCCTTTGCTGCTGACTCCCCTTATCATCATTTTGAGTAGAGTTGTGAATTGACCTGACGTGTCTTGGATAGAATCTTCCTCCGAAGCCCCTGGTCATTTCGGAAAACCTGAAAGCCTCCTCCCTTCTTTGGCGAAAATCATTATCGGCACGAATATACTCGTCCATCTTCTGGAGCAGCTTCTCCAAAGTTTGAGGAGGCTTCCTAGCAAAGTACTGAGCTGAAGGTCTAGGACGAAGTCCCTTGATCATGGCCTCAATGACAATTTCGTTGGGCACCGTTGGCGCCTGCGCCCTCAAACGCAAGAACCTCCTGACATACGCCTGAAGGTATTCTTCGTGATCCTGGGTGCACTGGAACAGGGCCTGAGCGGTGACCGGCTTCGTCTGAAACCCTTGGAAGCTGGTTAACAACATGTCCTTCAGTTTTTGCCATGAAGTGATCGTTCCTGGTCGAAGGGAGGAATACCAGGTTTGAGCAACACTCCTGACAGCCATAACAAAAGACTTTGCCATGACTGCAGCATTGCCACCATACGAAGATACTGTTGCTTCGTAGCTCATCAAAAACTGCTTCGGGTCTGAATGGCCGTCGAATATGGGAAGCTGGGGCGGCTTGTAGGACGGAGGCCAAGGTGTAGCCTGCAGCTCAGCGGACAGAGGAGAAGCATCATCAAAAACAAAATTTCCATGATGGAAGTTGTCATACCAGTCATCTTCGTTGAGGAAACCCTCCTGATGAAGGTTTTGGTTCTGAGGCCTTCGGTTCTGCTCATCGTGAGTAAGATGGCGAACTTCTTCAGAAGCTTCGTCTATCTGCCTTTGCAGTTCAGCTAGCCTGGCCATCTTTTCCTTCTTCCTCTGCACCTGTTGATGAAGCATCTCCATGTTTCTGATCTCCTGGTCTAGCTCATCCTCTTGCGGTATCGGGCTGACAGCCTTCCTCTTCTGGCTTCGGGCCTCCCGAAGAGAGAGAGTCTCCTGATTGGGGTCCAGTGGTTGCAGAGGTGCAGCCCCAGTTGCTAAAGCTTTCTTCGGCGCCATAGCGAAGGTTTATGATCGCCGAAGGTGTTCAAAAACTCATTGTTCTCAAATGCTTCGGATTAAGAACAAGGCAACATAAAAAGTGTTAAATGATAAAGTCCTTCGTCCTCTGAAACATTATTTCCCTTCGGGATATAATGTATTTCGGACGAAGACCACAAACAACATACCTTCGTAAGCACAATAAACAATGACGAAGAACTTATATGTAACATAAGAAGTAACATAAACATTTAAATATTATCACAACGTCATTTCTATTTTATTATCATAGAAAAATAGAAATGATTTCAGATTACAAGTGTACCTTCGGATTGCAGGAAGGCAAAAGTATAAAGATGATGCAAAAGCAAATGCCAAGTCAGCGTGAACAGTACGGGAGTACTGTTCATCTATTTATAGGCGTGGGACGCAGCCCATGTAAAATTACATTCATGCCCATTACATTTGCTAATGACTTATGGGAATCTATTAAGGCCTAAGTAGTCTTTTCATCTTTAGGTCGATTCCCCTTTCTGCTATCGCGACGAAGCTTTCCTGCGCATAGCTTCGGCTGTGCACCATCCTTCGTACAGCTTGGTAATCAGCCCGTCCTTCATCTCAATCCCCCTTCGTCTGGCTTAGGCTTCGTCCTGACCGTACTCCATGTTCATAATCTGAGTCCGAAGATACCTGTTCATATAATTCACTTGGAAAACATTGTCAAATCTTGTTTTTGAGGACCTTCGGAGGACGAAGGCCCCCAACAATACCAAACCCCCCAGGTTGTCCATGTTGCAACCACTGCTCAGGAGAAGATGAAGTCGTGGAGGAGGACTTCCAGGAGTTCCAAGAGTATGATGAGTTCTAGGCATGGGTTAGCGGCAAACCCCCAGTCGGCTGCCTGTGAAGTCCGTGTTTATCTACGTTTCGTTTTCGCACTTTGATAATTGTTAATGACTATATGGATGTCTCGGATATCATGACGTAATCAAATATTACTCTCTTTTATGTTATTATTCGAGCACTTTGTGATGATGTCCGATTATTTAACTGATATATATGTGAATTGCTAATCCTGACATGTACATGGTTCGCATTCGGTTTGCCTTCTAAAACCAGGTGTGACAGAATACAATTACGGATGTTCTCGAATATAAATACGGATAGTCGTGGGTCGAATACGGAACTAGTCAGACATGGATAGTGTCGGTTTCGAATATTTTTGTTGGATATCGTGTAAGACAACATTCCATACATATCATAGTTGTAATCATTTAGCCCCTCCTTTAGTCCAAATATTTTTTAGGCTTATATGTGGACATATGCTACGCCTCCATAAAATTTCATGAATTTCTAAGGCTATTTTGAGTATTATTAATTTCTTTATGTAGAAAATCGTTAAAATGCAATTAAATTCATAAAATGTTCTAGCGTCGACCAAAAATTGCAAATAAGTTATCAAGACTAATAAATATTCTACAAGAATATAACATCAAGTACCTACATGAAAATGGTAAAAGTGAAGTATTGTTTATGTTGAAACTTAGATGTTTATGGTGGTTTCACATGTAACTCACAGAAATAAGTGGAAATAAAATGAAATAATTGCTGACATCTTTGTGGATTTTATGGTTCAAACATATGTTGCCCCTACACCAAATTTCATGAATTTCTGAGACTATTTGTGTATTATTAATTTCTTTCTAGAGACAATCATCAAAATGAATTTAAATCTATAAAATATTCTAGTATCGACTGAAAATTGCAATAAGTTACCAAAACTAATAAGTATTCTATAAGACGATAACCTCAAGTCCCTACATGAAAATGATAAAGTGAAGTAAAGATTATGTTAAAACTTGGATACTTAAGTTGATTTCACGTGTAACTCAAGAAACAAGTGGAAGTGAAATGAAAACAATCACTGGCATCTTATGGATTTTATGGCCTAAACATTTTTTTAGAATTTTATGTGGACAAATGTTAACCATCCGTCAAAATTTATGAATTTCTGAGGCTATTTATGTATTATTAATTTCTTTTTAAAGAAAATCATCAAAATACAATTAAATTCATAAAATAATCTAGTGTCTGCCTAAACTTGCAAATAAGTTACTAGGACCAATAAACATTCTATTAAAGATAATATTAAGTCCTTATGTGAAAATGACAAAGTGAAGTATTGATTATGTTGAAACTTAGATACTTATAGTGATTTCAAATGTAACTCACGCAGTAAGTGGAAGTGAAATGAAAGAATCTCTGGCACATTATGAAATTTATGGTCCAAACATTTTTTAGAATTCTATGTGGACATATGTTACCCCTCCATCAAATTTCATGAATTTTTATGCTATTTGTATATTATTATTTTCTTTCTTTAGAAAATCATCAAAATACAATTAAATCCATAAAATATTCTAATGTCGACCGAAAATGGCAAATAAGTTACCAAAACTAATAAACATCATATAAGAAGATAACCTCAAGTTTCCATGTGAAAATGATAAAGTGAAGTATTGATTACGTTAAAATTTGGATATTTAGGGCGATTCCACATATAACTATCCGAATATCCGAAATATAAAATCTGGTAAGATATCTGAAAAGATGTCCAGATATCTAAAATCTAAAATCCGGACAGGTATCCGAGAAAATATCCGGATATTCAAAATTCGACGAATATCAGTCATCTTATATCCGTATCTGATATCCGAACTATACTATCCGAATCCGAAATTCGAAAATTCTGTGGATATACGAAAAAGACTATCCAGCCAGACAATTAGCCTATTCGGATGGTCGGATGCTTGGATAATATCTGTACCGTTTATACCCCTACTCAGCGAACACCGTTATGTGCTCGTTGATGTTATGACCAAAGAGTCTACGCCTGATTTTAATGTAAGGTGTAATAACAGTTATAAGTGATGCCAAAAAAATCTAGAACGAATGGGATACATCATGTAGTGTAGATCGAAGGACAATCGGCTGAAGAGATCTAAAAGGATATTTCGTTGTTCACGTTGAAAGTGAAACGGAAAGGTCGAGATGGGAGTGAAAACGGACGGGTTCTATCAACACTCAGCAGTATATACCTCTCGTGCTCCACGTCTCGTGGAGGCGTGGACCGAGACCCGCACCCTCTCCCCTGGCTCCCATCCCTCATCATTCATCCTTGTGTTTGTTCAGCGGAGGGTGTCCTGTTACCCTGTCCCTGTTCTTCTCGTTCCTGCCTCTTGCAGAATTTTGGAAACAGGTTGTGGCGGCGTTCAAGCCTGTAAAGCTCTCCCTTTTCCGATCCACATCATCTCTGCATTTTGGGAAACAGGTTGTTTGCATTTCATAATCAGAGCCCACCCTTTTCCAGCGGACTAATCCTTCCTTGTTTTGCGCTAAAGCAGTCCAGTTAGCATTGCTCACTCATAAAGTCTGTTGAGGCAGCGTTGAGCTCTTTCTGCAGTGTGTATTCCTTGCTTCCCGCAATCCAAAGACGCCTCCTTTTCTCGTCTCCAAATCCACAAAGTTTTCGTCCATTTGGCAATCTCGCCAGTGCTTGTCAAGCTCTAGAATCAAAGCCTGATCCCAACTTCTGCGCCAAAATCCCATCTTTGTGATTCCGTCCAGTCCGATGGGGACGCTCGGGGACAGACTGCGGGCCTTCTCGACGAACCGGTGGCTGGTGTTCGTCGCCGCAATGTGGCTGCAGTCCATGGCCGGCATCGGGTACCTCTTCGGCACCATCTCGCCGGTCATCAAGGCCGCGCTGGGCTACAACCAGCGCCAGGTGGCCGCGCTCGGCGTCGCCAAGGACCTCGGCGACTGCGTCGGCTTCCTCGCCGGCTCGCTCTCGGCCGTGCTGCCGTCGTGGGCGATGCTGCTCATCGGCTCCGTGCAGAACTTCCTCGGCTACGGCTGGCTCTGGCTCATCGTCACCAGGCAGGCGCCGGCACTGCCCCTCTGGATGGTGAGTTCGTCTTTTGCTTTTTTCTTGTTTACTCCGTTCAATGGTTGTTCGTGTTATGAACAGTAGAACGGTTCGGTTTAGCCTTTTTTTTTGTTTAGGAGGAAAATTAACTGCTCTTGGTCATGAAATCTGGAGATTACAGGAGTTAGAGCAACTCCAGTAGTTCTCTAAAAAATAGCTTGCTAAAATCATGTTTAGCAAGTTGCTAAATAGCTATTGGAAGTAAAAAATAACTTAGTCTCCAATAGTTGCTCATATTTAGAAAGTAGTTCGATTTTGAATCTAGCTTTAGCGACCCTACCCCTATGAGATCTGCCTGATAATAAGGTTGAGAGCAGAGAATGTGAAAGCGGAAGAAAAAAGGCCGGTCGATATGAACTATGGATGAGTGGTGGTCCGGTGGCGCAACCTATGAGGAAGTTGGGTTCGACGGTAAAGGAGAAACTTGCGTCATACGTGTTTGACCTAGCTACCTCATTATGCTAGAAAATGAAAAAAGAGCGTGCTATACCTGGCTATCTCACTGTGTGGGAAAGAGAAAAATAATCACGCTAGTGTGAAGAAATTGACGTCAACTGTATTTAGGGAGTTCCTACCGAGTTGCTAAATGTGGAGAGTAAATAGAGTTGAATAGCAACTAAGTAAATTTAGCAAGTCTATTTAGAGAACCATTGAAGAAGCATTTTTCTGTTCACTTCTTAAATTTAAGATTTAGAGAGTTGTTTAGAGAACTATTGGAGTTGCTCTTACTGCCGAATTACAGCACAAGTAGTCCACTTGTTGGCTGTCAAATTGTTCTGTTCCCCAGTGACAAAACTCGATCTATTTCTATTTGTGCTGTGAACTGCTCATTTGTTTATAGAGTTGCCAGGTAGGCGGGCCTGAGATGGGGATATAGCCTGTACAGTCGATCATGTTAGTGCAAATATGCAATCAAACAATCTGATACATCTAATTAAAATCCAATAATTTACATTTAACTCATTCCACTTGAGACCTAGTACCTATTTTATATTTAATCCCTCCCACCTAAAATAGCAGTTACCATTGAATTTTGATCGTATGTATTAGATCACATAATTGCATGTTTGTAATATGATCGATTGCATAAGATATCTTCCCCCTAAGATGTGTCCTGATGATTAAAATTAAACAGTTTGACTGAACCAGCTAAGGAACAACTGGATCGTAAATCAGATCAAGTGCAATGATGACTTTTCTAAGCACGTTAGTTTACTTCTTGAAGTCACCAATCAAATCACATGAGTGTACTGCTGAGGGTATATTCGTTTTTAGTGTCCATATTTAGGTTGTCGTTGTCACTGATGTTGGGCCATGTGCACAACGTTTTGTAATTTAATAGTGGTGTAACCATTATGAATTATATACATCGACAGTAACTGGTTGCTACCTTTTCTCAATTTCAAGGTGTTATTCATCGAAAAATTGTGTCGTGGTGTCATGTGCGGGCGCAAGTATAGGCGCCGTCGTGACGCGCTGGACACGCACAGGAGGAGGCCACAACCAGTGGCTAGATTTAGAAATAAAGATTTAGCTAGATTTAGAAATAAAGTTTAGTTGCTTTTATTTATCCTTAATTATAGGAGTGATTGGTTGGGCCCTTGGCCTTATATTTCTGGAACCGAACCTGTGAAGAGGCAAGCAAGATTATTATTCCCTAATCCCTCTCTCTCTCTAAACAAGCTGACGGCTGAGGGGAAAAACCTCGCCGGCGACGACGAACCGTGGCTACGAACTCCGTAGTCAGAGACCAGCTACCCTAGGGCGGGAGGTCCTTGACAACCTGGTATCGCGATCCAGTCGTTCCTCGGCTTCTTCCACACAGCCGCCATCACAGCCAAGCCCACCAACCTCGCCCGCCACCACCCCTACCATGGCCGAGCCAACCACCTCTGATTTGGCCAAGATAATCGAGACCCTGACATCGACGGTCGCCTCCCTGCAATCCTCTGTCGCCGAGCTCCAGAAGGGAAAGACCTCCTCGTCTAGCGGCCATGGGACCAATGATGGGCAGCACCACAATGATCGACCGCCGCGCTTTCAAAAGATGGATTTCCCCCGCTATGATGGGAAATCTGATCCATTGATTTTCACTAGTCAGTGCGAATCGTATTTCCATCAGCAGCGCATTATGGAGGAGGAGAAGGTATGGATGGCCTCCTACAACCTTGAGGAGGGCGCACAGATGTGGTACCTTATGGTCCAGGCGGACGAGGGCACGCCGTCCTGGCGACGCTTCACGGAGCTGCTGCACCTTCGGTACGGGCCACCCCTGCGTTCTGCGCCGTTGGCTGAACTGGCGGAGTGCAGGCACACCGGTACGGTTGCCGAGTACCAGGACCGGTTCTAGGCCCTGCTTCCTCGCGCGGGATCACTCCAGGAGGCGCAACGGGTACAACTCTTCGTCGGCGGACTCCAGCCGCCACTCAGCATCGACGTCAGGATCCAGAATCCTCAGACGCTGGCCACCGCCATGAGTTTGGCGTGCCAATTCGAGCTGCGCGAGCAATTCATCGCCCTGGCCGCGCACGCCCCTGGGCGTCCTCTGCTGCTGGCCACTATCGCCCGACTGCCCCTGCCCGCGCCGCCAGGGGCCAAACCGGCCGCACCAGCGACCATTACCGTCGAAGGCCGCACCATCAAGCGCCTCTCGCAGGCAGAACAAGAAGAGTGTCGCTGCCTTGGCCTCTGTTACAATTGTGACGACAAATTCACAAGGGGGAATCGCGTCTATAAGCGGCTGTTCTTACTGGAGGGCCTTGAGGAGGAAGATGAGGCTGGCGAGGAGGCTGGGACTGAGGAAACCCCGGTGTTCTCCCTCCAAGCTCTTGCGGGTGTGGCGCTCACCGACACGATGCAGCTGCAGGTCACGCTGGGGGCCGCCACCCTCGTCGCCATGCTGGATTCGGGCAGCACCCACAACTTCATATCGGAAGCCGCGGCTGCACGCACGGGCCTGCCCCTCGAACACCGGCCGCGCCTCACGGCCATGGTCGCGAACGGGGAGCGCGTCTCGTGTGTGGGTGTCATCCGTAGCGCCCCACTGGACATCGACGGCCACTGTTTCCCCGCTGACCTCTACGTCATGCCTTTGGCGGGCTACGACGTTGTCCTGGGCACATGGTGGCTGGCCGCGCTGGGACCGATCATGTGGGATTTCAGCAACCACGCGGTCTCCTTCACCTTCCAGGGCCGGGCGTTCTGCTGGCAGGGGCTCGCGGCTTCCCGACCGGCTACCGTCAGCACAACCACCGCTACCAGTACGCTCCTCGACGAGCTCTTGGCAGACTTCGACGACGTTTTCGGCGAGCCTCGCGGCCTACCTCCTCCCCGCAGTCGGGACCACAGCATCACCCTGGTGCCGGGGGCGCCGCCAGTGGCTGTACGGCCGTACCGCTATCCCGCCCTGCACAAGGACGAACTGGAGCGTCAGTGCATAGCTATGCTGGACATGGGCTCATTCGGCGCAGCAGCTCCGCGTTTTCGTCCCCGGTGCTCTTGGTCAAGAAATCGGACGGCTCGTGGCGGTTTTGCGTCGACTACCGCGCGCTGAACGCCATAACCATCAAGGATGTGTTCCCCATCCCGGTCGTCGACGAGCTGCTGGACGAGCTCCACGGCGCCAGCATCTTCACCAAGCTCGACCTCCGATCCGGATACCACCAAGTCCGCATGAGGCCTGCCGACATCGACAAGACAGCGTTCCGGACGCATGACGCCTTCTTCGAATTTTTGGTCATGCTGTTCGGACTCTGCAACGCGCCGGCCACGTTCCAAGCTCTCATGAACGACGTGTTGCGTGCTTACCTCCGCCGGTTTGTGCTCGTCTTCTTTGATGACATTCTGATCTACAGCTCATCCTGGGCAGACCACCTGCGCCACCTCCGCGTCGTCCTCTCGGTGCTCCGACAACACCGTCTCTTCGTCAAGCGTTCCAAGTGCGCTTTTGGCGTGGACACCGTCGCCTACCTCGGCCACACCATCTCGGCGTCGGGCGTGGCCATGGATCCGACCAAGGTGCAGGCCATCCATGATTGGCCGCAACCGCGCTCGGCCAGGGCAGTGCGTGGCTTCCTCGGGCTTGCAGGCTACTATAGGAAATTCGTCCACAACTACGGCATCATCGCAGCCCCCCTCACCGCTCTCCTGAAAAAGGAGGGGTTCCGGTGGAACGACGACGTCGTGGCGGCCTTCAGTGCCCTCAAGGGGGCCGTGACATCCGCACCCGTGCTGTTGCTCCCTGACTTCACCAAGCAGTTCGTCGTCGAGTGCGACGCTTCGACGTATGGCTTCGGCGCGGTGCTCGTACAGGAGGGCCACCCCATCGCTTTCTTCAGTCGGCCGGTGGCACCCCGTCACCGCTCCCTCGCAGCTTATGAGCGGGAGCTCATCGGCCTGGTCCAGGCCGTTCGCCACTGGCGGCCATACCTTTAGGGGCGGCGCTTCACCGTCATGACGAACCACTACAGTCTCAAGTACTTGCTCGACCAGCGCCACACCACGATTCCGCAGCATCATTGGGTCGGCAAGTTGCTGGGGTTCGACTTCTCCGTCGAGTATAGGTCGGGCTCCACGAACACGGTGGCAAACGCCCTCTCCCGCCGCGACACTGAGGAGGGCGCCGTGTTGGCCATTTCTGCACCGCGCTTTGACTTCATCGGCCGCCTGCGTCATGCCCAGGCTACTGATCCGGCCCTGGTGGCCATCCACGACGAGGTGCGCCGAGGCACCCGCACCGCGCCCTGGTCGGTCGTCGACGACATGGTCACCTACGAGAGGCGCCTCTACATTCCCCCCGCCTCTCCACTACTGCAAGAAATTTTGGAGGCTGTCCACGGCGACGGGCATGAGGGCGTCCACCGTACGTTGCACCGGCTCCGTCGTGATTTCCATTTCCCCAACATGCGACGTTTGGTGCAGGAATTTGTGCGGGCTTGCCCCACTTGTCAGCGGTACAAGTCCGAGCATCTCCATCCAGCGGGGTTGCTCTTGCCTCTACCCGTGCCCTCAGCGGTCTGGGCCGACATCGCGCTAGACTTTGTGGAGGCGCTACCCCGCGTGAACGGGAAGACGGTGATCCTGTCCGTGGTTGACCGCTTCAGCAAGTACCGCCACTTCATTCCCCTCGCGCACCCGTACACGGCAGAGACGGTGGCCCAGGCATTCTTCACCGACATTGTGCGCCTCCACGGCGTTCCACAGTCCATCGTCTCCGACCGCGACCCCGTGTTCACGTCGACGTTTTGGCAGGAGCTCATGAGGCTTATGGGTACTAAGCTTCACATGACGTCCGCTTTTCATCCCCAGTCGGACGGCCAGATGGAAGCTGCCAACCGAGTCATCGTGATGTACCTGCGATGCTTCACTGGAGATCGACCCTGCCAATGGCTGCGCTGGTTGCCGTGGGCTGAGTACACCTACAACACCGCGTACCAGACTTCGCTTCGGGACACACCGTTTCGGGTGGTGTATGGCCGAGAGCCACCTTCCATCCGCTCTTATGAGCCGGGTGAGACGAGGGTGGCAGCCGTCGCCCAGGACATGGAGGATCGGGAGGCCTTCCTGGAGGAGGTCCGGTACCGCTTGGAGCAGGCCCAGGCGACCCAGAGCTTTACTACGATCACCACCACCGTCAGGTCTCCTACCAGCGGGGGGATTGGGCTCTACTTCGTCTTTGCCAGCGGGCGGCTTCTTCAATGCCCAGGACCACCACGGGCAAGCTCAAGCCTCGCTTTGTGGGGCCCTACCGCGTCGTCGAGCTCATCAACGACGTCGCCGTTCACCTAGCCTTGCTGCCGGGGGGCGTGCCTCCATGATGTGTTCCACGTGGGTGTCCTCAAGAAGTTTGTCGGCGTTCCACCGGCATCACCTCCTGCCTTGCCACTCATCCACAACGGCGCCGTGGTCCCTGAGCCGCTGCAGGATACTCATGCACGCTTGGCGTGCGGCGTGCGTCAAGTTCTCTTCCACTGGAGGGGCGAACCGGCCGAGTCTGCATCCTGGGAAGACCTCGACGAATTCCGCAGCAAGTACCCAGACTTTCAGCTCGAGGACGAGCTGGGTCTCGAGGGGGGGAGAGATGTCATGTGCGGGCGCAAGTATAGGCGCCGCCGTGACACGCGCTGCGCTGCAGAGCGCGCTGGATGCGCACAGGAGGAGGCCACAACCAGTGGCTAGATTTAGAAATAAAGGTTTGGCTAGATTTAGAAATAAAGATTAGTTGCTTTTATTTATCCTTAATTATAGGAGTGATTGGTTGGGCCCTTGGCCTTATATTTCTGGAACCGAACCTGTGAAGAGGCAAGCAAGATTATTATTCCCTAATCCCTCTCTCTCTCTCTAAACAAGCCGACGGCTGAGGGGAAAAACCTCGCCGGCGACGACGGACCGTGGCTACGAACTCCGTAGTCAGGGACTAGGTACCCTAGGGCAGGAGGTCCTTGACACGTGGAGTTCTTTTTTCATCGATTCAGAAGTAGGCTGTTTCTATGTTTCTGTCGTAGCAGAAACTCTCCTTGGTTCCTTCTCCTGCTTGGTTGTCAAAATAGTCTAGCCATACTTCCTCAAACTAACTTTGTGTTGGTTGGCAAATGGGAGTGATGCAATGCAATCAGTTTGCTGTACTTGCATTTTTTCTTCATATTTTACCATCGTCTTAGATCTGCATACCAACTTATGTGGAGAACATGGCACACACATACCATTATATGGAGAATGTAGTTTTCTATTCTGCTTTCAAATATTGTGGAACCATATAGTTATATGGGTTTATTTTCTGATGCTAATTGTAATGTTTCACTGTTGTTTATTCAGATGTGTGTTCTTATCTATGTTGGGACCAACGGCGAGACATTCTTCAACACAACTGCACTTGTTACATGCATCCAGAATTTCCCCAAGAGCAGAGGTCAAACAGTGGGTATTATGAAAGGATTTGCGGGCCTTAGCAGTGCAATCTTGACACAACTGTATGCAGTAATGCACACACCCGACCATGCAACACTTGTATTCATGGTTGCAGTTGGTCCATCATTGGTTGCCATTGGCCTGATGTTTATTATTAGGCCCGTTGGAGGTCACCGCCAGGTGCGTCCATCCGACAAGAACAGCTTCTTGTTCATCTACACTATCTGCTTGCTCCTTGCCTCATATCTTGTCGGCGTCATGCTAGTCCAAGATTTCATGCAACTGAGTGACAATGTGGTTAATTTTCTCACTGTCATTCTACTCATACTTCTTGTTTTACCAATCGTGATCCCTGTGACCTTGACACTATCATCCAAAACACAACATCCAATTGAAGAGGCTCTCCTTTCTGATCCATCAAAAAGAGAGACAAGCACTTCACAAGAGAAAGAGGATCAACCAGAGGTCATTTTAAGTGAGGTGGAAGAGGAGAAGCCTAAGGATATTGATTCATTACCTCCATCTGAAAGGAGAAAGAGGATTGAAGAGTTGCAGACCAAGTTAGTGCAAGCTGCAGCAAGGGGTGGGGTTAGAATTCAGAGGCAGCCACGCCGAGGTGAAAACTTCACCCTGGTACAGGCATTGGTGAAGGCTGATTTTTGGCTTATTTGGTGGTCGCTCCTACTTGGATCTGGATCAGGTCTGACAGTGATCGACAATATGGGTCAGATGAGCCAGG
Organism: Zea luxurians; assembly: GCA_029449295.1. Taxonomy (NCBI): domain Eukaryota; kingdom Viridiplantae; phylum Streptophyta; class Magnoliopsida; order Poales; family Poaceae; genus Zea; species Zea luxurians. The sequence goes on along the minus strand of JAOPSE010000060.1, from coordinate 11,548,930 downwards.
CTGTTGGGTTCAAAGATGGGCATATTTTTGTGTCATTGACGAGCATATGGAATTTCCTTGGTCGTGTTGGAGGTGGCTACTTCTCTGAGATTATTGTCAGGTATTGACACTGACCTATCCACCACTGTTTGTAATGGGAAAAATGGTCTGCTATTGTTGTTAGGCATCATAATTTTTTCACCAAAACCTAAAAGCTTTTTCCATTTTGTTAAATCTAGGCTTATGTGCTTTACTTCGATTCAGTTATTCTGGATACCTGTATGTTAACACAGAGGCTTGCTCCACAGCGTGTGTTATTTGTGTTGGAAGTATTAGTGAATTGTTTGTCTTTTTCCCCCAGCTTAAGCTTTTGCATTGCATTGGTCGGTGCATGCAACTCAATAGTTTTATATAAATTGCAATTTCTTCTACTTTCGTTAATTAGTTCACCCTATAACTATTGTTTAGGTTTCATAAAGCTTGAATTGTTCCTTTATGCATATCAAGTTTCAGAACTGTTAATATCTTGATTCGCTGTTCTTCTAATCAGGGAACACACATACCCAAGGCACATAGCACTGGTAATTTGTCAGTTCCTGATGGCTGTTGGGCATTTCCTCTTCGCAATGGCTTGGCCTGGAACTATGTACGTTGGAACCTTCCTGGTTGGCCTCGGATATGGAGCTCATTGGGCTATTGTGCCAGCTGCTGTCTCTGAACTTTTTGGCGTAAAACACTTCGGTGCAATGTACAACTTCCTCACAGTAGCAAACCCTGCAGGGTCACTCATCTTCTCAGGCCTTATTGCTAGTAATTTATATGACTATGAAGCTGAGAAACAAGCGCAGCGCCGTCAGATAACATCACTGACATCTCCAAGATTGTTTCACAGCATGGGTTTTCTTGCAGATGGAACACTGAAGTGTGAAGGAGCTGTCTGCTTTTTTGTGAGCTCACTGATTATGTCAGCGTTCTGTGTTGTTGGAGCTGGCTTAAGCCTCATAGTTGTTTACAGAACCAAAAGGGTTTATACTCACCTCTATGGTTCAAACCGCACATGAAAATTCCACGGAGATAGGATATGCCATTTCCTCTTGTTTCATGTACCATAGCTTTTGCAAATATGTGTCATACATACACAAAATTAAAGTTTGCCTGTATATTCTCTAAACATTTCAGAGGTTTTACCAGACGAACTGCTGTTCCCAAATAGAAATTTATACACGCCTCATGTGTCGGATAGCCAGACTGTAGTTCAAGCTTGGACCATGAATTCTGTAATAAAGGCTTTGTACTACGACATACATTTCCTCTCAGCTCCAGCTCTACTGTAAATTTCTTTTATGTGCGTAATAGAATCTTCTATGATTCTGTCAAATCTAAAAGGCCTAGTTGTTATTTTGTTGTTTCTCTTTTGGGACGTATCAACTTGTTACCAGTAATTCTGGCTTTCTGCACAACTTTCCTGTGTTCTTGGTCCCATATAGACTGTACTTGGGAATAACGACCTGAAGAGAAAAGAATCAGGATTGTTACAATGAACATTAACTTTGGACCACGGAGCTCTTCCAGCCTTGTCAAATTGTGTTATCGGAGCTCCAAACTTACCAGGTATGAACAGTTCCTCTGAACTGTTTCCATTCTGAAGCTGGAACACACGATGGGCCAAGTTCCACTGCATTTTGCAACACTAGGTATATCTCTGTTCTTGTACTTATTGCCATTACTAGCGCTGCTGATGAACATCATTTTTGCAGAAGAGCTACAGTAACGACAGAAGCACTCACTCTCTGAATGTAAAAAAAAATGATGATCCCTATCCCTTTTTCTTCCTGAGCTTCTGAACGTAAAATGTACCAAAATGGTCTTATTTTCTCATGAGATCTGTGTTGTCTTCCTATTCAGCTGAAGGATCAATCAGTTACCCAGCTGTTTTACACTGGCTGTACACTGAGCCCCAGGCTGAGTTTGAACTGGATGAGAAGGACTTACTTGCTCACTTTTATTTCTCTACTTCTGGCCAGTGGCCACCCGCGTCTCTGAATCAGCTCCTACATATTTCTTGAGCACTTTCGGCCTTTTGGCCATTGGGTGAGCAGCTCTCAACAGCAATTCCAGCTTCAACCCTTCAAGTTCATTTACCTCAGGGGCGGGCAACAAGACCATCTTGCATTCTTGCTGCTGCATGTCCATAACAGCGCCAGCGCATCATTATGTCCTCACCAGCTGTTCCATTATAGGTTCTATGTGTCCAGCTACTTCTGAAGTGTGATCTTGATTAACGTTCTATTACAAACTCTAAGCCTCTACGGACCCTTATGTTCGTCCATATCATCTGCTGTCTTCTGGAACTGGGTGCTGCTTCAGCTCAAGGTCGTAGTTTTATTGGAAGCTGTGGCAAATCCTCACGTTCTGTACTTTGCAAGCTCAATATAATCCGTATTTATCACGTATGAACCAGTTGCAGGATCACTCTGTCTGTGAATTGTTGTTACACTGACAGAAGAAACGTCAACAGTGTTAGTACTTGTTCTAGATATTTTTGTGTTAGTGCTGTTTATTTTACTACTGTGTTCCTTTTTCAGATACCCGTACAGAGAAAAGAAGCGCTGGTGAGTGATGATGTCGAGAGGGAATGCTTAAAGACTAGTAACAATGGGAGTGGGTCCGGAAAAAGGACATGTCAGGCTAGTTTGGGAATTTATTTTTTTAAAAGATTTCTATTTTATCAAGTAAAATTAATTTATTTTTTATTGAAAAAATAGAAATTACTTTCACTGCAATGACACGACCAGGTCTATAGAAAAGTTGATACAGATCTCATACAGGTAAGGTTCCGCACTTTTCTAAGTAACTACTAGCTCCGGATGCATCTTTCTCATTGACTGCTTTCTTCAAATCAAAGTAGGACGAACAAGGAAATGGAACTGGTCAATGCATTTCTAACTAACAATTGACCCTATTCCTCGAATGATAAAATAGAGTTTCTAAACTAACCGTCGGTGTATCTCACAAGGTATCTTCTCCGGTGTAGGAAAAAGGATAGGGCTAAGAGAGGAGTGAGAGGAACCTTTTTTTGGCTGGTGGTTGTGATATTAACCATAAGTATGTAGCATGTGAAAGTCCTGATATATCCCTGGCATTTTGTTGTTCCAGCAACAGCACCAGGTTACCCCGCGCTGCTATGATTTTACACAAATAGCCCTTAATAAAGTGTCACGTACGCATACGACTAGTATATCGCGTAGCTGTACGCAAGCAAATTACTTCATGAGTGCCTTTTGCATGTCTGAGTAATGTGGGGCCCGCCAGGAGGACATTAGAGCCATTTCCCATATTGAGCGCCCTTGTGCTGGGCTCAAATCTCCAGCTAAAACAGTAATCGATCTCTTGTAAATTCGGCAACCATCTTGTTTGCTTTTATATGCACGTATACTTTTTGTGAAATAAAGAGAAAAAAAGCTTGGAAATCCCCAGAAAGCCCCTGGTTTAGGGCTGAACCCGTTGTTTGGGCTGCACTGTTACCGGAATTAATTTGGGGCGCCGAATAGGGGCAAAGTTCGAAACTTTTGGAGCAAACAACAACAACAAAAAAAAAAACAGAGATGGAATAATTTATTTCCCTTTTTACAGGACACACATGACCTGACCTACTCTTTTTCTACTACTACTGCTGCAGCAAGCTACATGACCCTTCTCAGAACATTGCCGTCGTGTATTGCAAAAATTTGGAGGCTTTGACTAAAAAAGCTTCGTTTTTTCGAGCTTGCTCCTGCCCCGAAATAAAATTCGGGGGCCCAAAAATTCGCAATTCTGGGGGCTGGCCCCCCGAATTAGCGCGCCTCCCGGAGATGATCCGGCGCCGGTGAGTCCCCAGTCGATCCCTCTCTCTGTCAGCTTCTGGTTGAGGTGCGTCTCGCCGCCGGCCGCGGCCTGGCGCGGCGGCAGATCTGGCGGGCGCCTAGGGTTAGGCCCGTCTCGCCGGGAGTCCCCGATCCATCAGTAGGGGGCGGCCGCCGCGTCTTCTTCCCCCGCAGCCGAGATCGCCCCTCCGCCCGCCGCCTGAACCCTTCTCCCTCCGCTCGCTGCGCCGCAGCCCGGAGAGGAAACCGCGCTCTGTCGACCACCGCCTGGGGCCCAGCGTCCTCGCGACCTGCTCCGGCGTGGCGTCCGCTCTCTGCAGCCCCAGCGTCCCCGCGACCGGCCCCGCGCGGCCGCCACACAGCTCCGCGGGTAGGTCTCCGTCCCCACATGACTCAGATCCAAACACCATGGTCTCCGTTCCCCATGAGCCCATGAACCAAACACATAGTCAGTTCCTTCTCTTCTTAAGGCTGTGGATCACGCGGATCGAGGCGTTTCTTCGATTCTAGCTGGGGTTTGGGGGAGGTGTTCGTGAACTGGTTTCAAGGTGCCTCCTACTCCTAGGGGCCTGGTTTGTTTGTTTCGCTTGGGTTTTTTTTGACATGCTATTGTCGGTGAGGTTCGATATTTGTGGGCGTGTGTAGAAAGTTTGGATCTTTTGTTCCACTTGTTGCTATGAAAGACACCATTTTTTGTCGTGGGAATTGTTGGAGGAGTTGCTTGATCTGCTTAGCTTAGCAGCTGTAGATCAAGGATGGAATCGGAGTAAGGATGCTCGGGAGCCCGAATTTAGTGAAGTGAATCTCAGTGTCGCATAGTGGTTTGATGGAAGTACATGCTCTTTCCGAGCTGAAATGTCAGTTCTCCATGAAATAGAACTATCGATAAGTATGGTTTAACTGTAGCCCTCACTTCTAATTTCCTTTGGATCTGAAATGAATTGGTTGAAATGTGGTAGTTTACTTTTCTGGGACCTCTTAAGTGCTTGTTTACATGCGTTTTTGTAATATATACTGTTACGTCATGAGTTCTTCCGTTTTGATGTTTGTTGAAATTTCTAAACTGGATGTACTTAACTGCAGGCCAAAGCAGTGAAGATTTCTAATCTGGATGTACTTAACTGCAGGCTAAGGCAATGAAGATTTCTAATCTGGATGCACACTTAATCTTGTCCAGTTCTTGATCTTGGGCTTTGCTGCTTCCTCTCAAGTTAGTTTGTTGGCCAATCGAGTCCAGAGGCGCAGATGAGTGAGGAGTACAATATGGATGTGGCCCTAAAAGCCAAAAATGTTGCTGAGACCAAGTTTCATGCCCGAGACATCAGGGGTGCTCGGAAGTATGCAATCAAGGCCCAGAATCTCTGCCCAACACTTGAAGGCATATTGCAGATGGTCTCAACGCTTGAAGTTCATCTTGCAGCTGAGTCCAAGATTGATGGAGAGAGTGACTGGTATAGGATATTGTGTCTAGGCGCCTTTGCAGATGAAGAGGAGGTGAAGAAGCAATATAGGAAGCTAGCTCTGCTGCTGCACCCAGACAAGAACAAGTCTGTTGGTGCTGAGGAGGCCTTCAAACTGATCTCTGAGGCGTGGAGTGTGTTGTCAGATACTAGCAGGAAGGTAGTTTATGATGAGAAGCGAAGAAATCATTCTGTTGTCAATGTAACCAATGGCATTTATACCTATGATAAGAAGGCAAACAAGAGGGCTCGAAAGAATGCCGCTGCTGCAGCTGCTGCCGCTGCTGCTGCCGCTGCAGCTGAGGCTACTACTCGTCCTGTTGGGATTGATACATTTTGGACATCTTGCAACCGCTGCCGGATGCAGTATGAGTACTTAAGGATTTATCTTAATCATAACCTGTTGTGCCCAAATTGCCATAATGCATTCTTGGCAGTGGAGACTGGGTTCCCTTGCAATGGAAGCAGCTCATCATTCTCATGGTCAACCAAGCAGCAGCCGCAGCAGAACCACAATTCAACCAAGCATTCATATGGCTCAACAAGCAGGACTTCTAGCATCCCTGGTACAGGGAATGGGGCGTACCAGCAAGATAATACTTATGATTCTTACAACAATCAAGGCTTCCAGTGGAATCAGTACTCCAAGACAACAACTGCAGCTGTTACTAATGCTTATAGTACACAGGCCTTGGAGAAACAGAGAAGGAAGCATGACGAGAGCTACAGCTACAACTATTCTGAAAGCGGCAACACATATGTTCATGAGAAAGCTGCTTCTAGGCGCGGTCGCTTCTCAAAGCGGAGAAGGCATAACTATGATGCTTATACCACTGTGGATTATGGTGGGGATAACAAAGAAACAGTTGCTGCAACTGCAAGCACAGAACCAACTGCTGTTTTTACTGATGTGGGACGGGTCAATGGTACTTCAGTGGAAAGGTTTAGATCTGCAGTGAGTGGAAGAAGAGCAAATATTCTGGGTGAGATTACCCAGATTGATACACGAAATTTACTTCTTGAGAAAGCCAAGGCAACTGTCTGTGAAAAATTGCATGAATTAAACATCACACCATCTTCACGAGCTGCAGATAGAAGAGGATCTGAAGGAAAGCTGTATCCTTGTGACAACAACATAAAGGTCAACGGTGTCCTCTCTGACAAACCTGGCAAGGGAGTCAAGCTATGCAACTCAAGAAGCATGGAAATCCATGTGCCTGCTACCGATGACAAAAATCCAGAGCAACGCCGTGTGCCTGTGTCCATCGATGTCCCAGACCCTGACTTCCATGATTTTGATAAAGACCGAACGGAGAAGGCTTTTGATACTGATCAAGTATGGGCTACCTATGACTGCGAGGACGGCATGCCCCGCCTATATGTAATGGTTCAGAAAGTTCTTTCAACGAGGCCCTTCCGGATCCGCATGAGCTTTCTCAACTCGAAGTCAAATATCGAACTGGCGCCTATAAACTGGGTCGCCTCTGGTTTCCAAAAGACGTGTGGTGATTTCAGGGTTGGGAGATATCAGGTGAGCGAAACGGTGAACATATTTTCACACAGAGTGAGGTGGACTAAAGGTCCCCGTGGCATCATCAGGATCGTTCCCCAGAAAGGGGATACGTGGGCCTTGTACCGTAACTGGTCCCCCGACTGGAACGAGCTGACGCCTGATGACGTGATATACAAGTACGAGATAGTGGAAGTCGCTGATGATTTCACCGAGGAGCGAGGGCTGACTGTCATCCCGTTGCTGAAGGTTGCCGGATTCAAAGCCGTCTTCCACAGACATGTGGATCCCGAGGAGGTGAGGAGGATACCAAAGGAAGAGCTGTTCCGGTTCTCGCACCGTGTTCCTTCTCGTCTCCTGACGGGCGAAGAAGGCAGCAATGCCCCGAAAGGCTGCCATGAGCTGGACCCTGCTGCCACCCCAGTGGACCTTCTTAAGGTTATCACGGAGCACAATGAAGACGCGGTGGCGCAGAGTCCTAAATAGGAGGGAGCGACTACTCAGAGAACAGCGAAGATAAGGCAGCTGGATGTCTGAGTGACCAGATCGCCACTTGGTTAATGACAGCGTGCCAGCACATGATGGTGTCTAAAGCTCTACTACGCCATCTTATTTTCGGCTGATGGCTTGGACAACACTTCCAGGGCAAGCAGCCTGTGTGTGTGTGACGGACTTCTGACCTTGTTAATTCTTAGGCATTCCTAACATTTGATTCTATCACTACACAAACCAACCGCCACGTAGATTAAATGGCCATTGGGAGGAGGCCGGCCGCGCACGGCATCGAGATGAGATGAGGAGGTTAGTCGATCGACGGGAGGTAGGGAGGGTGAAGATGTTACTTGTTTGTGTTGCTCACTCTGTAATGTAGGAGGCAGGCTCGAGCCGAGGGAAAGAGCTGCTTGGCTTTGCTTGCCCATGTACCCCGCATGTGTACCTGTTTTTTTTTTTATGATGATGATGATGATGATGTATTTCCTTCGTGTCTTATAGTAGTAAGTAATTCACGGCCAGGTAATTGTAGACTGGTAACCGTTTCGGAAAATCTAGTGCTTTATCTGGTGGATGATTCTGTCTTTGACCCTGTGCACCGAGCTACTTGGATGGATTGGCTGATTCGAGGATGAAATCTTTGTGCTGACGCATGATGTATCCAAGAATGTACTCCTGGTCCTGGCATCATGTGGATTGTACCGCTGACACGGAGCACATGAACATGGCGCTGAGGATTTCATCACCACCACGACGACGATTGAGGTGGCGCGGCGGATGGACCGCGCGCTCCAGATCTTCTCATGACCCGAAAGGCTCGTCGTGGCACGGCATCAACCACATCCCCATACAAACCAACTATTAGCTGTTGCTGTGCCAACAGTTGCTAATACTATTAGCTTAGGTGGTGTTTGAATTGCCAACAGTTGCTAATACTATTAGTTTAGGTGGTGTTTGAATTAGCATAGGTGGTGTTTAAATGCACTAAACTAATAGTTAGTTAGTAAAAGAGATAAATGTTTGAATGCATTAGAGCTAATAATTAGTTGGTAAAATTAACTGAAGACATCCAAACTATCTGACTAATAGTTAGCAATTTAGTTAATAGTTAGCTAGTTATTTATTAGCTAGCTAGTTTTATTAGCAATTTTTTAGCTAACTAACTATTAGCTCTTGTGTATTCAAACACCCTTTTAGTTAGCTAGTTAATAATTATTAGATACAAGTTATTAGCTGCTAACTACTAGCAGAAATTCAAAAGACCTACTATGCCACAAGAATTAATTCCCTAGACGGCACCGGATGTGGGGATGACAAGAAGTAGGACAATCACTCAATCAGACAGGTGCGCATCGCTGGAAACACTAATGGTCTTATCCGTATGAGGCTGCCTCGAGATCGAATTGTGGCCACAATTATTTGGCAGATAGGAAAACAGCCCCGATAAACAGATCTTTATCGGCACGCATTAACCTCTCTATTATCTCCATATTGACAAAAGAATAAAGAAGGAAACGACAGAAAGTGTGCGCCTTTATACAGACAGCAGTGGTGTACGAGACCGAGTGAAAAGACTGAGACAGCATCATCGGAGGGCATCAGGACGGGCCAAGCACAACCAGCAGTTCTAAGGTTTTGCATCTGACTGCCATAGGCCATAGTGCTCGTCCGGTCGTCCCATCGGCAAATGAACAGATAGAGCACGGCGACGGCGAAACAGCGTGCTGTGCCGCGCCAAGGCCGTGATAGGGAGGCGGCAGAACCGACACCAGCCAGCAAGATTGCCTCATCGGGTTGTGCCAATACAGCAATTACCCACAAAAGACGAGATCCTGTGGGATAGAACCAAATACTAAAGGCTAGTTTGACATCCCCATTTTTCCATGGGATTTCTAATTTCTCAAGGGAAATAAACTAATTTCTATTGGAAAAATAAAAAACCCTTGAAAAAAGGATCCCAAACTAGCCCTCATGGTTCAATAACTCACTCCACTCGATTCTAGTAGCTCAGCTCGACTCGGCTTTAATTTTCCAGCAAGCACAGCCGGCGTTAGTATCGTCTCTTAGTGATTCACTACAGTAAACGAAACAATTTTCGACGGCCAAAGCCGTCGGACATAAGCTTTACACCGTCGGACGTAATTTATGTCTGACGGCTTTGGGTTATCTCCGACTGTCTCTAGCCGTCGGACATAAGGCGTCGGAAATAGTATTATGTCCCACGGCGGCAGTCGGAGATAACTTATCTCCGATGGCCGCAGCCAACCGTCGGAGATAGTGTCTGTCCACCGTTTTACCGGTCGACTGGTGGGGCCCACATCTGTTATGTCCAACGGCCTGGCGTCAGCCGTCGGACATAACAGTATCTTATGTCTGACGGCTTCTATAAACCGTCGGACATAAGCAGTCCTTATGTCCGATGGCTGACGCCAGGCCGTCGGACATAACAAATTTCAGAAATTGCATAAAATTCTGTTTTTTTAAAAAAATCTGACATTTGCAAAAACAAAACTGATTTCATGCAGATACACACATTCACAATCACAAATATACTCACATAAGTATTCACAATCACAAATATACTCACATAAGTATTCACATTCACAAATTTAACATAACGACATATAGTTCCAAATGGTTGCAACAAGTGTTTTACATCAACATATAGGTCCAAAATCAAAACTGATATTGTTCGACGGATAGTCTTTCACATGAATAGTAATAGTTCCAATTTAAACACATTTGATGAACTATCACTCATATCCATAGCCTGGTTGGTTCGAGTTATAGTCACTTCCTCCGACTGGACTCTGCGTGTTGAAAAGGTTGTTCACCCAAGAATGCGATACGTCGTCTTGACCAGACCCATCTCCAGGTGCGGCAACTGAAGCAGGTGGTGTCTGAAATCCCTATAACACACGCACATGAAATAGTAACCATTCAGTTTTTCATTTAAACACATAAGACATCTATGAACATGTCACACACGCATATGTGTACATACCGTAGGGAATTGTGACAGAGGCGGAGGTGGAGGCGCCAGCATTGACAGTGCAAAGTCTGGAGGCGGCATCCCATATGTCGGCATCGGGACGCCCGCTTGTTGGGCTAGTTGCTAAAAATTATATACAAGCCATTGTTGAGCAAATAAGATACACATCATGTGTTTTGCAAAATAATGTACAAAATGTTACTTCAACTTACCGAGAGAAGAGCTTGATTTTGGGCCTGGAGGTTTGCAAAATAGTCGTCCTTCTTCTTCTGGTACTCAGCTTGTTGTCTCTGGTACTCAGCTTGTTGCCTCTGGTACTCCAATTGTTCCCTCAAAACTGATTGATGATACTCTGCCTGTTGACGCAACACTGCAAGCTCTATCTCCTGGGTGGATGATCGTGAACGGGACGACTGTGAAGACGACGATGTGGACTGTCGTCCACGGCGTCTCAGCTCCCTAGAATCAATCGTAGAATCAAAAATACCCAACCTACAAGAGTGAACCATGCACTTATATAGTAAATCATGGGCTCAGTTGAATCACAAGCATATGAGGATAATTTTGAAATCCAAATCAAATAATCCCACCGTCCATGGGCTTGTCCTCCTGCGCTAGCATATGCTGCCTGAGGGTCAATTGGCTGGCTCCTCCAATCATACTCCTGTCCATGGCGTTGAACCATCTCCTGCCCATACAAAGCCTGGAGGCAAACAATATCAAATATAAGTGCATCACCAAATTGATGGACAAACACATAATAGAGTACCAAAAACTCACTAGACGGTCGGTGGCCGTCTGAGTGCATAAAACATCAGGATTCTGAGGATCAGAACCCCTATGCCCTTGCATATACACCTCAACATCCGTGGGCGTACGGCCGAATTTGACTTCCTGTACATACAAGTTAGAATGACACATTTCTATATAACTCGAAGTTACAATATACTTTGACATACCATTCGCTTAGCCAAGCGCACATGTCCATCGCCGCCGTAGTTGTGGAATGACTCAGTCCCACGGTTTCCCCTGTTCCTTTCGGAAATGGCACGAAACTCAGGGGAAGCCCACCATCTGCACAAGGCCCGATAACCCTCTAATCAGGTGGCCATCCACGGCACCGACACCAACATGAATTTTTTCATTAAAGCAAATACATGGATTCGTGCGATATGAGATGCAACAACTTGTTTACCTCAAGGTATTGCTCCTCCGTAAGGTAAATTGATGCCACTCGGCCTTGGTACTTGGTATCGGTCGATCATCAGCACTTGCTCTGTACCATGCCTTTATAGCCTGAATTCATGTGTAGTACATTGCATCTGCAACAACATCGCTCGCGTTATACTCAAACACGTAACGAGCGTTCATATCATATGATCCATCGTCCGGCAACTTATACCGTTTCTACAAAAAATAGTGTTATCATAAAAGCAACCATATATGGGATAACTAATTAGTATAAACAATTCATACCCAGAATGCATCCAAAACTAGTGCATGTGTGTTGCCAAACGTTCTACAGACACCATAGCGATAATGCTCCCAAGTGGTGGCGGGGACAGACTCGCCACTAGGCAAAGTCACAAGACTAGGCCAGTGCAGACGAACAAGATTACCAAGGACCATGTTCACCTGCCTGTAGTGTCCTATGCCTGTCAACGAGTCATCGATCCAAGTCCTGCAAACAGAAAACAATGTAGAAGTGAAAACATAAATTTCAATAACAATTAGCAAAGATATGTCACTCACTTTCCACTAGGCTTTATCAAAACCCAAGATTTGGGTGGAAGCTCTGGAGGTGGTCCAACAAAATGCAGCTTCCTCGTTCTCCTAACTCGAGAAGTTCCAGACCCAGCTGCTGAATCTCCACCAGCACCAGAATCCATGCCTGCAGAATACCCACCAACATCGATCGTCTCCAGCATCATCTCCCACATCATCTTCATCATCATCTCTCGCATGATCATCTACCACTGGTTCCTCGATTTCAGCATCCTATGAAACAAGTAACTTACATCATACAATATTAAGTAACTCAAATAATGTAAATTAACAACTAACTTACATCATGTGGAGGCAAATGTTCTGCCAGCGCTCTGCGTCTGCTCATGGTAGCACCTGTGTCTTGAAAAACTGAATCCTCACCCCTCGAGCTGCTCCTCGAGCTACTCCTCGTCCCAAGCAAACTACGAGCAATAGACCTCATTTTCTTTGACATCCTATTTTAACAAAAACAAGTTAGTACACAAATCGACAATAAAATAGTGAAACAAATGAAAAATATATATAAAATATTCAATAAAATCATGATCCATACTCGTCAATCGTAATCGTAATCAAAATCAGGATCTAGTTGCTTTCATCGATTCAATGGACGCCAAGTAGCTTTCTTCTTTCTCGTCACTCGTTTTCTTTTTGGAGGAACCTCTACATCATTTTGATCGCCTAATAAAGATTCTTCCAACATTTCAGTTTGTACATTAAATGTGTTAGTAAGTTCGTCGTCTTGGAAAATCTCAGCAGCTTCCACTTCCTGCTCGATTTGACTTTCAACATAACCAGCATCACAATGAGCATATAGTCGTTCACGAGGATTAACTTTGTACACTACCCTCCAATCAACCAAACCATTTTTCTTAGATGGATATGTCATATAATACACCTGCGCACATTGGTGGGCAAGGATTATAGTGTCGTGGCCTTTTAATCGATCGTTGTGTTTGAATTCCACCATGCCATATTGGTTTTCTCGCGTTGTATTTGGAGAAAACCAATCACAATTGAAGAACACCACTTTCAGTTGTTTATCTCCAAAAAACTTGTACTCGAGTATATCATTAATGACTCCATAATAATTAGTCACCTTCCCTTCATAATCGACAACTCTAGTTACAACTCCGGAATTTGTCGTGGCTGCTAGAGGATGATCATCTTCGAACCTTGTAGAACGGAATCTAAAACCGTTGACATCATACCGACCATAACGTCTGGCAGTTACTGCTCCTAGGGATAATTGTCGAAGGTCCGGGTGTATATTGTCATTTTTATCTACATAATCTCAAAACCAACACAAGAAATTAGGTCCCCCATCTTTTTCCTCTTGACGAATCTGGTCACGTTCACAGCCAAAGATGAAATTTTGAGAATCAAATTCACTATTAGTACAAGGAAACAAACCTTTTAGCATAACAACAAAAATTGAAACGGCAATGACTAAAATTAAGTTTACACTTACAGGAGAAACTGACTCATCTCTTCCATGTTGTTATACATGTAGAGTAAAGCAGTCTTCCATTCGTCATTGGTGAAACAGTATGTTGTGCTGGGTCCTATAGTTTTGCCCCTCCATTGAAAAATTTCAATATCACCGATAGGGGGCTCGTCGACATGATACCGTAATGCAGGGGCATTGACATTGTGTTCCTCTGCAAAGTACAGGCCCGTGAACGATGCTATCTCTTTGTATTTGAATTCTTCAGCGATGCACCCTTCAACTCGTCTCTTATTACCAACCATTGCACATAGCTTCTTTAGTGTCCTTTCGATGTGATACATCCATCTATACTGCACAGGACCTCCTACCTTAGCTTCGTATGGTAGGTGAACAAGTAGATGTTGCATCGGATTGAAGAAACCTGGTGGAAATATTTTTTCAAGTTTGCATACCAAAATCGGTACTTGTTGCTCAAGCTTCTCCATCATCTCTTTCTTTATTTCTTTAGCACAAAGATGTCTATAAAAGTAGCTTAGCTCCGCTTATGCTTTCCAGACATCATTTTTTACAAAACCACGAAACATAACAGGAAGGAGTCTTTCCATTATTATGTGGTAGTCATGACTCTTCAACCCAGAAAACTTGCCCGTCTTCAAATTCACAGACCTTCTAAAGCCCGCGGTGTAACCATCTGGGAACTTTAAGTTTTTCAACCATTTCATCAATTGTTTCTTCTTTTTAGGTTTAATACTGAAAGGAGCACGTGGCTTCTTCTGGTTCTCTCCTATCTCCATAGTTGGTCTTCTACAGATTAAGGCCAAGTCTTTTCTAGCCTTAGGGTTGTCTTTTGTTTTGTCAGTGATATTCATGCAAGTGCTGATAATGCTTTCACCCATATTTCGTTCCTGGTGCATCACATCAATGTTATGCACTAGAATCAAGGCTTTCATATAAGGGAGTTCCCGGTCCATAGACCACATTTGTGAGTTCAATTATGCTCAGTTCCATAACCTTCAAAACGATTTCCATGTTCGTTTAGTTTCAAATCATTAAGTCTCGCGAGAATCTCTGGACCACTAAGACGCTTGGGTGGTCCCCTCGTCACAATCGTGTCCTTTTTAAAAGCGTTCCTATCAAACCTGAACGAGTGATCCTTTAGCAAAAAAACATCTATGGCAATCGAAGTAACATATCTTTCCACCAAACTTTAGTCGAAAGCATAAAGTGTCTTCAACGCATATCGGACATGTCAAAATCCCATGACAACTCCATTAGCAAAGATACCATAAGCCATAAAATCATGAATAGACCACAAAAACGTGGCTCTCAGGTTGAACTTCTGTTTCTTGTAACAATCCTACGCCTCGACTCCTTCCCACAAAATTTTCAATTCTTCAATCAGGGGTCTCATCATCACATCGATCTTTGTTCCAGGATGATCCAGACCAGGTATTACAAGACACAAGAAAATAAATTCATATTTCATGCAAAGAGCTGGTGGAAGGTTGTACGTGAAACTCGCCTAGAGGGGGGGGGTGAATAGGCGGAATCTGAAATTTATAAACTTTAAGCACAACTACAAGCCAGGGTTAGCGTTAGTAATAAAATCGAGTCTGAAAAGAGAGGGCGAAAACAAATCACAAGCAAATGACAAGAGTGACACGGTGATTTGTTTTACCGAGGTTCGGTTCTTGCAAACCTACTCCCCGTTGAGGTGGTCACAAAGACCGGGTCTCTTTCAACCCTTTACCTTTCTCAAACGGTCACCTAGACCGAGTGAGCTTCTCTTTTCAATTAATTGGGACACTTAGCCACCACAAGGACCACCACACAATTGGTGTCTCTTGCCTTGATTACAAATGACTTTGGAACAAGAAATGAGAAAGAAGAAAAGCGATCCAAGCGCAAGAACTCAGAAGAACACAAATATCTCTCTCTCTCTAGTCACTAATTGTTTGGAGTGATCTTTGGACTTGGGAGAGGATTTGATCTCTTGTTTGTGTCTTGGAGTGAAGTCTAGAGCTCTTGTATTGAATGGAATGGCTGAAAACTTGGATGCCTTGAATGTGTGGTGGTTGGGGGTATTTATAGCCCCACCCACCAAAATGGCCGTTGGGGAACTCTGCTGTCGACGGGCTCACCGGACAGTCCGGTGCGCCACCGGACACTGTCTGGTGCACCAGCCACGTCACCCAACCGTTAGAGTTCGACCATTGGAGCTTCTGACAACTGGGCCACCGGACAGTCCAGTGGTGCACCGGACAGGTCCTGTTCACTGTCCGGTGCGCCTTCTGCGCCTGCTCTGACTTCTGCGCGCGCTGTCCACGCACTGTAGCTCACTGTTCACCTTTTGCAGACGATCGTTGGCGCGCTAGCCATTGCTCCCGCTGGCACACCGGACAGTCCGGTGCTACACCGGACAGTCCGGGGAATTATAGCGGAGAGCAATTTCTAGAAACCCGAAGCTGAAGAGTTCAAAGGATTTCTCCCTGGTGCACCGGACACTGCCCGGTGACACACCGGACAGTCCGGTGCGCCAGACCAGGGCAGCCTTCGGTTGGTGTTGCTCCTTTGTATTGAACCCTTTCTTTTGACTTTGTATTGGTTTGTGTTGAACCTTTGGCACCTGTAGAACTTATAATCTAGAGCAAACTAGTTAGTCCAATTATTTGTGTTGGGTAATTCAACCACCAAAATTATTTAGGAAAAGGTTTGACCCTATTTCCCTTTAATCTCTCCCTTTTTGGTGATTGATGCCAACACAAACCAAAGCAAATATAAAAGTGCAAAATTGAACTAGTTTTCATAAGGTAAGTGCAAAGGTTGCTTGGAGTGAAACCAATAATTATTTCTACTAGATATGCATGGATTGTTTTCTTCTTATTTAAAATTTCGGACCATGCTTGCACCACTTGTTTTGTTTTTGCAAATTCTTTTGGAAATTCTTTTCAAAGTCTTTTTGCAAATAGTCAAAGGTACATGAATAAGATTTCGAGAAGCATTTTCAAGATTTGAAATTTTCTCCCCCTATTTCAAATGCTTTTTCTTTGACTAAACAAAACTCCCCCTCAATGAAATTCTCCTCTTAGTGTTCAAGAGGGTTTTACCAATTGAGATAGAATTTTCAAATATATAAATTGAAAGATATTTAAAACTTAAACTTATTTCGAAAAATTTTGAAATTGGCATGGTGGTGCGGTCCTTTTGCTTTGGGCTAATACTTTCTCCCCCTTTGGCATTAATCGCCAAAAATGGATACTTGTGAGTGAAATATGAGCCCTTGTTACTTTCTCTCCCCCTTTGGCAAAGAATAAATATGAGTGAAGATTATACCAATGGAGAGATGGCGGAATACCGGCAAAGAGTAGATAAAACCGATGGAGTTGAGTGGAAGCGTCGTCTTTGCCGAATACTCCATTTCCCTTTCAATTCTATGACAAACCATAAGAATACACTTTGAAAACACATTCGTCATAGACATAAAAGAGATATGATCAAAGGTATATAAATGAGCTATGTGTGCAAAGTATCAATCAAAGTTCCGAGAATCAAGAATATTTAGCTCATTCCTAAGCTTGGTAAAGGTTTTCTCATCTAGTGGCTTGGTAAAGATATCGGCCAATTGATCTTTGGTGTTAATATAGGCTATCTCGATATCCCCCCTTTGTTGGTGATCTATCAAAAAGTGATACCGAATGGCTATGTTCTTAGTGAGGCTGTGCTCAACGGGATTATCCGCCATGCGGATTGCACTCTCATTATCACATAGGAGAGGGACTTTGCTAAATTTGTAGCCATAGTCCCTGAGGGTTTGCCTCATCCAAAGTAATTGCGCGCAACAATGGCCTACGACAATATACTCGGCTTTGGCGGTAGAAAGAGCTACTGAGTTTTGTTTCTTTGAAGCCCAAGACACTAGGGATCTCCCCAGAAACCGACAAGTCCCTGATGTGCTCTTCCTATCAATTTTACACCCTGCCCAATCAGCATCTGAATATCCTAATAAATCAAAAGAGGATCCCTTGGGGTACCAAAGGACAAACTTAGGTATGAACTAAATATCTCAAGATTCGTTTCACGGCCCTAAGGTGAACTTCCTTAGGATTGGCTTGGAACCTTGCACACATGCATACAGAAAGCATAATATCTGGTCGAGATGCACATAAATAGAGTAGAGAACCTATCATTGACCGGTATACCTTTTGATCTATGGATTTACCTCCCGTGTCGAGGTCGAGATGCCCATTGGTTCCCATGGGTGTCTTGATGGGCTTGGCATCCTTCATTCCAAACTTGGTGAGTATTTCTTGAATGTACTTCGTTTGGATGATGAAGGTGCCCTCTTGGAGTTGCTTGACTTGAAATCCTAGAAAATACTTCAACTCCCCTATCATAGACATCTCGAATTTTTGTACCATGATCCTACTAAACTCTTCACAAATAGATTTGTTAGTAGACCCAAATATGATATCATCAACATATATTTGGCATACAAAAAAATCATTTGCAATAGTTTTAGTAAAGAGAGTAGGATCGGCTTTACCGACTTTGAATCCATTAGTGATAAGAAAATCTCTTAGACATTCATACCATGCTCTTGGGGCTTGCTTGAGCCCATAAAGCGCCTTAGAGAGTTTGTAAACATGATTAGGGTACTCACTATCTTCAAAGCCGGGAGGTTGCTCAACATAGACCTCTTCCTTGATTGGCCCATTGAGGAAGGCACTTTTCATGTCCATTTGATAGAGCTTAAAGCCATGGTAAGTAGCATAGGCAAGTAATATGCGAATTGACTCAAGCCTAGCTACGGGTGCATAGGTTTCACCAAAATCCAAACCTTCGACCTGTGAATATCCCTTGGCCACAAGTCGGGCTTTGTTCCTTGTCACCACACCATGCTCATCTTGCTTGTTGCGGAAGACCCACTTGGTTCCTACAACATTTTGATTAGGACTTGGAACTAAATGCCATACCTCATTCCTCGTGAAGGTGTTGAGCTCCTCTTGCATCGCCAGCACCCAATTTGAATCTTTAAGTGCATCCTCTACCCTGTGTGGCTCAATAGAGGAAACAAAAGAGTAATGTTCACAAAAATGAAAGACTTGAGATCGAGTGGTTACCCCCTTATGAATATCGCCGAGGATGGTGTTCACGGGGTGATCTCTTTGAATCGCCTGGTGGACTCTAGGGTGTGGCGGTCTTGGACCCTCATCATCTTTCTTGTCTTGTTCATTAGCATCTCCCCCTTGATCATTGTCCTCCTCTTGAGGTGGCTCCTCTTGATCTTCATTTTCATCATCTTGAGCTTGATCCTCATCTTGAGTTGGTGGAGATGCTTGCATGGAGGAAGATGGTTGATCTTTTGCTTGTGGAGGCTCTTCGGATTCCTTAGGACACACATCCCCAATGGACATGTTCCTTAGCGCGACGCATAGAGCCTCTTCATCATCTAACTCATCAAGATCAACTTGCTCTACTTGAGAGCCGTTAGTATCATCAAACACAATGTCACAAGAAACTTCAACTAGTCTAGTGGACTTGTTAAAGACTCTATATGCCCTTGTGTTTGAGTCATAACTAAGTAAAAAGCCTTCTACATCCTTAGGAGCAAATTTAGATTTTCTACCTCTTTTAACAAGAATAAAACATTTGCTACCAAAGACTCTAAAATATGAAACATTGGGCTTTTTACCGGTGAGGAGTTCATAGGATGTTTTCTTGAGGATTCGGTGAAGATATAACCGGTTCATGGAGTAGCACGCGGTGTTAATCGCCTCAGCCCAAAACCGATCCGGTGTTTTGTACTCATCAAGCATGGTCCTCGCCATGTCCAATAGAGTTCTATTCTTCCTCTCCACTACACCATTTTGTTGTGGCGTGTAGGGAGAAGAGAACTCATGCTTGATGCCCTCCTCCTCAAGGAAGCCTTCAATTTGAGAGTTCTTGAACTCCGTTCCATTGTCGCTTCTTATCTTCTTGGTCCTTAAGCCGAACTCATTTTGAGCCCGTCTCAAGAATCCCTTCAAGGTCTCTTGGGTTTGAGATTTTTCCTGCAAAAAGAACACCCAAGTGAAGCGAGAATAATCATCCACAATTACAAGACAATACTTACTCCCGCCGATGCTTATGTAAGCGATCGGGCCGAATAGATCCATGTGGAGTAGTTCAAGCGGTCTGTCGGTCGTCATGATGTTCTTGTGTGGATGATGAACACCAACTTGCTTCCCTGCTTGACATGCGCTACAAACCCTATCTTTCTCAAAATGAACATTGGTTAGTCCCAAAATGTGCTCTCCCATTAGAAGCTTATGAAGATTCTTCATTCCAACATTGGCTAGTCGGCGGTGCCAGAGCCAACCCATGTTAGTCTTAGCAATTAAGCAAGTATCGAGTTTAGCTCTATTAAAATCAACTAAGTATAGCTGACCCTCTAATACTCCCTTAAATGCTACTGAATCATCACTTCTTCTAAAGACAGTGACACCTATATCCGTAAAAAGACAATTGTAGCCCATTTTGCATAATTGAGAAATTGAAAGCAAGTTGTAATCTAAAGAATCTACAAGAAAAACATTGGAAATAGAATGATCAGGTGATATAGCTATTTTACCCAATCCTTTGACCAAACCTTGATTTCCATCTCCGTATGTGATAGCTCTTTGGGGATCTTGGTTTTTCTCATAGGAGGAGAACATTATCTTCTCCCCAGTCTTGTGGTTTGTGCACCCTCTATCAATGATCCAACTTGAGCCCCCGGATGCATAAACCTACAAAACAAATTTAGGCCTTGTTCTTAGGTACCCAAATGGTCTTTGGTCCTTTCACATTAGAGACAAGCACCTTGGGTACCCAAACATAAGTCTTTGACCCCTTGTGTTTGCCCCCAACATATTTGGCAACTACTTTGCCTGATTTGTTAGTGAGCACATAAGAAGCATCAAAAGTCTTAAATGAAATAATTGGCTCATTTGATGCAATAGGAGATTTCTTTTTAGGCATTTTAACATGGTTAGAATGCCTAGAGCTAGAAGCCTCATTCTTATAAATAAAAGCATGGTGAGAAACAGAATGAGTCTTCTTTGCATGAATTCTCCTAATCTTACCCTCAGGATAACCAGCAGGATATAAAATATAGCCTTCGTTATCCTGTGGCATGGGAGCTTTGCCCTTAACAAAATTAGACAATCTTTTAGGGGCATTGAGCTTGACATTGCCTCCCTGTTGGAAGCCAATGCCATCCTTAATGCCAGGGCGTCTCCCACTATAAAGCATACTACGAGCAAATTTAGATTTTTCATTTTCTAATTCATGCTTGGCAATTTTAGCATCTAATTTTGCTATATGATCATTTTGTTGTTTAATCATAGCAATGTGATCATGAATAGCATCAACATTAACATCTCTACATCTAGGGCAAATAAAGACATGACTAACAGTAGATGTAGAGGGTTTGCAAGCATTTAATTCATCAATCTTAGCATGTAAAATAACATTCTCATTTCTAAGATTGGAAATGGAAACATTGCAAACATCTAATTCCTTAGCCTTGGCAATTAATTTTTCATTCTCAATTTTAAGGCTAGCAAGTGAGGCATTCAATTTATCAATCTTAGCAATTAAACTAGCATTATCATTTCTAAGATTGGTAATTGAATCATCACAAATATTTGATTTCTCAACCTTAGCAGTTAAATTGGCATTCTCAATTCTAAGGTTAGAGATAGTGTCATGGCAAGTGCTTAGCTCACTAGTCAATTTTCACATTTCTCTACTTCCTGAGCATAAGCATTTTTAACCTTAACATGCTTCTTGTTTTCCTTAATAAGGAAGTCCTCTTGGCTATCCAAGAGTTCATCCTTCTCATGAATGGCACTAATTAATTCATTCAATTTTTCCTTTTGTTGCATGTTTAGGTTGGCAAAAAGAGCAAACAAATTTTCTTCATTGTCACTAGAGTTATCCTCATCACTAGATGTTGCATATTTAGTGGAGGCTCTAGATTTTACCTTCTTTTTGTCGTCCTTTGCCATGAGGCACTTGTGGCCGACGTTGGGGAAGAGGAGGCATTTGTTGACGGCGATGTTGGCGGTGTCCTCGTCGGAGGAGGAGTCGGTGGAGCTCTCATCGGAGTCCCACTCCCGACACACATGGGCATCGCCGCCCTTCTTCTTGTAGTACTTCTTCTTTTCCTTCCTCCTTTCCTTCTTGTCGTCGCCCCTGTCACTATCACTAGATAATGGACATTTAGCAATGAAATGACCAGGCTTACCACACTTGTAGCAAACTTTCTTGGAACGGGGCTTGTAGTCTTTCCCCTTTCGTTGCTTGAGGATTTGATGAAAGCTCTTGATGATGAGCGCCATCTCCTCGTTGTCGAGCTTGGAGGCGTCGATGGGGAGCCTACTTGATGTAGACTCTTCTTTCTTCTCCTCCATTGCTTTGAAGGCAACGGGTTCCACCTCGGGTGTTGAGGTGGCGCCTCGCTCGATGATTTGTTTGGAGCCTTTGATCATCAATTCAAAGCTCACAAACTTTCCTATAACCTCCTCGGGAGACATTAGCTTATATCTAGGATCACCACGAATTAATTGAACTTGTGTAGGATTAAAAAAACAAGTGATCTTAGAATAACCTTGACTATCTCATGGTCATCCCATTTTGTGCTCCCGAGGTTGCGCACTTGATTCACCAAGGTCTTGAGCCGGTTGTACATGGCTTGTGGCTTCTCGCCTTGGTTGAGCATGAATCGACCGAGCTCCCCCTCGATCGTTTCCCGCTTGGTGATCTTGGTCACCTCATCTCCTTCGTGCACGGTCTTGAGCACATCCCAAATCTCTTTGGTGCTCTTCAACCATTGCACCTTATTATACTCCTCTCGACTTAGAGAGGCGAGGAGTATAGTAGTGGCTTGGGAGTTGAAGTGCCGGATTTGGGCAACCTCGTCCGAATCATATTCTTCATCCCCCGGCGATGGTACCTGCACTCCAAACTCAACAACGTCCCAAATACTAGCGTGGAGTGAAGTTAGGTGATGCCTCATTTTATCACTCCACATGTTATAATCTTCACCCTCAAAAATGGGTGGTTTGCCTAGTGGGACGGAAAGTAATGGATTGCGTTTTGAAATGCGAGGATAGCGTAGGGGGATCTTACTAAACTTCTTGCGCTCATGGTGCTTAGAAGTAATGGACGGCGTGTCGGAGCCAGATGTAGATGGCGATGAAGAGTCGGTCTCATAGTAGACCACCTTTTTCATCTTCTTTTTCTTATTGCCGCTCCGATGCGACTTGGTGTGTGAAGGGGATCCTTTCCCCTTGTTGCCGGACTCTCCCGATGGAGCCTTCCTGTGGCTTGTGGTGGGCTTCTCGCCGGTCACGACCTCCTTCTTGGCGTGATCTCCCGACATCACTTCGAGCGATTAAGCTCTAATGAAGTACCGATCTCGGTACTAATTGAAAGTCGCCTAGAGGGGGGGGGGTGAATAGGCAGAATCTAAATTTATAAACTTTAAGCACAACTACAAGCCGGGGTTAGCGTTAGTAATAAAATCGAGTCCAAAAAGAGAGGGCGAAAACAAATCACAAGCAAATGACAAGAGTGACACAGTGATTTGTTTTATCGAGGTTCGGTTCTTGCAAACCTACTCCCCGTTGAGGTGGTCACAAAGACCGGGTCTCTTTCAACCCTTTCCCTCTCTCAAACGGTCACCTAGACCGAGTGAGCTTATCTTCTCAATCAATTGGGACACTTAGTCCCCACAAGGACCACCACACAATTGGTGTCTCTTGCCTTGATTACAAATGAATTTGGAACAAGAAATGAGAAAGAAGAAAAGTGATCCAAGCACAAGAACTCAAAAGAACACAAATATCTCTCTCTAGTCACTAATTGTTTAGAGTGATCTTTGGACTTGGGAGAGGATTTGATCTCTTGTTTGTGTCTTGGAGTGAAGTCTAGATCTCTTGTATTGAATGCAATGGCTGAAAACTTGGATGCCTTGAATGTGTGGTGGTTGGGGGTATTTATAGGCCCACCCACCAAAATGATCATTGGGGAACTCTACTGTCGACGGGCTCACCGGACAGTCCGGTGTGCCACCGGACACTGTTCAGTACGCCAGCCACGTCACCCAACCGTTAGGGTTCGACCATTAGAGCTTCTAATAACTGGGCCACCGGACAGTCCGGTGTTGCACCGGATAGGTCCTGTTCACTGTCTGGTGCGCCTTCTGCGCCTGCTCTGACTTCTGCGCGCGCTGTCCGCGCACTGTAGCTCACTGTTCACCTGTTGCAGACGACCGTTGGCGCGCTAACCATTGCTCCCACTGGCACACCGGATAGTCCGGTGCTATACCGAACAGTCCGGTGAATTATAGCGGAGAGCAATTTCTAGAAACCTGAAGCTGAGGAGTTCAGAGGAATTCTCCCTGGTACACCGAACACTGTTCGGTGGCACACTGGACAGTCCGGTGCGCCAGACCAGGGCAGCCTTCAGTTGGTGTTGCTCCTTTGTATTGAACCCTTTGTTTTGACTTTGTATTGGTTTGTGTTGAACCTTTGGCACCTGTAGAACTTATAATCTAGAGCAAACTAGTTAGTCCAATTATTTGTGTTGGGCAATTCAACCACCAAAATTATTTAGGAAAAGGTTTGACCCTATTTCCCTTTTAGTATGGAACAGTAAAGACGGGCCAACATGAGTAGGACATTGCTGTTAGATTGAAAGGCGAGAAACCATCTGTTGCCAAACCAAAGCGGACATTCCGCACTTCATCAGCAAAGCTGGAATCAAAAGCATCTAGTGCCTTCTATGCATCTGTATCAGCTGGGTGCGCCATGACATTTGGATTCTCACGTACCCCTTCTTTGTGCCACCTCATGTGTCTAGCTGTATTCTTGGAGATGAACAAATGTTTCAACCGAGGTATAAGAGGCATGTTACAAAACTGCTTACGTGCAATCTTTATCGTCATGGTCAAACCATCGTCGTTTTCAACCTCAACGAATCTACGCTCACCACATACAGTACACTTCTTCTCACCCGCGATCTCCTTCCAGAAAAGCATACAATTATTGTCACAGACATCGATTTTTTCATAGTCCATACCGAGCCCAGATAACAACTTTTTGGACTGATACATGTCCTTTGGCATCTTGTGATTCTCCGAAAGTACATCACTGATCAAGTTCAAAAGCTCCTTGTTGCAGTTGTTTGAGAATGCAAACTTAGACTTAATAGGCATAAGTCGAGTCACAAATACAAGGACGATCACTTTCGTGTGCTCATGCAACGGCTCTTCGGCAGCTTTAAGGAGCTCAAAGAACTTCTGAACCTCAGGTGTAGCTGGATCCTCATACTCGGTGGGTTGACCGGGGTTCTCCGAATCGACGGTTAGAAGCTCATGGCGTACATCGTCAAGCATCTCTTCCATCCTATCGTAGTCCCCCTCTTCATGTGACTGAACTTCTGATACAATATGAGGAGGTGGGTCCTCACCGTGGTGCACCCACACCTCATAGCCTGGCATATAACCGTTCTTGCAAAGATCTATCGACATAGTCCTCCTGTCAAGGAAATAAATGTTCCGACACTTGCTACAAGGGCACCTAACATCGATTCCAGTCTCTGACCGAGCAAAAGCACGATCGAGAAACGCATCAGTCTTGGCAACCCACTCACTTGATAGAGCACCTCTTTTCTTCCAACCTTCGTACATCCATCGATGATCCTCCTCCATGAGGTAACTGGATTACGTTTACTTGATTATTTAAGTAAATCACCCCTATATCTACAGGAAAGAATAAGTAAATTACGTAGTTCAACTAATAAACTACCACTAAATAAACTAAAACAATGTCACGAGTTCAACTAATAAACTACCACAATAATATATACGAAATAACATATAAAATATACGAAATAACATTGTCACGAGTGCCAAATTATATAAAATAACCTTATTTCCGAGGGCATAATAAAAACCCTCGGAAATTAAAAGTTTAAATTATATAAACACCACTAAGTAAACTAAAACAAATTAAATTTATTACATAATCAAATTTCGGACGTCGGACATAACAAGCTAAACAATATTAAACATATAAAAATTTTAATGCTAAAAAAAGACAACTACAAAATAATATATACATTGACAAAATTAAAAATACTCACTTATCGGCTTGACGGCGGGACGGTGGTTGGCGTGGGCGGGACGAGGGATGAGTCGGGGCAGCCGGTGTCGGTACAGGTGCCAGAGCGGCGGCGGTGACCGCCGGCGCTGGTGGGCGCCTGGGCGGCGGGCACGGGCGACGGTGGTGGTGGGCACGGGCACAGGCGGCGTCGGCGGGCACGGGCAGTGGCGGCGGCTTAAGCAGCGACGGCGGCAGCGCGGCGGCGATGGCTAAGCGCCACAGAGAGAGGACCGAATGCAGAAATGAAACGGCGCGCGGTGCCTGGCCCACGTTAAAATACCTTATGTCCGACGGCTGTCAGCGAAGCCGTCGGAGGTAAGCTTATGTCCGATGGCTTCGCTGACAGCCGTCGGACATAAGACGTATTTCCGAGGGCCCACAGAGACTGTCGGACATAAGCTTATGTTCGACGGTCTCGTAGATAGCTGTTGGAGGTAAGGTGGCCGTCGGATGTGCGTCGTTTTACTGTAGTGATTACGATCTGTGATATGGACATGTATGAATTTTGCCATGTGATTAAATTTTATATTATTACATGGCTACATACTTACATTGCATATTTAATATTTAGTTTTTGGTTGTGGTTTTGTGAACTTATGGTTGCTAGCAGTACACAACATTAGTGCATGTGCAATAAAATGTTGTATATTTATTGAATGGACGACAGATTGCTCTACAATAATGCTTATTGCAATCTTATTATAATAAGACAATGATTATTGCAATCTTATTGTAATAGGGTTTGTAAATCTATAACTCTAGTGTATATAATGTATATTTGATCATTTGATTTAATATTGAATGTTGAAACATAGTACGACGGTACTGCAACAATAGTTTTATATTTGTTTTGGATTCAAATTATTAATCACTTAAACATAGTACGATGGTAATGGAAGCCCTAGGCTTCAGATAGGTGCGGGGGAGCCCCGGCCAGGTTACGTAGACGAGCCGAGCCTGGTCGAACCGAATGGGCCGATCCAGGCGGCCCGCATTTGTGGACCGCATTTACGCAAGTATAACAACTAGTAAAAATATGCGTAACAAAACATGGGCCATTACTCGGTACGTGGACTGGTGACGTGTCACCCGAGAATTGGGGAAGCGGATTTATTCAGACAGTTACGACATCATAAACCTACGTATAACTTTGCATAAATGGCTGTTACGCCCACGATCCTATAATGAAGCGGATAATGGATATGCGCCGTGAATATTGCGTCCACGATAATGGATATGCGCATGGGCAAAAGGAAATATGCATAAGCTTCCAAAAAAGGTAGACAGTACGAATCATTTGTTAGGGCGTGCCTGGCTGAAGGGCGTAATCTGATCTGGAAGATGGCGACGCCACTGGGTAAAGAGTCAATCAATGAGTATACGACACCGACTTTAGTTCATCGAACAAATCCATGCTTGGATATCGTAACAATGGTGCAGGAAGAACAACAAGGAGGGAACCAGTTTACCTCGGATGCAAGTGCGCATATGCAAACAGCTACTACCGTAGGGGCAATTACTCCACCAGCAGCTTTGAGGGCCCTGGGGGTTGATGATCAGACCACATTTGAGGCATCGAGGATGACAGTAAATCAAGGAGGACAACACCTTAATATTATACGTACTATTGGTGAGCATGAATAGGACACCAGTGATTCTACAGAGACCTGTAAGTACTATTTAATTAATTTGGATTTTCAGTATTGTAGGTTAAATTGTATACGATAGAATGCAGCTAGATGGTTTGAAAATATTATATTGTGCATATGAAGTAAAATTATGCAATAAACCATACATCATACATGTTATTATATTTTATTTTTGCACAGGAAGATACAATTGATCCGAGGTTGGTACCTAAAGTTGGTATGACATTCAGTGGTGTGGATGAAGCATATAAATTTTATAGTAGGTATGCATATGAAGTTGGATTTCCATTGAAAAAGTATAGGGAATGGAAAAATTGTAAGTGGTTGAATTGCTCGATGGAAGGCAAGAGTGCAGTAAGGGGAATATCAAACCCAAAGGTACGTAATACCAGCTCAAAGCGGACACAATGCAAGGCCGGTATGAAACTTAAAAAAAATTATGATGATGCAAAAGAGACAGTTATATCAGTGCGTATTGGTCTGTTGCACTTGGATCATAATCATGAATTTTTTAAGAAGAATACCGAAAAGAATCAATTACAATGCAACAAGACGCATGATCCTGAGTACATGGAGTTCATAAGTTCAATGCAGGAGAGTCGAATCCCGCAACATTGTATTATGGATTATGTATCAAAAATGCACGGTGGTCCTGAGAGTGTGCCTGTAACAGCACAGGACATGTATAACCTATAAGTTTATAATATGTTTAGATTGTAATTCAGAATTGAAATTTGCAAAATGTTGGATTCGCCTAATGCTAAATGTTGACAATAATTTCAGGAAAAAGGCAAAGCAACAATAAAGAAATGCAAATGATGTGGCAAAGCTGCTATCTTTTTTTGCATCATGCAAAAAGGATAATTTACAATTTTTCTCTGACTTCCAATTGGATAAAGAAGGAAAGATTTTGAGCATATTTTGGTCACATGCAAGCCAGCAAGGGGATTACATGGATTTTGGTGATGCAATTACATTTGACACAACACATAAGACTAATCTGTATAAAAAACCTACTAGGTATGTTTGTTGGTTCAAATCACCACCTCCATTGCACTATATTTGCTTTCGCATTGTTGGGGGATGAAACTGTTGATACATTTGAATGGGTATTCAACGCCTTCAAAACATGCATGGGAACCGAAGGGCCACGAGTGATGCTGACAGGTACGACTGATAATAATGAAGGAAATGTATATACATAAAATATATCTTAAATTTGATCTTATTTTCTTTATAACATGGAATAAGATTCATACAATTTTGTCATATATGAATGCAGATCAAGATCCTGCAATGCCAGTAGCACTCGAGAGGGTTTTCCCACACACAATACATCGATTGTGTCTATGGCATGTGCAAAATAGGTATATGCCTTTTCTAAACGAGTTGTATGCAAGGTTTGAGGAAATGGACTTTAAGACACGGTTCCAATCTATAATACATCATCCTTTGACTGAGTTGGAGTTTGAGACTGCATCTCAATGCTACTTGAAGATTTCCATCTGCACGATAACATTACTCTCAATTAGATGTATGGAATACGTAAGGATTGGGTGCCTGCATTTTTCAAGAATCATTATTGTGGTCTAATGTTGTCTACACAGCGTAGCGAAAGCATGAACAGGCTTGTGAAAAGTGCACATGTCGATGCAAACACTCCACTCCATCAATTCGCCAAGCAAATGCTGAAGCTTCTACACAGTAGAAAGATGAAAGAGTCAAAAGAAGCAGTGGGAAGCATGGTGAGGATAAATTGTTATGTTGTATATTTATACCTTAATATAAGTGTCATCTAATTTGCATTATGTATGCCACAGGGTCAAAAGGAAACGAACACGCTCTACATGTTTGAGATAAGGGTTGCAAGAGCATACACAAGGGCTGTGATGAATAAATTCCAGGAATCTTTGAAATATGCAACTGCATTCAAGATAATGCATGATGAAGAAGGGGGTGCAAATGATTGGGTAGTGCAACATACAACAAGATCGAATAAAATTGTGTGGGGACAACACCAATTCAAAGTGACAGCTGATGAAGATGCAGGAAAGTATACTTGTAAATGCAAACATTGGGAACATATAGGTATGGAGTACGAAATAGTAAATATATACATTGAAAACATATAAAAAAATTCTTATGATCGTTATTGTTTTCATAGGGCTATTCTGTGTACATGTACTACGCGCGTTTATGCATCTTCAGATTGAACGGATACCGAAGGAATACATTTTACAAAGATACACCTACTCTGCAAGGCAAGATGTTCCGTTTTCAAGAGATGATAGGAATTTGAAGGGGAAGGATGGAGAAACAAAATCATATAGACAGAAGATGTTGCTAAAAAAGGCAATGAAAGTAATGCATCATGCTAGTTTATCCAAGGCAGGCAGTGATAGAGCCCTAGCAGTAATGGATGAGCTTCTCGAGGTACTTCCGCGTTTGGAGACAGATATAGAAGTTGAGGAGACATGTGGAACTAGTGGAGGAGATGGTATACAGGTATGTCATGTTTTAATATGTATTTTGTAACATATCATTCATCATAATATATTGATGAGGTATGAAACAATAAAATTTCAGGACGATGATGAAGACAATAGAGACATCGAAAGAGATGGTGAATTGGATGAAAGGAATAACAAGGTTTTGATCATATTGTTGTGAATGTTTATTTGTAAATGATGTATACTGAGCTTTCAACCAATTTTTCAGGAAATTCAAGACGTATCTAATATACTTGAACGGGGTGTGGACAATGTTCAAATACCTATGCCGATACGTCCATTAGAAGAGGTAATATCTTTAACAACTATATTGATTTGCGGTTATACATATAAATGATTTATAGGTTTGTGTTATTGGCTTATGATTGAGCTTAAAATGTGTTGGCAGGTACAGGTTAATTTGCAGGATCGCGCAAATATGAACGAGAGTGGTGACAATGAACAAAATGATCATGCTAGAAAGGTAATAATGGTATTATACTGAATGTTGGACTGCATAGTATTATATGCTGATAAATATTTACTTTTGAATTGCAGAAACTGGATTTTGCAGTCGATGGGATAAGCTTGGCAAGACCAAATAACTCAAAACCAAAA
Organism: Zea luxurians; assembly: GCA_029449295.1. Classification (NCBI taxonomy): domain Eukaryota; kingdom Viridiplantae; phylum Streptophyta; class Magnoliopsida; order Poales; family Poaceae; genus Zea; species Zea luxurians. The sequence goes on along the minus strand of JAOPSE010000060.1, from coordinate 11,518,470 downwards.
GGAAGAACAATAAAGAGGAGTGAACAAAAGGTTATTAAATTGGGAGCAAAAGGTACAAAGAAAATGACCAGGAAATGCCAGAAGTGTGGAATTGCTGATGGTCACAACAGTAGGACATGTTTGTCAATTGAGGAAAATAGATTACGGTTGGCTAGCCTTGCTGCACGTAAGAGAGGACGACCTCCTGGATCTAGGAACATGTGTGGAAGTAACGCTCCTGATTGGAATGAGACAACAACATAAAAAAAACACGCAATTGATTTCGGTAGCAGTGAGTCAGGCAGTGATTAGTCTGTTGTATGTGATACGAATAATTAGTTTTTTGCAATAAACATTGCATGAGTGACAAATGATTCATATACAGGTGGTTGTTGAAATCTAATAAATGTAGCGTATATTGCTTACTAATGTTGCATAATTGGAAGTAAAAAACATCGTATATAACCTGTATGATAATCGTATAATACGTAAACTATATGACCATTAATGTGATGGATGCGCAATATGATTAAAGAATAACAGAATAACAAATAATATAAAAATGATAGGGATACCAATAAGTTTATATACATATTAACCAAAAAGTATAAACTTAAATGAACTGATCGTAATATTAAGAAATGAAGTATTCATATAAGAACTTCATAACATATAAAAAGATCATATTTAAGGCCAAAAAAGTGAAAACATCTGACGTTCACATGACAGAAAAGCATCGTCACTGCATAACCAAAAGTATCCAACCAACTAATGTTCACAGAAAAGTACCTGTGTAACAACCTAAGACAAGGTAGCATAACAACTGTTCTAAAACATCACATATAAGGAAGCTTCCTAACATTGTTAACTAACAAGCATGGCCAAAATACCACAGTACGATACATTGCCCACACCATTGCTTAGTTCTGACACATAGATAACTAATTGCGCGCAAACATAAATCTCTGGATATCTAATGGAAGTGGCAGCGCCTTGTTCATGCGATGGAATGTGAGTTGATGAAGGGCATGAGCACGTAGGTCTCGGGAATTGTCCTGCAATAAAAGCATAGCATGCGTATATAGCTAACATGTACAACGATGGCAACCAGAATATAAAAGAGTTAGCATAATGACTTACTGGTTGAGTGAAAGAAGTTATGACACCTACATTGTGATCATAATACTTCAGGTAACTCATTACATAAAAGCCACAGTCGTTTGACCCTATTCTCATTGTTGGGAAATTAGATGGCATATCCATTGGAAAATTACCAAATTTAGGGAAGGCTGCATTGGGGCAAACATGTTGTAACGCTTTGCTCAACCTACTCTTTATAACCCTAGCCCATGGGAATTTCCTTCCAGCTAAATAGATTGGGTCATAATGGTAGTCCTTCCATGTGGTGCCACCAAGTTCTATACCATATGGATTCGAATCTAAAATGTGTATACACCGATGCTGTAGGTTGATTACATACAGTGTCCAATGTCCCCTACTAAGCATAGGTACCAATATCTGTTGATGAAAAAAATAAGTTACATGTTGCTGTTACAATGTCATGATGGAGTAAAAGGTACAGTTAATGTGCTAATGAACCTGGGAACAAAATGTTACTGAGGCTTACCGACTTGCATTTATCCAGATTTACTAATGGAGGCAATGTGTTGTGCAAGCAATTCTGTAACACATTCTGATCAAACGGCTGAGGATTCTTGCTATGACGTTCCTGCTCTTCAAAATTTAACAGAGCCTAAAAAACCACAAATAGAGTGTGTAAGTATATTCTATGTATAGTTACAATAACTGTGAAGAAGAACCTACCCCAACATTGACATCAAGTACTAATCTGTTGGATGTCATAGTTCGACGATGATTTTTGGAATCATCACGAACACACTCAATGAAACACTGCATGAAGAAATTCTCAAGACATTTCCCCTCTGCGAAAGATTCATAAATATCGATACAGTTTGCACTGTATTCACCGTAATCTATGATAACCTTGTATGATGAACGTAGTTATATATTCATATTGGATAAATGAAACAGACTTATAAATACAGTATTCGTAATTTGTGTAACATGTACCTGCTTTGGTCAATGTCCTTGGAACAAAGTAAATCCCACTGAGAACGAACGCACTCAAGCTCTGTAAGGAGCGGATCAGTTCCAGAAATTGTTGTCCCTTTCAGTGTATCATCCTGAAATACAACATGGTTATAAGTGATTGAACATTAATATAATTAGTTTAATGGCATAAAATGCATTATATAATATGTATGTAATTATACTGACATGAGGAGTTGGGGTCTGATCAAAAACTAGCCCACTGTCATTGTGTTCCATTTCCTCTGTTGCCATTTCACCTCTCTACACAAAGGTATATGATTAGTATAATTATGTAGTATGTATCATAAAATGGAATTATAACATGAGACATGTACTACTAACAAACATTTTTTGCGGTGTCACGTCAAATTTCGGCAAACAGGTGCAAGCTGGTGTGGTTTGAGGTGTGATATTTGTGTTCCTCAACATGTTGTTTTGAACATCAAAACAGAAATCCTGTTGACAAAAAAGTGTGGTTCGTATCCAGCTAAAAAGTAATATGCAAACAATGTACGTAGGATGAGTAAAAAAGGTATTTGAGTTGGATATATTACCTGTTGTCCTGTAACAACATCCGATTCGTCAGGACAAGTCTCCAGTACTCTACGGATATGCTGTTGTCTTTCATGAATTTCTTCAAACTGAGTACCACCCAGCTGGGTCTCGAGCTGCGATGCTTAGGATGACATATCCGGTGTGGGTTGGGTGGCATGAACAATGTGTCCTTGTACACAATTATATTGAAAATAATATATGTCAAAACTTGCATTATAGATCAAATGTTGCTGCGTATACTTGAAAAAACAAAATGCTGTTAATTGTACGTATAAAAAAAAACCGTATGCACATGTAGACTGTTAAATGTTCTGAATGTATGACAAGGGATAATTGTATGACTGACCTGCTGAATCAGCCGAATTCCTCGGATGCTGTGGCTCATCTGTCTAGTTTTCTAAATTATCAGAGTCGGCACGTAGTACCTCGTCGATCAACTCTATAAACTTGTCTGCTATGTCGTATTGCTTCTCAACAATTTTGTCAATGCTAGCTTTTATGGCTATGCATGACTTGTCAACCTCCAAGTCATATGCAGCAAGAATGTCTGTGAATTTAGATCGATGACTAGGTGGGAGATCGTTGATCTTACTTGACATCATCTCTTTGATCGATGGAAGTTGGATGTTAAAAGTGGGCCGAGGCGTTGGGGCAGGGCGCGGTGCATCAAAAATGTTGGTCCTGCACTCTGGGTGGTTGTTCAGCAAAATTAATAAGAATCCATGTCCACATTCCTATTCCATTTGTTCCATAAATCTTAATAAACTATGTATATAATACATCATAAACTTGCCTCGGATTGGCGATCGAGCTTAGGTCCAACTGAATAGCATGTCTCGGTCGAGCTTCGAAACTAAAAAATAAAATTAAAGTGAAAGTTGAAATGGACCATGAGTTTGTTATGCAAAATGGTACTAGAAACAAAATGACATATAATTGACATAAAATTTAGCATAAAATACACTTGATTAGATATGAATAACTTCACAACGTTCGAAAGGTTCGGCCCCATGGCGTACCTTCCTCTTGTCAGCTTTGGTCAAAGCTTTTATGATATTCTTATCAAAGAATTTAATGCGAGGTGTGCCAATCTTATTTTGAGGGGGCAGCGGCTGCATGCAGGTGATCCAAGTAATACAACTACATAAAAGAATTACAAAGTTCAATAGCTGTGTAAGTAAACATAACAAACATCATAAAACTTGTTACATAATTACACAGTGAGCACCCAAATATGCAATAAAATGTACATAAGGATAAACTCCACATATAGTCGTGGATACATTTGGGGTGCTTCGGTTGTGCCACTTCTTCGCAGCTTCACAGAGATCATTAAAAATCAACTGGCACCAGTCGGTCTCATGGAAATGGTGCATTTCTTCTGTCAGAAGCACCTCATGTTTGTTATGCCCCAGCTAGCAGTTGGAAACAACAAACGGTTGAATAAAATGAGGAAGAAACATCTGATTGTAAGGTCATCATCCTCGTCTTTCCTTAAACGATCCTATAGAAATGTCACATTGAACTCGTCTTTCGCCAAACCAAGCTTTGCCCTCAAGTTGCTTGCTACAACTGCTTCGTCAATCCCCAATGGTTTACCACCGCCATGATTTGGTACACCAAGGATAAGATGAACAATGTCCTTTGTGATCTTTAGTTCCTTTCCTGGACCAGGACGAATTGTCATGTCCTTGTGGTCCAGCTTGTCCATCAACCATTGAAGGTGTGATCTACTACACAGCGCATCTACTGTCATATCAAGAATGTTAGAGAAACCTTTACGTCTTATGGCCTCACGTTGTCTTTCGTTCAAAATGTTAATGCTTGCAATGACATCTTGAGGGTTGCACCTCACATTGAGCCTCTGTTATACAATACAAAACATGAAATAATTGTGTTATTATCAAAAAAAATAATAATATTCAGACTCTTACAAATATGAAATTGTTTGTTGAGTATGCATAACACTAACCTGTCGGGGTAGATCCTCATGTTTAATCCTCTTTGTCACAACTTTTCTTAAAACTCTTGTATGGCTTTTAGAAACATTACGCTTCTTCAGAGCTGGCATGAAGTCATCTTCATCAGAATCAAGCTGTACTGTTTCATTGATCAAAATTTGACTGTCAACATTTGGAGGATTTCCAACTTCTGGACATGGATTAGACTGTTCTGCGCACGGAATGTCAACACTGAAACACTCCTGGCTTGACTGAATTGTTATACGTTTGGGGTTATTCGGAGGACGGTCCACGTGCTTCATTTTTTTAAATTAAAAGCTGCATACATAGTACACAATATTGTAAAAATTAATCTGTTGGATATGCATATGTATTTATTGTGTGGTATGATTGAATCAATGAACCTAGTTGTTTTAAATACCAAGCATAAAAGCACATTGTATAAATTTTGCATGGCAATAATAATGTCTCAATAAACATCTGAATATACTGTACTCTATTTACATTTTCATACATATACTGACATGTTCAAACATAAGGAAAATCTGAATATGTTTCAATAAAAACAGACCTTGCTGTAACCAATAATGTATTAGCTATAATCATCTGAAATACATAAATATATGCACTAAACATATATGAAAATTTTATATAAATAATAGACTCTATGAAAAACAACTAATTGACTGCTCATTTACTAAACACAGTTGCATACATGTTCTGACCTGATCTACAATCATAAAAATCTGAATACAGTTGCATACATGAAACACATTTGCATAAATGTTCTGTCCTGTTATACAATCATAAACATCTGAATATGTTGCATACAATTGCATACAGCTGCATATATGAAACACAGTTTGTATACAGTTGCATACATGAAAAAACACAGTTGCATACAGTTGCATACATGAAACACATTTGTATACATGTTCTGTGCTGTTCTACAGTCATAAAAAAATACAGTTGCATACAGTTGCGTACATGAAAAAACACATTTGCATACAGTTACATACATGAAAAACAACTAGTTGCATACATGTAATGGCCTGTTCTACAATCATAAAAATATCAATATGTTTCAGAAAAACAAAGCTTGTTGTAAAACATTAATGTATTAACTATATACTAATGAATACATAAATGATTGCATATCACTAACCAGATAAAAAATATACTCTACCAAAAACAACTAATTGACTGTTTCTTTACAACAATCACTTGCATACATGTTCTGCCCTGTTTTATAATCATAACAAACTGAATATGTTTGAGCAAAACAAAACTTGCTATAAACATTGCTGTATTAACTGTGAACTAGTGTAATAAATAATGTCTATTTTATAATAATAAAAAACTGGATATGATTCAATAAAACAATGCATGCTGTGAACAGTAGTGTATTAACTATAAAATAATGGAATAAATAAATGTATGCAGTCACTAAAAGTTTATGGACTTTTCAATGAATCATATACTCTACAAAAACAACTAGCTGACCACTCAATTACCAATTGAACATCATCTATGAAAAAAAAACTTTAACTGATATGCATAAACATGTATTCTAATGTGCGTAACCAACTGTGTAAATGTGCGTAAATGTATTAAATCAAGTGCATAAATATTTTTCACCCTAGCCGTAATCCTTAGAATGCAGTATGAACAAAAAACAACACATTTGTTGACGGTCGAATTCGATCCCATGAACTGCGCGCGAGCTAGGGTTGGGAAGAACACACCGTAGATGGTTAGGGAAGGGCTACCAGTTGGAGCGGTACCCGTTGACGGCGGCGAATGTGGAAGATGGCGGAGAACATGGAAGCAGTCGGGTCGACGGAGAGCGTGGAAGCAGTCGCATCGGCGAAGAGACTGGGGTTTTCTCGGGTCTTGACTCCGGTCTCCTGACGCAGCAGCGAGGATATTGGAGCGCGGATTGCGGACACCGAGGAGGCGCCGCTCAACTGCCGATTGCGACTGGATCGACAACGAGCGGCGAGTGGAGCGGAGTCGTCGGGGATGGCTGAGTCGGCGGAGATTCCCGGAGTCGCGCGGCGAGGTTGGGGTTTTGAGGTCGTGTAGTCGGTTATGGAAACTGAGACCGGGAGAAAAGAAGCTAATGGCGGAGCACGTCATTATATATATGGACTCTGAAAAGTCGGTCGGCTGTGGATGGACGTGCGTTCATATTTGGCTGGGGCTTCCTGTAGCTAAATAGAGCCTAGGGCTATATATATAAGCAACAAACTATGGGTCTCCGTGTTTAGTTGTTTAGTTGGTGTGGCTCATGAATTAGTTCAAGCTCTCTAACAAGCCAATCAAAACTAAATATTTATCTCGTTAGTATAATGAGTCGAGTTAAGCTGGTTCATTACATTAACAAACTATAATAAATTCGAGCTGTCTCGATATCCACCCCTAGACCACCTACACCCTTGAGACCACATGAGTCCAAAACTGAAAGCAAATCACAGCATACAAGAATTGATACCAACCACTGACAACGAAACGACATAACGCAATGCTGCAAACACAAAATCTTATCCACATCCCTAAAGCAACACCGCATATTACATGGGAAGCTGATCAAATGCCAGCCACATCAAAACAGCCTTTGGCAAGCCCCACGAAATCGTGCGGTACATTTTCCCTTCCCCTTAACTTTCCTCCAGACAGCGAGTACGGAGAGACTGAAAGGATGCGCGGTGCGCCGGAGTCAGAGCGCAACCAAAGTTAACGGCTTTGAAGCTGCACGATGCGCGCGCGCGCACACACACATGATAAAGATGGAGACGGTGTCAGGAGAGGAGACAAAGGATCAGATTTTGGAAATCCAGCACATACCGTTGTTGCCCCTTATGAAGGCATCACCATATTTGTTCTTCACAAAAGTTTGGAAAAAAAAGAAAGTTAGTAAACCTAACAATCAAATCCAATTCTCTGTGAGAGCCATGACACTGCATTTACCAGTGCCAACTGCCAAGAAATGCTATTGTTTTCTTTCTTTGCCAGCATTTTATATCACATAGAGCTAGCATGCACGCTACTTATCATCATCAAACGAAGACATGCCAGGGCCAGATGGAAGAAGTAAAATGGATTCAAGATAGATAAAAAATTCCATAAATTTTATAGGTCTACACCAAAGCAAATGCAACAGTGTGATCTGCTATATGCATACGAGCAAGTAGAGTCGGATCAACTACTGCACTGTCCAAAATCCATAAATTTTATGGTTGTACACTGTAGAGAGCGTGTAGACACAAACAAATCTTTTGGTTAGAAAACGAGACCTAAACGGATAAGTATATGTAAAAGAAGCTTATGAACTTGAACCATAAAACTATGCATGTAAGGGTATCCAACAGCTTTAATCATCGTTTCTTTCTTCTTCTTTTTTTTGCATTTTAACAGTTGGTATCAGTTTGTTCAGATCCAACAGCTTTAATCATCGCTTTGCTTTGCATTTTAACGGTCAGTATTAGTTTGTTAACCTTACACAATTTTACTGGTAAATACCAGTAGTGCTAGAGAATTAATGAAAGCTAAATGTGTCTTATTGATCTATTCTCCGCACGATGGCAATTACAAAATTGTTCAGTTATCCAAAACCCTAGTGGGTCCATAAATCAACAAAATATGTTTATATTGTTGAGCAGTCCCAACCCTCCACGTCATTCAGTTTCCATAGTATTAATTCAGCTGCCGCATAGGCTAGAAGATGATGTGGCAAGTAATTAAATGAAGAAACAGTAAGATAAGACTTGGTTTGAACACGATATCCAAGAGACAATGAGAGAAGAGTATTAAATTCAGTTAAATAATATTGATGTGTGCATTGGAGAGGTAGTGTCTAATAGTAGTTTCTAGATGACGTAGAGGCTATAGAAACAATAAGTAGTGTCTTGGGTTAGGACTGCTCTAAGGTAGTGCAGACACTCACTCTGTATCATAATGTCCGTCAATCTCTTAGTCAATTATTTTATAGTAAAAATTATGTCAAGTACTTATTAGATAGATCTGTCCATCCATCCAATGAGACAAAGAACAATCTGATTTCATCTTAAGTTGCTCAGCTGCCATGCTTCCTAGATACACAGACAGGACAAACATTGCGAAACAGCAGCAGTGGCAATTAAATGTTTTAGGCCATGTTTCAAACCTCTAGAGCTAATTGTTAGCCAACTAATAACTTGTCAGCTAAATTAGTTGTCTAACTATTAGCTAGGGAGGGTCCAAACCTGAAGCTAATAGATTGTTCTGATAAGATAAATATCCTTACTATCCATGTCTCTTTCTTCTGATAAGATAATAGATTGAAACGGTCAGGAGTAATTTGGTCACCAACCACCTATTCGGTGGATTACAACTAAAACTAATGGCTATTTTGAGGGTATAGCTAACTATTAGATGGTCTATTAGCTAATTTTAGATGCTAATTATTAGTTTTAAAGGTTTAAAACAGGACCTAAATAATATTAGAGAATACAAATTACTTTACGACACCCCGAATAATATGGACAATATGCAACTTGACAGGGAATTGATGATCTAGAAGAGAACAACATACTGATTTCAGGAGCAGCATAGGTACTTTTTCCGCAACAAATAATGTTATCGGCCAATAAACAATAATGAAACACTTTTGTAAAGATGTTATCAACCAGTTTGATCAGAAACTTATTTCAATTTGTGAAGGAAGATACACGAGTAAAGTTCCTGATATAACCTTTTGTTTTCCTAAAAAATCTATATTGAAAGACCTGCGATCAACCAAATGAGAAATAGGCCCAGAACACAGGATAGTTTTGATTTCTATATAGATTTGATGCTTGTCAAGCAACATGCAACAGGAAATGAAAAGTCAATAAGAATTTGCAAGTTTGAAACCTCACATAATACGCAATAATCAATAGAGACGTTAAAATACACACAATTGAATATTTCACCTTTGCAAATACTAATTTTAGTGAATTATTTAATATCTACTATGATTGAAGTGAAGAGCTCACTGAGGCTACCAAGTACCAACATTCATGTCCTTCCCATCATTTATGCATATGGTTCACTACAGTAAAACGATACAAGTCCGACGGCTCTATTATGTCCGACGGTCTCCTAGGAAACCGTCGGACATAAGCTTATGTCCGACGGCCGCTAGCAGCCGTCGGATATAAGGGTGAATATCCGACGGCTGGGCGGCGGACCGTCGGACATAAGCTTATGTCCGACGGCTGTCAGATAAGCCGTCGGACATAAGCTTATGTCCGACGGTCCCCTAGGTGACCGTCGGAAGTAAAGGATTTTAACCGACCGCCCGCGCCCGCGTCGGTTTCATTTCTCTCTGTCTCTCCCGCTCACCGCCGTCGCATGCCTAGCCGCCGCCGTCGCTGCCTAGCCGCCGCCGTCGCCGAGGAGCCGCCACCGCCTAGCCAAGCCTCTCCCGGGGACCTCCAGCCCCGTCCCGACGCCCAGCCCGCACCCGACCGGCGACTCCACCGCCGCCCAAGCGACACCACCGTGTCGACCGGCAACTCCACCGCCGCCCAAGCGACACCGAAGCCGCCCCGACGCTGCCCGCGGCCGCCGCAGCCTCTGCCCCCGTCCCCGACGCCACCGGCGCCCGCCCCGACCCCGCCGGCGTCCGCTAATCGTCCGGCAAAGTAAGGAATTTTATAATGTTTAGTATAATTTTGTATATGCATATATTGTTTGATAGCAATGTTTAGTTTTGTTATGTCCGACGGCTTAATTTAATTATGCAATTAAATTATCTTGTTTTAATTTATTTATTAGTGGCTATATAATTTAAACTTTTAATTTCCGAGGGTAATTATTAAGCTCTCGGAAATAAGGTTGTTTTATTTGATTTAGTGTCCCGTGAAATGATTTTTTGTAGTGCTATTGTATTAGTTTGGTTAATTAGTGACTCTTGTATTAGTGTGGTTAATTAGTAATCATAACTAATTAAGTTAACGAAACCTAGGCGTCACCCGTTTTGGCCCAACACACCTTACAAGCGACGCATGTGAGGTATGTTGGGCCGGAATTGTCCCTTTATTGGACAGCCTCGGGGTGACCGACAGAGTCCGTGTTTATGACAAAAGCATGTGCTCCTGCTTAGTTTCGGCAACATAACCTCTCTGTTCTCCAATTGCACCATTTTTAGGCGTGCGATTGGAGAACAGCGGGGTTATGCTGCCGAAATTTCGCACGACCACATGTCTTGTCATAAACACGGCCTCGTCGGTCACTCCTGGGTGGGTTTAGGACCTATCCTTTCCTACAGATGTAGGGGCGTGATTTCTTCGTAAAAACGGATGGTCCGTGCATTACTTATCTAATTAAGTTAACGTCTCGTATCTAGTATGGAGGAGAATCGTCGATGGATGTATGAAGGTTGGAAGAAAAGAGGTGCTCTATCAAGTGAGTGGGTTGCCAAGACTGATGCTTTTCTCGACCATGCTTTTGCTCGGTCAGAGACTGGAACCGATGTTAGGTGCCCTTGTAGCAAGTGTCGGAACATTAATTTCCTTGACAGGAGGACTATGTCTATACATATTTGCAAGAACGGTTATATGCCAGGCTATGAGGTGTGCACCACGGTGAGGACCCACCTCCTCGTACTGTATCGGAAGTTCAGTCACATGAAGAGGAGGACTACGATAGGATGGAAGAGATGCTTGACGATGTACGCCATGAGCTTCTAATCGTCGATTCGGAGAACCCCGGTCAACCCACCGAGTTTGAGGATCCAGCTACACCTGAGGTTCAGAAGTTCTTCGAGCTCCTTAAAGCTGCCGAAGAGCCATTGCATGAGCACACAAAAGTGACCGTCCTTGTATTTGTGACTCGACTTATGGCTATTAAGTCTAAGTTTGCATTCTCAAACAACTGTTACAAGGAACTTTTGAACTTGATCAGTGATGTACTTCCGGAGAATCACAAGATGCCAAAGGACATGTATCAGTCTAAAAAGCTGTTATCTGGCCTCGGTATGGACTACGAAAAAATCGATGTCTGTGAAAATAATTGTATGCTTTTCTGGAAGGAGACCGCAGGTGAGAAGGAGTGTACTGTATGTGGTGAGCGTAGATTCGTTGAGGTTGAAAACGACGATGGTTTGACCGTGACTACGAAGATTGCACGTAAGCAGCTTCGTTACATGCCTCTTATACCTCGGTTGAAACGTTTGTTCATCTCCAAGAATACAACCAGACACATGAGGTGGCACAAAGAAGGGGTACGTGAGAATCGAAATGTCATGGTGCACCCAGCTGATACAGATGCATGGAAGGCACTAGATGCTTTTGATTCCAGCTTTGCTGATGAAGTGAGGAATGTTCGCTTCGGTTTGGCAACAGATGGTTTCTCGCCATTCAATCTAACTGCAACGTCGTACTCATGTTGGCCCGTCTTTGCTGTTCCTTACAACCTTCCACCAGCTCTTTGCATGAAATATGAATTTATTTTCTTGTGTCTTGTAATACCTGGTCCGGATCATCCTGGAACAAAGATCGATGTGATGATGAGGCCCCTGATTGAAGAATTGAAAATTTTGTGGGAAGGAGTCGAGGCGTACGATTGTTACAAGAAACAGAAGTTCAACCTGAGAGCCGCGTTTTTATGGTCTATTCATGATTTTATGGCTTATGGTATCTTTGCTGGATGGAGTTGTCATGGGATTTTGACATGTCCGATATGCGTTGAAGACACTTCATGCTTTCGACTAAAGTTTGGTGGAAAGATATGTTACTTCGATTGCCATAGATGTTTTTTGCCAGAGGATCACCCGTTCAGGTTCGATAGGAACGCTTTTAAAAAGGACACGATTGTGACGAGGGGACCACCCAAGCGTCTAAGTGGTCCAGAGATTCTCGCGAGACTTAATGATTTGAAACTAAACGAACATGGAAATCGTTTTGAAGGTTATGGAACCGAGCATAATTGGACTCACAAATGTGGTCTATGGGAACTCCCTTATATGAAAGCCTTGATTCTAATGCATAACATTGATGTCATGCACCAGGAACGAAATATGGGTGAAAGCATTATCAGCACTTGCATGAATATCACTGACAAAACAAAAGACAACCCTAAGGCAAGGAAAGACTTGGCCTTAATCTGTAGAAGACCAACTATGGAGATAGGAGAGAATCAGAAGAAGCCACATGCTCCTTTCAGTATTAAACCTAAAAGGAAGAAACAATTGATGAAATGGTTGAAAAACTTAAAGTTCCTAGATGGTTACGCCGCGAGCTTTAGAAGGTCTGTGAATTTGAAGACGGGCAAGTTTTCTGGGTTGAAGAGTCATGACTACCACATAATAATGGAAAGACTCCTTCCTGTTATGTTTCGTGGTTTTGTAAAAAATGATGTATGGAAAGCATTAGCGGAGCTAAGCTACTTTTATAGACATCTTTGTGCCAAAGAAATAAAGAAAGAGATGATGGAGAAGCTTGAGCAACAAATACCGATTTTGGTATGCAAACTTGAAAAACTATTTCCACCAGGTTTCTTCAATCCGATGCAACATCTACTTGTTCACCTACCATACGAAGCTAAGGTAGGAGGTCCTGTGCAATATAGATGGATGTATCACATCGAAAGGACACTAAAGAAGCTACGTGCAATGGTTGGTAATAAGAGACGAGTTGAAGGGTGCATCGCTGAAGAATTCAAATATAAAGAGATAGCATCGTTCACGGGCCTGTACTTTGCAGAGGAACACAATGTCAATGCCCATACGTTGCGGTATCATGTCGACGAGCCCCCTATCAGTGATATTGAAATTTTTCAATGGAGGGGCAAAACTGTAGGACCCAGCACAACATACTGTTTCACCAACGACGAATGGAAGACTGCTTTACTCTACATGTATAACAACATGGAAGAGATGAGTCAGTTTCTCCTGTAAGTGTAAACTTTATTTTAGTCATTGCCGCTAGAATTTTTGTTGTGAGACTAAAATGTTTGTTTCCTTGTACTAACAGGGAATTTGATTCTCAAAATTGCATCTCTGGCTGTGAACGTGACCAGATTCGTCGAGAGGGAAAAGATGGGGGACTTAATTTCTTATGTTGGTTTCGAGATTATGTAGATAAAAATGACAATATACACCCGGACCTTCGACAATTATCCCTAGGAGCAGTAACTGGCAGATGTTATGGTCGGTATGATGTCAATGGTTTTAGATTCCGTTCCACAAGGTTCGAAGATGATCATCCTCTAGCAGCCACGACAAATTCTGGAGTTGTAACTAGAGCTGTCAATGATGAAGGGAAGGTGACTAATTATTATGGAGTCATTAATGATATAATCGAGTACAAGTTTTTTGGAGATAAACAACTCAAAGTGGTGTTCTTTGATTGTGATTGGTTTTCTCCAAACTCAACGCGAGAAAATCAATATGGCATGGTGGAAGTCAAACACAACGACAGATTAAAAGGCCACGACACTATAATCCTTGCCCACCAATGCGAGCAGGTGTATTATATGACATATCCATCTAAGAAAAAGGGTTTGGTTGATTGGAGGGTAGTGTACAAAGTTAATCCTCGTGAACGACTATATGCTCCTGGTGATGCTGGTTATGTTGAAAGTCAAATCGAGCACGAAGTGGGGGCTGCTGAGATTTTCCAAGACGAAGAACTTACAAGCACGTTTAATGTACAAACTGAAATGTTGGAAGAATCTTTATTAGGTGATCAAAATGATGTAGAGGTTCCTCCAAAACAAAAACGAGTGACGAGAAAGAAGAAAGCTACTTGGCGTCCATTAAATCGACGAAAGCAACTAGATCCTGATTTTGATTACGATTACGATTGACGAGTATGGAACATGATTTTATTGCATATTTTATTATTTTATTGCATATTTTATGATTTTGTTGCATATTTTATTGTCGATTTATGTACTAACTTGTTGTTGTTAAAATAGGATGTCAAAGAAAATGAAGTCTTTTGCTCGTAGTTTGCTTGGGACGAGGAGTAGCTCGAGGAGCAGCTCGAGGGGTGAGGATTCAGTTTTTCAGGGCACAGGTTCTACCATGAGCAGACGGAGAGCGCTGGCAGAACATTTGCCTCCACAAGATGTAAGTTAGTTGTTAAATTACATTATTTGAGTTACTTAATATTGTATGATGTAAGGTATTTGTTTCATAGGATGCTGAAATTGAGGAACCAGTGGTAGAGGATCATGCAAGAGATGATGTTGAAGATGATGGTGGAGATAATGTGGGAGATGATGCTGAAGACGATGCTGGGGATTCTGGGGCTGGTGGAGATTCCGCAGCTGGGTCTGGAACTTCTCGAGTTAGGAGAATGAGGAAGCTGCATTTTGTTGGACCACCTCGAGAGCTTCCACCCGAATCTCGGGTTTTGATAAAGCCTAGTGGAAAGTGAGTGACATGTCTTTGCTTAAATGTTATTGAAAGTTATGTTTTAATTTCCACATTGTTTATACTATTTGCAGGTCTTGGATCGACGACTCGTTCACAGGCACAGGACACTACAGGCAGGTGAACATGGTCCTTGGTAATCTTGTTCGTCTGCACTGGCCTGGTGTTGTGACTTTGCCTACTGGCGAGTCTGTCCCCGCCACCACTTGGGAGCATTATCGCTATGGTGTCTGTAGAACGTTTGGCAACACACAGGCACTAGTTTGGGATGCATTCTGGGTATGAATTATTTATACTATTTTAGTTATTCCATACATGTTTGCTTTTATGATAACACTAATTTTTTTTGTAGAAACGGTACAAGTTGCCGGACGATGGATCATATGATATGAACGCTCGTTACGTGTTTGAGTATAACGCGAACGATGTCGTTGCAGATGCAATGTACTATGCACGAATTCAGGCTATAAAGGCATGGTACAGAGCAAATGCTGATGATCGACCGATGCCAAATACCAAGGCCGAGTGGTCATCAATTTACTTGACGGAGGAGCAATACCTAGAGGTAAACAGGTTCTTGCCTCTCAAATCGCACGAAGCCATGTATTTGCTTGCTTTATTTAAAAAATTTCATGTAGGTGTCGGTGCCGTGGATGGCCACCCGATCGGAGGGTTATCGGGCATTGTGCAGATGGTGGGCTTCCCCTGAGTTTCGTGCCATTTCCGAAAGGAACAGGGGAAACCGTGGGACCGAGTCGTTCCACAACTACGGTGGTGATGGTCATGTGCGCTTGGCTAAGCGAATGGTAAGTCACAGTTTGTTGTAACTTTTGAGTTACATAGAAATGTGTCATTGTAACTTTTATGTACAGGAAGTCAAATCCGGTCGTACGCCCACGGATGTGGAGGTGTATATGCAAGGGCATAGGGGTTCTGATCCTCAGAATCCTGATGTGTTATGCACTCAGACGGCCACCGACCGTCTAGTGAGTTTTTGATACTCTATTATGTGTTTGATATTGTTTGCAAGGGCATAAGGGTTATGCACTTATATTTGATATTGTTTGCCTCCAGGCTTCGTATGGGGAGGAGATGGTTCAACGCCATGGGCAGGAGTACGATTGGAGGAGCCAGCCAATCGACCCTCAGGCAGCATATGCTAGCGGAGGAGGACAAGCCCACGGACGGTGAGATTATTTAATTTGGATTACATAATTGCCATCATATGCTTGCGATTCAACTGAGGCATGAGTTACTATACTAAGTGCATGGTTCACTCTTGTAGGTTGGGTATTTTTGATTCTACGATTGATTCCAGAGAGCTAAGACGCCGTGGACGACACTCCACATCGTCGTCTTCACAGTCGTCCCGTTCACGATCATCCACCCACGACATGGAGATGGCAGTGTTGCGTCAACAGGCAGAGTACCATCAATCAGTCTTGAGGGAACAATTGGAGTACCAGAGGCAACAATCTGAGTACCAGAGGCAACAAGCCGAGTACCAGAAGAAGAGGGACGAGTATTATGCAAACCTCCAGGCCCAAAATCAAGCTCTTCTCTCGGTAAGCTGAAGTAACATTTTGTAGCTTATTTTGCAAAACACTTGATGTGTATCTTATTAGCTCAACAATGACTTGTATATAATTTGTAGCAACTAGCCCAACAAGCGGGCGTCCCGATGCCGACATATGGGATGCCGCCTCCGGAGTTTGCACTGCCAATGCCAATGTTGGCGCCTCCACCTCCGCCTCCGCCTCCGTCACAATTCCCTATGGTATGTACACATATGCGTGTGTGACATGATCATAGATGTCTTATATGTTTAAATGAACAACTGAGTGGTTACTATTTTATGTGCTTGTGTTATAGGGATTTCAGACACCACCTGCTTCAGTTGCCGCACTTGGTGATGGGTCTGGTCAAGACGACACAACACATTCGTGGGTGAACAACCTTTTCAACACGCAGAGTCCAGCCGGAGGAGGTGGCTATGGATATGATTGATGTGTCGTGATGTTAATTTATGAAACACTTTGCAACACTTGTTTGTGAGACACAATGTCAGTTTGCAACAACCGTCGGACCTATATGTTGATGTTAAATTTGTGAATGTTAATATTTGTGAGAATATTTGTGATTGTGAATACTTATTTGAATGTGTATACTTGTGATTGTGAATGTGAATGTGTATATGTGCATGAAATCTATTTTTGTTTTGTAAATGTCAGATTTTTTAAAAAACAGAATTTTGTGTAAATTCTGTAATTTATTATGTCCGACGACCTAGTGGTAGCCGTCGGACATAAAACATGCTTATGTCCGACGGCCTAGCGCCGGGCCGTCGGATATAAGGTTTCATTATGTCCGACGGCCTAGCGCCGGGCCGTCGGACATTAGCCTGTGGGCCCCACAGACTGACCGTTAAAACGGTTGCTGTGTATTATGTCCGACGGGCAGTGGCGGCCGTCGGATATAGTGTATATCCGACGACTGCCGTCGGATATAGTCTTATTTCTGACGAATTATCTCCGACGGCTTAAAGCCGTCGGAGATAAGGTAAAGCCGTCGGACATTACCTATCTCCGACGGTTTCAGCCTTATGTCCGACGGCTTTGGCCGTCGGACATTTTTCTGTTTACTGTAGTGGTTCTCAGTTTGTTCTTTAAGTAAACTACGTGTGGTTGCTCGCAGAAGAACTCAGCTTCTATTCCTCAGAATCTGGTCCACATGATACAACTTAGAGGAGATTTCCAATAGGTCCTCTAAAGGGTCCTAAAACTTAGAGGAGATTCCCCTCATGTACCCATTCAACTGTAGGGCCCTATTCAGTAGCGTCCTCTAAATATAGAGGACGCTACTCGATCCTCTCTATATATAGATTTCTCTCTTCTCTCATCTATCCATTTTAATACTTTAAACAATAGATTCAGCAAAACTAAAATATGTACAATACATTTGAGAGTATTACAAATACGTATGTACAAAAATTAAAAGTAAATTATATCTCTAATATAGATATTTACATATAGAGGACGATATATAGAGGACACTGTTGCAGAGAAAGGAGATATAAAGGAGAGAATTTTTTAGACGAGAATGTAAAGGATAGATATAGATGATGGATATAGAGGACACTCCTAGAGAGAGCCTAACATATGAAGAGTGCCCACCCGTATGATCGCCTATTTATAGGATCCACTTCTGCAAAAACATTGCGTGTTAGATACGTAGATTCTTAAGTTCTATTCTATGTCTGGTGAAACAAATTTGTACATTTAAACAAATTCTGGTAAACTCACTTCTAAAATCGGTTGCCTAGGAATCTTAATGAGATCTGGTATAGTCAAGGGATAAAAGGGACCAAACTGATGGCATTGAAGATTCAGAGGCTAGTGGACCATGGTAATCATGCAAGAAAGATGAACCCAAGGAAGTCCTAGCCAGAGATAAGCATTACTGCATTGGTTAACTGGTAGTTGTCACTACAAGAAACTGGTTAAAGAACGTGGGTGAAAAACCGTCGAACTTAATGTAATAGGCCGTCGAACTTACCATAAGAACGTGGGTTTACCCACGAACATAGCCAACGGCGATTTTTGGACGAACTTAAAGAAGTAAGTTCGACGGCCCCCACGTTCTTAAGGTTAAGAACGTGGGTACCGTCGAACTTAAGGTTAAGAACGTGGGTACCGTCGAACTTAAGGTTAAGAACGTGGGTACCGTCGAACTTAAGGTTAAGAACGTGGGTTTTTAAGTTCGACGGGGGCCGTCGAATTTTTTTCCATAAGTTCGACGGCACCCACGTTCTTAACCTTAAGTTCGACGGGGCCACGTGGCCGTCGAACTTATGGGTCGTGAGTTCGACGGTACCCACGTTCTTAACCTTAAGAACGTGGGTACCCACGTTCTTAACCCTTTTCCAGAAAAAAATAAAAAATACAGAAATGTAAAATTAGACACTCATAATATCACATGCAACACAATATATCACATACAATACAGATTTCAAACACATTGATATATGTTCATATCACAAATTCACATAAGTCCAAATATATAAGTTCGCAAATTCACATAAGTCCAAATACATAAGTTCACAAATTCACATAGGTTCACATCCATAGTTCACAAGTTCAAACACACAAGTTCAAACATTAGCTCCATCGCTCTCGATCAGGACATCGGATTGTTGTTCGTAGCTCCACCACTGGAATTGAGACATCTGTCCGCAAAGTCAACGTGAGGGGGAGGAGTCACTTGATGAGAGCCGGAATCCTACAAAATAAACCAAAATTCTCATAAATACACAACTGGCATTAAATCACATGTACACAAAGATATAGGAAAGCATGACAAACACAAAATGTGGCTTCCATATTTGTGCATAAACATGAACATGAGAGTGAAAACAAACTTCATTTCAAGACGCAGCACCGTGTTATTTAAAATGATGCATCGTGCAAAGGATCCGCGATGTTAACTGTCCAAGAAACTACTTTGGAAATTCAGACTTAGACGCTATTCCAAATCTGAAAATTCACAATTCAACCACCTAACAGTTCAAAGCATGTCACAACAAAACAGCTCTCACAACACTAAGCTAATGAGAGATCAAGTGCAAGTAAACTGCTCCTAAGCTAAAGATGCTTTGGCCATGGGAACTATGTATCAAAGTTGGGCCTTGAGTTAAAGGTCAACTTTACCTTTAAATGATGGACAAAAGATGAGAGGCTTGACTGGAGAAAAACAATCTCAAATAAAACACTAAAGTTGCCCAAAAGTGGATTTCAAGATCTAGCTATGTTTTGCTAATAGTCCATATATCAAAGTTGTGGAGCTTGGAAAAGTGAACAAGTTTCTTATTTGGAGATTTCCAAGCTATGTGCAAAAGTTTGGAGTAAATTGCAAAAGTTCAGAATTGGGGGAATTTGAATTCAGCACAGAATAGTTTTGTTTAGCCGTTTTTCGACCCCTGTAACTTTTAAACTATGGACTTTTAGTAAAAGATTGTTATATCAAACTTGTAGAGTGACTAGAGGAGAACAAACTTTATTCGGTGGGATGCCCTAAAATCATATGCTACTAGGAGTAAAGGTGGTTCAAAGTGGTGTTGGCTGAATTCTGAATTTTCAGATTTGGACTATTATCTAAGTCTGAATTTCAGTGATTGTGACTGACTTTGGAGCTTCGTGGTAAATAATCCATAAGGTTTTGAACTATAGTTTCTATAGAGAAATTGAAGACCATAAGTTGGTGTACAAATGTCGTTAAGGGTGATGGATATGATACTACACAAAAAGTGGAGAGACTGAAAATGGACTGTTAGGTTACTGGTGACTGAAATTGGTTCAGTTAACTAAAACTGAAATTCAGTAAATGGTGTCCAATTTGGAGCTCATTTGTGATCAATCCAAGTGGTTTTGGACTAACGTTTCCATAGAAGAGTTGGAGCCCATAGTTCAGAGAACAAGGTTTATTAAATAAGTTTGATTTGGGGCTGCACTAAATTTGGAGTAAATTGTGCTCAAACTCTCTCTGTCAGGTGTGAGTTCAGTTTTTGGTTCAGTTAACTGAATCTGAATTTTAGTATTTTCATCCCACTTTGAAGAACTATAACTTTTGATCCATAAAGTTGTGAGCCATACTCCTTGTGTCAAAGTTGAAGAGTGTATATCAGTGAACAAGTTCCTTTAGGGAAGGTTGGCTTGGTACTGCATAAAATGTGGAGTTATAGTTGCTTAAAATAGGGGCTGTCAGACTTGTGATTTTCTGAACTTGATTCAGAAATTGAAATGCAGTTTCAGCATTTTTACCAAACTTCAGACTTCTATTGTGATAAACCCCTAATGTTATGGCTTGCACTCTCCATAGTAAAATGTTAGAGGGTAGTGTGGTGAGAAATTTCCGTTAAGGTGGATCTCCCTGACCTTGCTTAGAAAAGGGAGAAAATGCTGCTCCATGTCGCTCTGTCAGACTGGGATTTCAGCAAATGTTAATATGAAGAAAAAATGGGATGTTCAACACTCCAACTTAGGCATTTGGATATGGAGTGCATGGTGGCCAGAACATTTCAGAGCAAATTTTTTACATAGTGGACATTTTTACCACTATCTTGTAAGAGTACTGTCAAGAAACAACACTAAGTTGCAGATTAATTTCTACAGCAGCCATCAGGTTATTTATATTGAACAGATGCAGGAATAAATCAAAAACATAATATGATCAAAAAGCAAAGTAGCAAATGTCTAGTCTATATAATATGCTTAAATAATATAACAAGTAAAAGTTACCAGCAATAGCCTTTGTTTGTGCAGCAACAACGACCATTGTTGTTCCTACCTCTCTCTGAAAACAATATCACAGAGAATGAAAGCATCACGTCTGCTAGTGCAATTGTTGTTTGCAAGCACCACGAACTAAAGTGCTTGAGATTCAGCAAAAAATAAGAGAGGCACACCTTAAGATTTGTGCAGCTGTTTGGAACTTCATAGAGGGATTCATCTATGATGAATGTTCCACCAATGTTATCATCTATCAGAAAATCCATCAAATCTATAAACCAAATACTCACCAGTACTAAATCTGTAGCACACAAAAATTCTTATGGTTGCAGAGGGGGATTGCAAGGCCACTGACTCCCTAAAAGATCTGCACATCGATTTTCAGGCAGTGAGTAGGCATCTCTTAACTAAAGGCCAATGTTCTGAAGTTCATTTGATTCACCATATCCATCAACCTCAGATAATATAATAGAAGGCCTTACCAAAGGTACCTTGATTAGTTCACCTTCACAATATCCATCAATCTCAGTCCTAAAAAATAGGAGAAAAAAGTCGCACAGGCTGGCTATTTTGCATCGACAAGAGAAAGATAATTGCATACATAGACATAAAATAATTACATAATCATACAAATGATCAAAATATACATTCAGACAGAAAAAGGCAACAAAGTATCAAACAGAAGAAATACTATCAAACACATGCAAATGGTCATTTGTTAATAATACACCCAGGCCATATTAGATCAGACATCACAGGCCCAACAGTTTAAAGAAAGATGTACAGTTGACAGTGGGATATATTAAGTTCCAAGAAACCCATATAACTCTGTCTTCAATTCTGCAGCTTACCGTGCGAATGCTACCAATGTTTGATTTGGCTTTAAGGGTTTCAACATCACGATCGAACTGCTGCTTCCAATCTGTAAGTAGAGCTTCATCCTGTAAATTTAATTATTTAGATCTGAGTGTGGGATCCTATAATAAGAACACCAGATGGAAGCGATTAAATTTGCTCCGCAAAGATGAAAGTGACTCGGTAACTCCAATGAATGATTTCTCTACATCCTTAAGTAACACAATCAGAGGTCCAGATTTGTTCTCTTCTAAAATGACCTGATAGGAAATGAAAATCATACTATCATACAGAGTGATAACATCATATTCGACAGGATTCATTGTCCTAAAAAGCAGCAATACCTCTATTAGCTCGGTCATAGCTAGCCTCTCAACTTCTTCACCAGCAGAAAAGTCTGGGCGAAGTGATTCAGCTGTGGAAATATAACAGCCTCAACAACAAATAAAAAAGTAAACTATTGATACACTTTGTAGTTTATAAGGTAATAAGTAGGTCACATCTTTAAGAACACAACAACCTGATGTGCTCGGCAGATAAGGTCCAAATCATGCTTCTCAAGAAATTCTGAAACTTTACCAGGACCAAATGTGAATGAAACACCTCGATCATTGATGGCCCAGCCCGTTGCTTCATTGGAAGGATCAGACCAAAGAAGATCACAGAGCAATCCAGTATCAGGCACGTCTGTGGGGCGATTCAGGTTGAGTATTTGCTCAAGCTTGTTCAACTCCGGAGATAGACCACCATGCATACAGAGAATCTTTTCATCTATCAATGCTGACACTGGCAAGCAGTTAAAACAGTCTGTGAATGTTTTCCACAACTTTACACTGAATCTGCGTTTGCACTCGTCATAAAAACCATAGATGCGATTTACTGATGCGCATTCATGGTTGTCCCTTAGAAGAAAGAAGTTCTCTGGGTACTTGACCTTGTAAGCCAAAAGAAGACATTGTTTCTAGGCTTTGCTTTCCATGATCCACATAATCACCCAAGAAAAGGTAGTTGGCCTGAGGCGGATAGCCACCATAATCAAATAGCCTCAGGAGATCAGAGTACTGGCCATGGACATCACCTGATCAGAAAAAAATATGTGAGATCGATATTTGTCAGGAAGCTCCGCTAAAGGCATTTCAGGGTAACTCATACTCAGATTAACCAAAATCACCACACATATTACAGGTACTCATAGTGTTGAGATTCTTTTTATTTTGACTAAATATTCAAGACTTCTGTTCAGGACAGTGAAGATACATCCAGTTTATGTAGTACCCTTAGTGAACTGTCATCTAAGTAGTCTGCTTTCATTTCTAATAGGATGCATGCTCATGGGCATCTATGTTGTTCAGTTTAATATTTTCACAAAATATCCTGACCACGACCATGTCATAAAATAGTATCATACTTCTAACAAATAGCAGGAGCCCTCTGAAAGATTGAAGATGTGCTGTATTCGTGCACCATCTAAAATGTGACTTTGACATTGCCATTTCACCGTATAAGCGTAGCAATGATTTACCAGTAACCCAAAGCATGGATACCTCAACATTTAGCATCACTAGTTGAGGGTAGGTGTAAAATCTATAGTAGGGTCATCAGATCGGTGGTAAAAGCTAGCAGCTTTTGTTTCAGCAAACAGAACCAGAGAGTTTCTATTCCAAGTAGCATAATCGCTGCAAACGGAAACATCTACTAACATATGTATGTACACTTATATTCCAATCCTCAATCGATTCTTGAAGTCATGACGACAGTCAAAAGGATGACTGGGAATGGATACTTTTAATCACAAGATCGGGTTGAAGATCATTGTTAAAATAATTGCATAATCATACAAACGGGCAACGCGAGGCTGGGGGCAATGGCGCGGGGGCACGTCCCTGGGCCACCGTTGACGGCCGGTTTGGCCTTCTTGGGCAAAAGATGTGAATGTTTTATATAAAGGCTTCTGATATTAGATTATGGCGAGGTGACCAAAGTGGACGACACATAAAATGAGCACGATACTAGTCTGCCAGGGCAAAATTTCAGGATGCTAAGTATCCAATTATGACAGTTGAATTGCATTTTCATATAAAGCAAATTACTAATGTAATCTAGAAAGGCAATAAACATTATCAGAACATAAACTAGCATGAGCAAATTTGGGCACAACATTCGGTGAGCAAGCTAGTATCAGGAACACAACACAAAGGTGAGTCAGTAGTCAGTTCTACGGGAGCATGTTGGTACCTGAATTCCTGCGACGGCCCTCGTTAGCCAAAGTTCTTTTTCTTTATCTTTCACCCAAAGCGAAAGTGGGATGGTAGCCAAAATTCCTCAGCGATTGGAAGCCTACTCTATCGTATATAATTAGCATAGCAATATGGCTGCGGAAATAATCAGATCAGGATGGATTACGAGCCTGGAACTCAGAAGTGCAGATGGGAAATAGAGATCTCCTAGGGGAGAGGAAGGGGACCGACCATGCCGTCTTCGGGGGCGTCGGCGGCGCCCGACGCGCCATACGAGGACCCCAGCCGTGCCCGCTGCATCGCCTTGTACGCCTGGTTCTTCCCCATCTCTCCCTCGCCGCCAGGCCCGGCGAGACCAGATTGGAATCGGAAGGGGAGGAGCCGGGGCCAGGGGACGGAGATCCCTTTCGTTCTGCTGCTGGAGGCGGGGCGGGCGTGGCAACGGGCGCGCGCGGCGAGGGGCGGCGGGGCGCGCATGGCGAGGGGCGGCGGGGCGGGAGCGGGGTGGAGGCGCGGCGCCGGCGAGGTTGTGGCAGTGGGCGCGCATGGCTTAGCTTCGGGCGCACGCGCGCGGTCTCGACAGTGAAAACAATACAGCCGCGTGGGGTGAGAGAAATTTAGGTTTTAGGTTAAGTTCGACGGGGTCCACGTGACCCACGAATTTAAGTTAAGAACGTGGGTACCCACGTTTCTAATACTGTAAGTTCGACGGTTTTCCCAAGGGCCCACGAATTTAATATAAGAACGTGGGTACCCACGTTCTTAAATTAACCCACGAACATAACTCAATTAAGAACGTGGGTACCCACGTTCTTAAATTAACCCACGAACTTTTATTAGTTTCTTGTAGTGTGTGATTAGTGTTTGAGAATGCATCTGAGCTGATTCTTGACAGCATTGAGTTGAAAATACAAACTGCAGATGAAAACAATAGAATACACAAATGTATGCTCTAAAAAATAGGCCAAGATTGACTGGTAGTAGCAAAAATACTTATCTTTGTCTAGTCTTGAGCTCAAGCTGAGCTTCAAGTAGCTTCTAGAATCTATGTTTTTGACACCCCAAAGTCATCTCCATTGACCATTGCACACAAAAGGACCTAATTTATGTTCTATTTTTGCTAGATTTACTTTAGTGTTTCCCTAAATAACATTTACAATATTCTAAGGTTCATATAAACTTCAACACTTTAGATGATAATGTCCGTCTTTGTTCGTGGAGCTTGAAGTTCACAGAGACATTAGATGTCAGAAATTTCCAATTCATACAACATGTCAACACCGTCACACGCTCGCCCATCCAAATCACATATACAAAACCCTAGAAGAGTACATAGGCTTCAAAATAGATATTGAAGAATTACTTGCCTCACCGGGGCAGTGTATATACTCAAGGTGTTTCCAGCAACCCCAAATCACCATACTGAATGCCGCCAAAACACGAAAATCAGCTGGTGCCTGTCCATTGAGAGAAAATTATCAAAATAGGTCACTCTAGAGTGCCGCTCTTTAAAATAGGTTGCTGGTTGTGACAATAGTAAAAATAGGTCGCTCAGCTCGCTACCTTCGTCAAAATGGATCACTCATTATTTTACACATCTGATGAGTGGGTCCATGGCGAAAGGGTCTCTAGCCGAGTTGGTTAGGCGGTCTAAGTAGCACTCCTCATCTGTCCCATGCCAAAGCTCAGGTCTAAGGCCCTGTCCCAGTCGCGGTTGTTCTCACATGGGCTACAGTGCTGCTATGTATGGGTGGGGCAGTAGTTAAGGGGTTTTCTCGACCTGCGTGAGAAGGTCTTCTTCTTCTTAATATAATGTCATGGGGCAGTGTTATCCCCGCAGGTCGAGTTGTTTTGATGAGTGGGTCCATGTAGAACTGAAAGGGAAATGTGCCCTTGGGCCATTTCTATAAATGTTTTGGTGATTAGATGCCCAACACATATTATTTTGGTTAATATGTGCTAAGTACTAAAGAGATGTAAATCAATAATCAAGGTGTGACTCTAGCCTTAATGAATTGTTTTTGGTACTAATGTATTCCTCTAATTGCTAGGAACCTTGTTAAGTCAAATGAGATTGGTTTGGAGTAGTCCGGCTAAGTCTAGCCAGACTTGCACTAGCTTGCGGTGTACCAGACAGTGTCCGGTGCCTAGGCTGGCGCAGCGATGAACTCGCTGTTCTCGAGAAATCGCTGAGAGCGCTTCGGCTAAAATTCACCAGACTGTCCGGTGGTGCACCGGACTGTCCGGTGAGCCAACGGCGCCCGCGCCAACGGTCGACAACGTGATCAGCGAGCGACTTGTGGCCAGAGCCAACGGTCACTAGGCCGCACCGGATTGTCCGGTGTCCACCGGACAGTGTCCGGTGTGCCAAGGGGACCGATGGCTCAACGGCCAGCTTCGCCAGAGAAGGAAAGAAATCAGGCACTATTCATGTCTGGTGGTGCACCGGACTGTTCGGCGCACCAACCGACAGAAGGCAAGAATTGCCTACCAAATGGAGATCCAACGGCTCCTAGCTGCCTTGGGGCTATAAAAGGGACCCCTAGGCGCATGGAGCACAACACCAAGCCTCCATTGAACATCCTAAGATGCCTAGACACCGCAAGCACGCACCAGGATCACTGCGACTTGAGCACTTGTTGAGTTGTAGACGTGCTGCATTGTGTTTATGTGCTCTTGTCTTGACTTGTGTGCGTGTCATTTCTGCGGTTCTAGCTCTTGCGTGTGTTTCTTTCCCTCCCTTACTCTTGTGGTTTTCATTGAGATCAACCTTGTAAGGGTGATAGACTCCAACTTGTGAAGATTCCTCGCAAAGGGAAACATCTGCTAAGGAAGAAAGCCGTGGTATTCAAGTGGATCATTAGATCGCTTGAAAGGGGTTGAGTGCAACCCTCGTTCATTGGGACGGCACAACGTGGAAGTAGGCAAGTGTTCTACTTGACCGAACCACGGGATAAAAATCGCTGTGTCACTTGTTTCTATTCTTTTGCGATCTTTGTGGGGGACAGATACCCCCCGGGTCCACTAGAAGGTAAGAAGGCCTCACGGAAGACCCCAGGCCCATTACTCCGCGAGGCCGTCCCTTTGTGGGCCAGGGGAGGAACTTTCAACAGAACGGATGAATATGAGGACGGATCAACTTGAGCCCATGTGGTTCGCCAAACTTAAACGCTATCTGCAACATTGATCCGACTTTCCCGCGCAGTGCTCTCAGACGTCGGAGCCGAAGGACTATGAGTCGGCGAGATTATAGGAAGATAAACTCAGTGGGTTCACTATTACTTAGGAACACGTGGTTATCATATCCGCATGTAACGTCCCACGGTCGAATATATAAGGCCTAGGGGCACCCCTTCAAGAATAACTCACTACTTAGCCACCCATCCAGTTCTCTAGCATCCTCGATACTAAAGAACCTCCTTGTAATCCACCACTCAAAGTATTCACGGTAGGACGTAGGGTATTACGCATCTCAAAGCGGCCCGAACCTATACAAAATCGTCCACTGTCTCTCATGTATCTAGCACGAACCATCGAGCTACAGTCGGTAACACCGTCCTACTCCAAAAAGCACCTCGAGGGGCAACCCTGGGTGCACGGTCGGACCCAAAACACCGATAGCTGGCGTGCCAGGTAGGGGGTGTGTCACTGATCCAAGCTAGCTCAATGGCCATCACTTTCCAGCACAAGATCGTCCTCTGCCCTGGGTCCGCATTTTGCTTTGGAACCATCTCATCCGTGGTAGATGAAGAAGGAACTCTACATCGCATCGCGGATCCATCGGAGAGAGAGCCTTCCTCAACAAACTCTAGAAGAGCCGAAGTGAAGCAGGAAAAAGCGCAACCTCCGGCGCCCCGAACAAAGACTCCCTCCTACAAACCTGGAACAGAGGGTCCATTTACCCGAAGAACTCCGCTGTCCACCTCTTCCATAGAGACATGGACACGGATTGCAAGGAGAAAGGAAGCGAACAAGGCAAAAGGTCGTTAGACTGCTCTTCTGAAACCTCCGCCCTCAAAAGAGAACAGAAAGAAGCCCGTCACAACGACGGCTCCATTCTACCCCGACGTCCTCTTCATCGGGAGAGTAGAATCATCCCCCATTTCCGACGATGAACCAACTGCGCCCGGGGAAGAACCTCCTCAACGAGAAGCCCGCCGATGCAGGAATCGGCGCCAAAATATCCGATGACATCATGCAGCCAGAGAGCGCGATCTAGCACAGCCCGTATCGCGAGATGAAATCTCGGAGGTAGGAGAAACTCTGGACGAACGGGTCTTCAGGGAGAGAAGGAATTCCCGACGACGCGACCGTCGGCAGGCTCAAGAACAAGCTGAGCAGGAAGCAAGACAACGCCAGGAGAACCCTCTTCTCGGACGAAACCTGAACCCCGACTTCGCCCGAGCCATGAACATGCCAAGTGAGGTCGGTGGAGTGTTGGCTCGGATAGCCGATGGTCTCCCTCAAACTCCGAACGCCGAGGGCTATTGGCGGCTGCTCACTCGGGTGGCTAATCATCTTCTACCTCTCGCTCATCCACCAAGTGACCTACGACATGCCATCAACAGTCAGCGAGACACAAGGAGCTCCATCAATGCTTCGCGCGAACGACGGCACGAGAATGAGATCCGGCGCCGAGAAGAATATGATCGGGACCACGGTGTCCCTATGCGGAGTCAGGCCACCAGAGTTGAGTCGGCAACGGCTTCAACCGGTGGCACAACCCGAGGACGGTCGAGGCACCACGACAGCGACTCCCCTCCTCGGGACCAGCATCATCATCATCAGCAGGATGACACGTGTGGGGTATCGGCGCTCACTCCACGTCTTAGGGCCATTCAATGGCCCCCTAACTTCAAGGTCTCCAACGTCGACAAGTACGAGCCTAAGCAGGATCCGGGAGGCTGGTTGGCCGTCTACACCACTACCGCCCGAGCTGCTAGGGCGACTAAAGATGTGATGACCGCATACTTGCCTATCGTCCTCGGGTAGGATGCGCTGCAGTGGCTACGACACCTACCCCGACACTGCATCGACGACTGGGGCGACTTCAGTCGGCGTTTCATCGCCAACTTCCAATCTCTCTCCGACAAGCTGGCACAGCCATGGGACCTCAAGACCATCAAGCGCCAAGGGGACGAGACTCTTCGATCGTACCTCAAAAGATTTCAGACCATGAGGAACCGAATCCCCGAGGTTGCATAAGCAGCAGTGATCGAGGACTTCTACCGGGGGTCTAATGACTCGGCCTTCGTCCGAGCCATACTGCAGAAGGCGTCGACTACCTTCGAGCAACTGTTCCAGGAAGCCGACCTCTACATCACCGCCAACGAATGAGCTCAGGACCTCATTGGAGGAGCAAAGCCTGCGCTGGCGGCACTGCGACGCGACACGAACCAACAACCCGACAAACGTTGGGAGAAGAGGCCTCGTGAAGAAGTCCACGCCGTCGGACCACCCGCCTCTCGCGCCCGAGGAGGACCTTGTGGAGGCGAACGTACACTGAATGACATCCTCGACGCCCAGTGCCCGTACCACAAGGACATGTGCCACACCCTCCGAAACTGCAGAGACTTCAAGCACTCCGTGGGGAACAGCTGACCCTTCCAGCCTCTACCACCTCCCCCTCCACAAGGAGGACCTAGAGAACCTCAACAACCCCAACAACAGGAGGGGGAGGAGGCAGAGTGCTCCCGCGCGTCGACGGAGAGGTCAACGTCATCTTCGGCAGACATGGGTCGCAAGAAAGCAAGAGGCAACAAAAGCTCAATGACCGTCAGATACTGGTGGCGACCACTGGTCCTCCTGCCCCGTATCGATGGTCCGAACTCCCGATCACCTTCACTCGGGCAGATCAGTGGCTCAACTTCGACCATCCGGGCAAATACCCGCTCCTCGTTGATCCGGTGATCCGAGAAAGCAGGGTAAAGAAGGTGTTAGTGGACGGGGGAAGCAACATCAACGTCACTTTCCCCCGAACACTTCAAGGCTTGGGAGTTCCCCTCAAAGAGCTCTACGAGTCGGACACTCCTTTCTTCGGCATTGTGCCGATCGAAGGAGAATATCCACTAGGACACATCTACATGCCAGTCACCTTCGGAACTCTGGAAAACTACAGAACCGAGTTCCTGAGGTTTGAGGTGGCGAACTTCGACTGTGGATACAACGCCATCATCGGCAGGCCTGGATTGGTGAAGTTCATGGCCATTCCACACTACACATACATGATATTGAAGATGCCAGGACCACAAGGAATCATAACTGTGCGCGCTGACTTCCAAGGTACCGCAGAGTGTTTGCGAGTGGCCATTCAGGCGGCCCTCACCTCCAAACCATCGGCGATTTCTTCTGCGTAGGCGAACTCAAAGCCTGAGGAAGACCTCGCGGTACCTGCGAATGAAGCTCAAGCCATGACCTCTATGTGGCTGACTAAAGAAACCAAAAGAATAAATCTCGGGTTCGCCGATGAACGCAAAACCGCCATCATCAGTTCCAGCTTGGATGACAAATAGGAAGGCACGCTCGTCCAGCTTCTGCAAGATAACCGAGACGTATTCGCATGGTGACCTGCGGATATGCCGAGAGTCCCGAGAGAACTAGCCGAGCACAAACTAAAGGTCTACCCTCAGGCGAGGCCGATCCGACAGAAATTACGTCGTTTCACGCCCGACAAGAGAGAAGCCATCCGTGCAGAGTTGGCTCGCTTGGTCGCGGTCGGATTCATTTGAGAAGTGTTACATCCCAAGTGGTTGGCAAATCCTGTTCTTGTACTCAAATAGAATAAAGTGGATTGGCGCATGTGCGTCGACTATACTGATCTCAACAAGCACTGCCCAAAGGATCCCTTCGGACTTCCTAGAATAGACCAGGTGGTGGATTCAACCGCCGGGTGCTCTATGTTGTCTTTCTTGGATTGCTACTCTGGGTATCATCAGATCAGTTTGGCAAAAGAAGATGAAGAAAAAACTGCATTCATCACCCCGTTTGGAGCTTTTTGTTATACCTCCATGCCGTTTGGCCTCAAAAATGCTAGAGCGACTTACCAGAGGGATATTCAAACATGCTTAGCCGACCACTGGGGCAAGCGTGTGGAAGCTTATGTGGATGACGTGGTGATCAAGACAGACAACTCAGAAAATTTCATTGAAGATTTATAGCTGGTCTTCAACAGTCTGCGGCGATATAAATGGAAGCTTAATCCTGAAAAGTGTGTCTTTGGAGTACCAATAGGGAAATTGCTCGGGTTTATCGTCAGCCACTGGGGAATTGAGGCTAATCCAGAAAAGATCGAGGCTATCATGAGAATGGAGGCACCATGATCATAGAAGAAAGTACAAAGACTTACTGGATGCATGGCAGCCCTGAGCAGATTCATATCAAGGCTGGGAGAAAAGGGCCTACCATTCTACAAGTTGCTCAAGAAGGTAGACAAGTTCCAATGGACTTCAGAAGCTCAAGAAGCTCTAGACGCACTGAAGAAATTCCTGACAACGCCACCAGTGCTAAAACCGCCGCGCCGAGCCACGCTGAGTCAACCGGCTGAAGATCTGCTGTTGTACATCTCTTGCATGACTCACGTGGTGAGCACCGCGTTAGTAGTCGAGCGAGCAGAAGAAGGACACGCGTACCTGGTGCAACATCCAGTCTATTTCATTAGTGAAGTCCTGGGTCCCTCGAAGAAGAAATATCCTCAAGTTTAGAAACTATTGTATGTAGTACTTCTAACTGCACGCAAGCTCCGTCACTACTTTGACGATCACAAAGTCATAGTAGTCACCAGATTTCCAATAGGGGATATTCTCCACAACAAATAAGCCGTCGGAAGAATAGCCAAGTGGGCCTACGAGTTGGGGGCTCATGACATTGAGTTTCAACCTCGTACCGCCATCAAGACTCAAGCACTGGTGGATTTCGTATCAGAATGGACTTAGCAACAAGTGCCGAATAACCCGGAAACTGCAGAAGTATGGCGGATGTATTTTGATGGCTCGCTGAAGTTGCAAAGGGCAGGCGCAGGAATCCTCTTCATGGCACCCGGAGGCGAACAACTCAAATATGCTCTTCAGTTACTATTCTCAGCGTCCACAATGCAGCAGAATATGAGGATTTGATTCATGGGCTGAACATCGCCATATCACTGGGCATCAAGAGACTGATGGTATATGGAGATTCACTGGTGGTCATAAGTCAGATAAACAAAGAGTGGGATTGCTCGAATGACTCCATGGGCAAGTACTGCACGACTGTCCGAAAACTAGAAGACAAATTCGAAGGGCTGTAATTCCATCATGTGGAAAGAGATCGCAACGTGGCGGCAGACGCGTTGTCAAAACTGGGATCCAGTCGGGCTCAAGTCCCGCCTGGAGTTTTTATCCAAGAAATTCTACGCCCGAGCATTTCATTAGCTCAGGCAGAAGAGTGCAACAGTTTGAGCCAACTAGAGTCAAATTCTGATGACTGGAGGGAACCAATCATCAGATACATAAGGAACGAGGAAAAACCGGATGACAGAAATGCGGCAGAGCGCATTGCCAGTCAGTCGGCTCATTATACTCTCATCTGGGAAGCATTGTACATAAGGGGCACAACAGGAGTCCTCATGAAGTGCATTCTTTCGACTACTAGGAAGCAACTGCTAGATGAAATCCACACTAGGCAATGTGGAATACATGCCGCATCCAGGACTCTGGTTGGGAAGGTCTTTAGGTCTGGTTTCTACTGGCCAACAGCAAAGAGTGACGCCGCCGAGTTAGTCCAGAGATGTGAAGCTTGTCAGTACTTATCAAAACAGCAGCATCTACCAGCACAGCAATTGCAAACCATACCTGTAACATGAACATTCACATGCTGGGGACTGGATATGATTGGACCCTTCAAGAAAGCTCAAGGAGGATACACTCATGTTCTGGTTGCTATTGACAAATTCACTAAGTGGATAGAGTACAAGCCCAATGCTTCTCTAACCTCAGCTAAGGCAGTGGAATTCATACAAGATATAATATTCAGGTTCGGAATACCGAACAGCATCATAACTGACCTGGGATCCAATTTCACTAGTTCAGAGTTCTTTGATTTCTGTGAACAAAAAAGCATTCAGATCAAATATGCCTCGGTAGCGCATCCAAGAGCCTACAGACAGGTAGAAAGGGCCAACAGAATGATATTGGAAGCACTTAGAAAGAAGGTCTTCAATAAGAATGAAAAGTTCGCAGGAAAGTGGATCAGAGAGTTGCTGTATGTGGTCTGGAGCCTAAGAACTCAACCTAGCCGAGCTTTG
Source organism: Zea luxurians (assembly GCA_029449295.1). Classification (NCBI taxonomy): domain Eukaryota; kingdom Viridiplantae; phylum Streptophyta; class Magnoliopsida; order Poales; family Poaceae; genus Zea; species Zea luxurians. The sequence goes on along the minus strand of JAOPSE010000060.1, from coordinate 11,484,808 downwards.
CATGGAAATACTCCCTTCTTTATGGTCTATGGTTCGGAGGCAGTGCTACCTGCTGATCTCAAGTTTGGGGCACCAAGATTAACCTTCGAAAACATAGCTGAAGCTGAAGCTACTCGATTGGAGGATATTGATATATTAGAAGAAGAACGATTGAACACAGTGATTCAGTCAGCCAGATATCAGCAAACTTTGAAGCGCTACCATGATAAAGCCGTACGACATCGATCCTTCGCAGTGGGAGATCTTGTCCTCCGCCGAATTCTAACGGGGGAGGGACGACACAAATTGTCGCCACTATGGGAAGGACCATTCATAGTAGCAGAGGTCACTCGGCCTGGGTCATATCGTCTTACTCAAATGGACGGCACGGAAATTGGTAACTCATGGAATATAGAACATCTCAGGAAATTCTATCCCTAGCTAGATTTCAAGAGCTATTGGGACGGCATTGTATTCTGTAAATTGGGAAACACATCATCAATAACAAGACTTCATTCTCAAAGGCACTGAAGTTGTTTATTGTTAATCTACATACTAACTCGACTCAGGGTGACCACTATACCCTACTAAGGAGCAATCAGCTTAAGTCGGCAATGACTTAAGACGGTGTGACATCCTCACGCTTACTTAATCCAGGGTGACCACTATACCCTACTAACGGAGCAATCGGCTTAAGTCAGCAATGACTTAAGACGGTGTGACATGCTCACGCTTACTTAATCCAGGGTGACCACTATACCCTACTAACGAAGCAATCGGCTTAAGTCAGCAATGACTTAAGACGGTGTGACATGCTCACGCTTACTTAATCCAGGGTGACCACTATACCCTACTAATGGAGCAATCGACTTAAGTTGGCAATGACTTAAGACGGTGTGACATGCTCACGCTTACTTAATCCAGGGTGACCACTATGCCCTACTAACGGAGCAATCGGCTTAAGTCGGCAATGACTTAAGACGGTGTGACATGCTCACGCTTACTTAATCCAGGGTGACCACTATACCCTACTAACGGAGCAATCGGCTTAAGTCGGCAATGACTTAAGGCGGTGTAACATGCTTACACTTAACTCAGGGTGACCACTATACCTGAAGCGTCCCGATCCTTTGGGACTCAAATGTGATACAATTACTAGTCCCAGGAGGCTAGTAACCACATTCATTACTTCAAATAGTTACAGAGTCTGAATAATGTTATTACAATACCGGGGGATACAAGCTCGAGAGTGAGCCAAAAATCATAAAGCGCAGTGAAAGGTAAAATAGCCCAGGCCACAGGCAGAACTGGGTGAAGACACAGCCCCATCAATCAAGCATAGCAGAAAAGAAGTCTTCAGCTGCTGAAAAACATAAATAAATCTGGGTGAATACACTAGGTATTCCGCAAGCCCACCCCGCTCCCGTAAAGAGAAAGTGACCTATATTGTACATGCTTTATATGGTGGGGTTGAAGTCACTCATACTTTTTCAGAGAAAGGCAGTACTCTTTGTTTAAGGTTTTCCCAAGACAATAGAAATAACACTTACTTGACCACCACTGAGCTTCCCACTCCCGTGGCACCATCCTCTTTCCAGAACATACACACCCATTTCCATGTTCCCAGTTGTAGTAGAAACACTAATTGTCATACCATACTAGACTCGTCCATACCAGTGGACACGGACTATTCGAATAGGTTTAGACTCTGCGCAGAGGGGTACACTTTACTCACTAGTCCGGCTCTGCGATCTCATGGCCAATGAGATCCGAATCCGAAACTCTTTCCTTCCTTGCATGTCCTAACCTTAACGGTTATACCGGAAGGAGTCAGGCCACCGCCATGTCCAAACCGGACAAAACTTTCCCCCTCCTTATCCTCCCGGTGCTCCCCAGCCTTCATAACCTTGGGGTTGGACCGTACGAGTTCAGATCGAGTGGCTGCCCACACAGCCTCGAGTGGTTGTACTTTTACGAGTATAGGTAATGAAAGATGACAAACCGGTCCTTATACGAGAGGACAATCCTTCTGTTCATGCCTAAACCAGCTGAGCCAACACCTTAGGCCCTCCCCTAAACCAGGGAGTCCCTGATCATCCTACTCACCAGGTAATGAGGGTGAATACCCTTCATCGCACACTTTTGAGAATCATGTTACTTGCACCCTTGTATTTATCCCGTATCTTGTAATCAAGGGTAATAGTTAATGCGGGCTCTCTCATGCTCACCATGCAATTCGATTCCCATCCCATATTCCAGGCTTAGGCAGTGGTAGAGAGAAATAGGTAAATAATGCATCAAGGGAAGGATGGACTTGCCTTCGTCGATGCTTTCCTGGCACAAGAGGTTTATCTCGGAGGGGTCGGGTTCTTGCCTTTCTTCCGGAGTTATAAGTTCCGGAGGATCGGATCCCTCTTCCGCTAATCAAACACAGATAATAACAATACATCAAACATAGTGACTTTTGTGGGGTGTGCAAATTCTTATACCTTATTATTTTTGTGCCCTATAATTTATTTAGACTATTTTTGGTGCATAAAATATTAGTATCTAAAAATATATATATGTGAAAATGGGAAAAAGAAAAGGGAAAAGAAAAAGAAGAAAGGATTTCCAGCCAGCTGGGCCGGGGGGGGGGGGGGATTTCGGCCCAGCAGGCGCGAGCGCGCGCGCGGGTGGGCGCGCTTTTGGCCCAGTTGGCCCAGCTGCGCGGGGCGACGGCGGGGGACGGCACCGTGATGCAAAAAATGACATAAACATTTAAACATTATCATCAACTTATTTTTTATTTGCATTACCATATCAACAATAACAAATTATAAATGTACCTTCAGTTTGAAGGAAAGCAAGGGTACAAGCGTGATGCAAAAAGCGAATGCCAAGTCAGCGTGAACAGTACGGGAGTACTATTCACCTATTTATAGGCACGGGTCGCAGCCCATGAAAAATTACATCCAGGTCCTTTGCTTTTGATAATAACTCTATAGTAATCCATCGAGGTCTAGATAGTCTTTTCCTCTTTAAGTCGGTTTCCTCTTTTCTGCCATCATGCCGAAGCTTCCTTACGCACAGCTTCGGCCCTGTTCCATCCTTCGTTCTCTTTGTGTTTCTTCATACAGCGATTTTGACTTATCCGAAGAGTCCATGTTCGAAGGTACCTGTTCATGCATTATACTTCCAGAAACATTGTTAAATCATGTTTTTGAGGACCTTCGGAAGCCGAAGGCCCCCAACACCGGCAACACCCTCGGGGGCTGGGTAACCGCTTGCACCATCATTGGAAGCTAGGGTCTCTGCAGCAGCCACCTCTAAGGCTGAAGGATTCTCAGCCACCTCCATGGGAAGGGAGAAATCTAGATCAGCTTCTTGGCTCTGAAGACCGCGCTCCAAGGTCGATGAGGCACGAGACGCTGCTCGGGATAACTCTAACCCCACGTCAGGCATGTCAGTGCAAATGTCCAGCGTACCACCATCTGTCGGCTTGAACAACAGATCTTCAGGGATCACATCCTCGAGAGCTTGATCAAAATTTGCTAGAGACAATTCTTGCAGACCAACGAGAGCAGACAAAGCTGGAGAAGGAATATCACTACTCTCCCCACTGACTATATAACGTCGACTGTTTTTACGAATTAAGGGGATTTCCTCCTTCTCTTCCTCATCCTCGTCAATAATACGAGCAGCACACCCATTGGGATCAGCTCTGGCCGGGTCACACCCATTGGAATCAGCATCATCATGGTCACACCCATTGGGGTCAGCGTCAGCCGGGTCACACCTATTGGGTTCAGCTCTAGTAAAAAGCTCCACTGGCACTTCCTCGGCAGCAGGAGCAGAAGGGTCGGCATCCTTATTCAAACATGACACTCGCCGAAGCGGTGGAATATAAATAACGGACTCGTGGGTGTCCTCCGTCGGGACAGTAACCCCACGACAGATCCACCAAGAACAAAGCTCTTTCGGAGGAAGAACCCTGACAGAAACAAGGCGGAGAAGGTTAGACTCAGAAACAACAGACATGTGATTACCTGCGAAAGGCAACTGACTGTTGGGATCGATGGGAGGAATAATCGCAGCGGTGGAATTCTGGCTCTTTCGCTTGGGCGCCATCTCGGTCTCGCCGGCGAACTAAGCGGAAGCAAGATCACAGGGAAACAGAGAAGGTTTGGAGGCAAAAAGTAGAGCTAGGGTTCAGAATGCAGAGGCATGCGATGGTGCAGTACAAATGGGGTTTTCCCGGGCCAGACGCCATTTCTAAAAAAGTGCCCAGTCATCACTCGGCCGTTATTTGCAAAACACCGACATGGCCCAATATAACTCAGCGGTTATTTCTAAAACGCTGACGTTGCCAGTCTTCACTCAGTAGTTATTTCTAAAACACCAACATGGCCCGTTATCACTCGGCTGTTATTTCTGAAACGCCGACGTCACGAGTAATCACTCGGCCGTTATTTCCAAAACCCCGACGTGGCCCAATATAACTCAGCTGTTATTTCTAAAACGCTGATGTTGCCAGTCTTCACTCGGTCGTTATTTCTAAAACACCGACGTGGCTCAAAAGGACTCGGCTGTTACCTCTAAAACACCGACGTCGCAAGAAAAAACCACTCGGTTACTACCTCTGAATATATTAACAGTAAATCAGCCGTTTTCCCCACAAATATGCTGGCAGATCTAAGAAGCAACTCGACGATTCCAAGTCATTACTCAAGCATAACTTCCAAGAACAACGACCACGTTGAGCATAAACACGATCCATCGACCGACTAGAAACGGAACGATGGGAAAAGCAAAGAAACGCACACAGAATGGGATGAAGTCTTCTTCATTATAAAAGGATGGGAAGTATTACCAAACATAAAAACCAACTCATTATGAGTCGGTTTTCTTCCCATTGTTCAGTTCACTACACTAATACATTACATTTCACTACACTATACTACTAACTATTACTACATTATTCTACTAATACTACTTCTACTACTATACTAATATCTAGACCAGTGGCGCCTAGCCACTAGCCCTGCCGCTGCCGCTGCCGTTGTCGCTGCTGCTGCCTCCCTTGCCGCTGCCCTTGCCGCTGCCCTTGCCGCCGTCGCCCTTGCCGCTGTCGTTGCCACCGTCGCCCTTGCTGTCACCTTCGTCGTCGCCGTCGCCATCACCGTCGCCTCCACCATCGTCGTCGCCGTCGCCATCACCGTCGCCTCCGCCATCGTCGTCGCCCTCGCCATCGCCGCCACCGCCGCCCTCCTCGGACGAGTCTGAGGAGTTCTCCTCGTCCAAGGAGACCTCTGACTCATCCGAGCCCTCGAGCCCGGCGCGCTCGATGGCCCGGATGTAGGTCCACACCTCTGCGGCGATCCCCTGGGAGTCGTCTGAGTCATCAGGCGACACCGGGGGAGAGGCAGGGACTAGCGATCCCTCGAACTCGGAGGAGAACTCCTCCTCCGAGTACTCGAAATCGCCAAAGTCCTCCGAGGGAGGAGTCGGCTCGCGTTTCCGCTTATCGCCGGAATGGTGCGAGGAGCTCCTGCTTTTCTTGCTCTTACCCATGGTGGAGTAGAAGAGAAAAGAAGAGAGTAAGCAACAAGCGGCAGTAAGATGTGTGAAGATGACGGAGAAGCAAGCACACTATTTATAGAAGAAGAAGGCAACCGCTCACCTCCTACCACGGCCACTGAACAGTCGCAAAAATTCAATATGCAATTCAAATCATCTAGAAACACGTCAGGCAGCTGGCGCTGTTTCACATAACACGACACCCATTGGGACTCAAGTCAAACTGCTTGGACCATATGATTACACCCACGGTCACGTCAAGTTACTACTCAGGAGCAGTTTGCTAAACGCTTAGCACACCAAGACGTCCCTTTCCCACACCCATTGGGGGGGACGTCCAGGAATTTTCAATAGATTTTCCCAAGCAGTCACATCCATACAGTATACGCAATGAATACGTCAAGACAGAAGGAAGATATCGACGGAGATCAAAGGAAATCCAAAAATAGCCGATGAAGTACAAGTCTAATCAACAGGAACATTGAAGCACAAAGCGAAATAATGACCAGCCAAGGGCCATCTACCGGATGTCCAATCCGTCACCGATCAAATAAATTTCAAGCCGGTGCATGGGCATGCCGTATTGATGATCACAAAAAGACAAAACTACATGTTGATCTCTAAAGCATAAACTAAGGAGACAATGCTGATCTCTAAAGCATAAACTGAGGAGACAATGCTGACCTCTAAGGCATGAGTCTAAGTCAAAGACAGTGGTTTCTGAAAAAGCGTGGAATGAAGACCTTTGAGTGGATTATTTTCAGTAATCCACTCAAAGCTCGGGGGCTACACCCAATGAATCATGAGATCCCGAAGAACAAAATGCTGACCTCTAAAGCATAGGCTAGTGGCAAAATGCTGATTTCTAAAGCATCTGTCTAAGTCGGAAACTATGATTCCTAAAGAAGTATGAGATGAGGACCTTTGAATAGATTATTTTCAGTAATCCATTTAAAGCTCAGGGGCTACACCCATTGGGTGCACCTCCAGTGCACCCAATGAATCATTAACCCCTAAGAGCAGAACGTCGACCTCTAAGGCATAAACAGAGTACCGATTACAAAAGATTAAAAGCAAAAGACTGTAGAATGAAGCCAGAAAAAGATGATAGAAGATCATTTTTACCAAGTTACTCGAAGCTGGAGGTGACGACTTAGCAGACATGTTTCAAAGTCGTAAGCTAGACCTGGAATCTTTGGGCCGATTATTTCAAAATCAACACAAAGATTGGGGGCTTGTGGGGGACAGATACCCCCCGGGTCCACTAGAAGGTAAGAAGGCCTCACGGAAGACCCCATGCCCATTACTCCGTGAGGCCGTCCCTTCATGGGAAAGGGGAGGAACTTTCAACAGAACGGATCAACACGAGGACGGATCAACTTGAGCCCATGCGGTTCGCCAAACTTAAACGCTATCTGCAGCATTGATCCGACTTTCCCACGCAGTGCCCTCAGACGTCGGAGCCGAAGGACTATGAGTCGGCGAGATTATAGGAAGATAAACTCAGTGGGTTCACTATTACTTAGGAACACGTGGTTATCATATCCGCATGTAACGTCCCACGGTCGAATATATAAGGCCTAGGGGGCACCCCTTCAAGAATAATTCACTACTTAGCCACCCATCCAGTTCTCTAGCATCCTCTATACTAAAGAACCTCCTTGTAATCCACCACTCAAAGTATTCACGCTAGGACGTAGGGTATTACGCATCTCAAAGCGGCTCGAACCTGTACAAAATCGTCCACTGTCTCTCGTGTATCTAGCACGAACCATCGAGCTACAGTCGGTAACACCGTCCTACTCCAAAAAGCACCTCGAGGGGCAACCTTGGGTGCGCGGTCGGACCCAAAACACCGACAATCTTCTACTCACTTGATAATTGCTCTAAGTTTAATACTCACTTTGTGAAGAGAAATTAAGTGAAGAAGTCACCTCTCTCTCTTGTCATAACACCTTGGTTTGATTTCACTAACACTTCATAAACCAAGTTTGTGGCATTTAAAGTTGATTTTTACACGATCACCTATTCACCCCCCTCTAGGTGCTCTCAATTAGTATCAGAGTCGTACACTTCATTAAGAGACTAACCGCCCGAAGAGATGGATCCTAAAGGTAAGGGGATGGTGATCAACGACAAGGAGATCCTCTATGTCAACGAGCCAAAAGACGACAAGCCCACTGACTCGGGCTCAAGTCATAAGAAGAGAGATGGAAAGAAGAAGAGGCGCATAAAGAAGATCATCTACTACGACAGCGACGCCTCCTCTTCCTCACCAAGGGATGACGACGACGAAGACTCGAAAAAGAAAATGGTTAATTAAAACTATTATTTTGATTATTCTCACATCCCTTATAATTCGAATGTCCATTTATTATCTATTCCACTCGGAAAACCCCACACTTTGATGGAAAGGACTATTCATTTTGGAGTCATAAAATGCATAGTCACCTATTTTCTCTCCATCCTAGTATTTGGGAAATTGTTGAAAATGGAATGCATTTTGATAACACTGACAATCTTGTATTTATCAATGAGCAAATACACAAAAATGCACAAGCTACTACTGTTTTGCTAGCATCTCTATGCAGGGAAGAATATAACAAAGTAAGTGGCTTGGACAATGACAAGCAAATATGGGACACCCTCAAAATCTCTCACAAGGGTAATGATGCCACCATGATCACCAAGATGGAACTGGTGGAAGGCGAGCTGGGGAGGTTTGCCATGATAAGGGGAGAAGAGCCAACTCAAATGTACAACAGGCTCAAGACCCTTGTCAACAAGATTCGAAGCTATGGGAGTACAAGATGGATGGATCATAACATCGTCCGACTCATGCTAAGGTCATTTATCATTATTGATCCTCATCTTGTAAATCTTATTCATGAGAACCCCAGGTACACCAAGATGACGTCCAAGGAAATTCTCGGAAAATTCATGAGCGGGTGCATGATGGTGAAGGAAGCGAGGTATGTGGATGTAGGATCTAGGACACCGGCTAGAGGGGGGTGAATAAACGGTTTTGACTAGAATAAAATACACTAGACAAATTTAATCAAAACAACAAGAGATGTAAATATTTCTAGCCTTGATGAAACAACAAAATGTAATGAGCAATTTAATCTAATGCCACAAAGATAAACAATATATAAGTTACCAACTACTTGTAAACAATGTAAAATAGTTGGGAGAAAGACACCGAGATTTATCCCGTGGTATCGGTGATTTGCCGTTCACCCCTAATCCACGTTGAGGTGGAATTCAAGCTCTCACTTGCTCCTCTACCAAGACACGGCTTGATCATTGAGCCAAGTGGACAAAAACTCACTCAATACCTCGATTTCACTAGTGTCACCTTTGCCGCTCTAGTGAGGTAGGCACAAACCTCTCACAATCAATCCCGTGGGTCCTCCATAATCTTCACGAAGAGCTCAACGAAGACAACACCCGAGCCGTCTAGGAGGCGGCAACCTCCAAGAGTAACAAGTCGATGACGCTTGCCCGGTGTATCACCTAGTGCCTCAAAGGATCACAACGAATTCAAATGCACTAGAGTGTCTCAATCACTCACTAGAATGTGATCTCAATCAACTAGTGTGAGTGTTTGAGTGGAAGGCTGACAAATGAGTTCAATGTGTGCTAGAAATGGCCAAGAGAGACTCCACACACGAGATACACTTCTATTTATAGCCCTCAACAGTCGTTATGTGCAACTTGCACAGTTTCTGCGCACACGCGGACGGTCCGCGCCCTATGGCCGGATGGTCCACCGTACAAATAACGGCTATATCGACTATTTGAAACCTGTCAGAGCTATCAGAAAAGTCAAGGTCGGACGGTCTGCCCACTGGAGCCGGACGGTTCAGAACTTGACACACTTGAGTAACAGAGTGCTTGATCAGTCTCAGTAATTCGAGCGGACGGTCTGCCAATAATGGCCGGACGGTCCGCACGTGGACCACTTACCGTCCGGCTAAAAACCCTGGACGATCCGTAGTACAAAGTCTTAAAAACACACCGTCCCTGCCCAAACTCTATTCTTCTTATGCGGACGGTACGCCTGCTGGGGCCATATGGTCCGCCACAAGAAGGCAGGGACAGACCTCTCTGGCAGAGTCGCGGACGGTTCAGCCATCTGGCCCAAACAGTCCGCCGTCCTCAGGGAAAAAGATTTTGCGCTGATTCAAAAGAATTTTAATGTTGAGACCCGTAGTGCTGTTAGTCCTCATGCACATGTTACTGTTTATGCTCTACGAGGCACTAAGTTATACACCATTCATGTTCATTGACTCCTCTTAATAGCACGACTATCTATCCTATTAGTCCAGTCAGTTTCTTCTCGACACACCTGCTGACTGGCAAAATCAAAAAACCTATGTTTTACCTTTGCCTTCACTTGATCCACAATCAATGGTTATGATTCCTCAAGAACTTTGTTGTACCTTGTGGTTCAGTCCTACAATCTTATCACTCAAGGAACTGTTAGTCCACAATCAGTTGTCATTAATTACCAAAACACCACTTAGGGGCCTAGATGATTCATAATCTCCTCCTTTTTGGTAATTGATGACAACATCACATATTTTTGAGTAAAGTAGATTTTGTTTCCCAATCTTTCTTACATTCTGGGTATAAGAAAGATTTGAGATGAGTTTTGTAACACCCCATTGCTCCCGCACAATGGGTGTCACCAAAACCCCTTCCCACAAATTAGAAAGCATACAAAAAAATGAAGTCAGGAAAAAAATTCGGCAGCATCTTCTTTGAAAGTTGCATAACAAGGGAAACACAAAGATTATACATGATGTAAAAGAAAGGTAATCCACAGTGTATAAAATCAAGATGCAAAGGAGGAAATAAACATTCCGGACAAAAATTAATTCAGCCAACCAAAATAAAATCAAGAATGATGGATGCACTATGCATGACACCAACATGAGACCACTCCATCTAACATGTGTTAAACATATGCTTCCACGTCTTCAAAAATAATAATCAACACGTGTAACATGCTTGAACAACGCCTTCAAAATATGTAAACAGTAGAACATGAATAACTTCAAGCAATAATTCTCGAAATAGAATACGAGGATGAAAACATTTGACATGGATATGAATCAAGTACAGGACACATAAATCGACCAACGGTATAAACCATCACTATTTTACTTGCCTTCACTGAGAATTTGGACAAATCCCTAAGTACGATCCGGAAGTCCACCACATATTTTTGACACACATTTTAGTGCACAAATCCACATAAAAAACGCTCATAAGCAACACCGCACCTACGCACAATTCCAAACCTGTCACGAGCGACGACTCTCCCCATCACCCACCAATCTGCAGTGGCACTGCTTAACAATTTCATATCTTGAAAATTATGATAGCAGTGATATCAAACAAAAACTCCAGAAGCATCTACATAGAATTCCCCACAAGTTTTGTACACAAAAGATAATTAAATTCCAACATCTAGCTGGCCCCAAATAGCGCACAAGATACCCCCAGCGTTCAGTTTTTTGGACAGCAACCTAGCTGAGTTCAAAATGCGATATCTCCTAAAATATACCTCTGCATCGAACACATAAGTACTCCTTAGAAAGATATGACAAATCTATACATGATTTTCACAGTGATTACCACTAATTACCCTCGCAAAATGCCCAAAAACTACTAATACTACTGTTGTTCGTCCACTAACAAAAATTCTGGACAGCACCTCTACCGAATCGCATAGATGAACGGATGACCAAATGAATTGCAGCACAAATAAAAAGATAACCACAAGATCACCTTGAGTTCTTCCTTTCCTCCTTCCTTCTTCCTCCCACCAAAACTCCAATTGAAGGCTTGCACCAACACGACGGATTTCCAAGCAGGAATGGGCTGCATCTTGGAGAGGAGGAGATGGCGGGGGGGGCGGCTAGGGTTGTGTGGTGGGCGGCTGCAAGAACATATGGGGAGAAGGATAGGGAGGGGGGTGGCGGCCAAAGGGAGGACAAGAGGGGGGTCGGCTGCAAAACAAAAGAGGGAGGAGGGGGTCGGCTAGGGTTGGGGGGGGAAGAGTGGGTTCCCATCTGTCGGATCGAGATCAGCGACCCAAACCCGCTCTCACGTCTGTGCTCCCGACCCTAGTGTACAAGTCAAATAAGTTCTACTGATTCACAGAGGTATGCCTCCTAAAACTCAAAACCCCAATATCACAGGACACGAAAGAAAAAGAAAAAAAATAAACTTCAACTTCTTTTCAGAAAATTGGGTATCACACTCTACCCCCCTTAAAAAGAATTCGACCTCGAATTCAGTCGCTTCTAACGGAACGGCAAAAGAAAGATTAGCGAAGACAAAGAAACTCACCCATAATGAAAAGTTTAGGGTACTTCTATCGCATTAGCTCCTCAAGTTCCCAAGTAGCCTCGCGCTCAGACTGATTAGTCCACAAGACCTTAACATACTTAATGGATCTTCTTCTCATGACACGTTCCGAGGAGTCCAAGATACGCTCCGGACGACACTCTAGAGTCAGACCTTGCTGCACAGCAATCAGTTCCAACTTGATTTGATGGTTCGGATCCCACAAAAACTTCCTCAACATAGAGACATGAAATACCGGGTGTACCCCTGCCATGGAATCCAGCAATTGCAAGCGATAAGCCAAGCTGCCAACTCGGGCCAAGATAGAGAACGATCCAATGTATCTCGGGCTAAGCTTCCCGGAGACACCGAACCGAACAACTCCTTTAGTAGGTGATACTCTGAGAAGGACTTGATCCCCCACTGCAAATTCCAAGTCCCACCTCCTCACATCAGCATAACTCTTCTGATGGCTATGAGCGACCAAAATATTATGACGAATTTCCCAAACCTTCTCAGATGTCTGCTGAACTCAATCAGGACCAGCCAGAGATCTCTCTCCCAAAGTCTCCCAGCACAAAGGGGAGATACACCGCCTGCCATATAAGGCCACATATGGTGCCATCTTGATGCTAGCCTGGTAGCTGTTGTTATAAGCGAACTCGGCCAAGGCGAGATGATCCTCCTAGCTACCCTTCCAAGACAGAACACAAGCACACAATATATCTTCCAAGGTTTGGATAGTTCGCTCTGACTGACCATCAGTCTGAGGGTGAAAAGCAACACTAAGAGAGAGCTTGGTACCCAATGCACTGTGAAGACTCTCCTAGAATTTGGATACAAATTTGGAGTCTCAATCTGAAACAATGGACTTAGGCACCCCATGAAGCCTGATTACTTCTTTCATATACAAGGGACCAACTCTGAAGCTAAATTTGTGGTCTTCATGGGAATAAAGTGCGTAGACTTAGTCAAGCGATCCACTACCACCCATATAGCATACTTGCACCGAGGAGAACAAGGTAAGCCAACCACAAAATCCATGGTGATATGCTCCAACTTCCACTCCGGAATTTCCAATGGTTTCAATAATCCTGCAGGCCTCTTATGCTCGGCCTTCACGCGCTGACATACTTCACAGGCGGCCACATATTTGGAAACGTCAACCTTCATCCTCTTCCACCAGAAGTTTTGCTTCAAATCTTTGTACATTTTGGTTTCGCCAGGGTGAACGGTGTAAGGCGTTTTATGAGCTTCCCTCAAGATATCCATCTTCACCACTGATTTCTGAGGCACACAAAGACGACCCCTGAAACAAACCAAATCATTCTCATCAATGGCGAACTCACGAGGTTTACCATCGCCGACCCTCTTTCGAGCTTCCTACAACAAACGATCCTGCTGCTGAGCCACGCGCACTCTCTGCAGAAGGGAGGATTGAATGAGCATCCGAGTCTCCTCTCTAGCGGTGCCGACAAAACACAAAGCGACCCCCATATGGTCTAGATCTACGATCAAAGGCAAGGCCACTTTTGGAACCCCGGACCTGCTAAGGGCATCAGCCACCACATTTGCCTTCTCCGAGTGATAATGAATGGATAGATCATAATCCTTTATCAACTCAAGCCACCGATGCTGTCTCAAATTCAGCTCCTTCTGAGTGAAAATATACTTGAGATTCTTATGGTCGGTGTAGATGTCGCAAGATTCGCCATAAAGATAATGCCCCCACGATTTTAGGGCAAAGACCACCGTGGCCAATTCGAGGTCATGAGTTGGATAATTCCCCTCATGCTTCCTCAACTGCCTTGAGCCATAAGCAATCACTCTGCCTTCCTACATCAACACACAGCCAAGACCAATCCGAGAAGCATCCGTATAAACTGTGAAACGCTTACCACTCTCAGGCAAGGCTAAGATAAGGGCGTTCACCAACTTGTTCTTCAATTCCTGATAACTGACCTCGCAATCATTGGACCAGACGAAAAGAACACCCTTCTCCAAGAGTCTAGTCAAAGGCTTAGCAATGCTAGAAAAATTTGGCACGAAACGTCGATAATATCTGGCAATCCCCAAGAAACTTTGGATTTCTGAGACACTAGAGGGTCTCTTCCACTCCACCACAGCAGCGACATTCTTGGGATCAACCTCAATGCCCTGCCGATTAATCACATGACCCAGGAAAGCAACTTCAGACAACCAAAAAGCACACTTCTTCAATTTGCCATATAACTGATTATTGCTAAGAGCACCCAGGACGAGACGGAGATGCCGCTCATGCTCTTCCTCCGTTTTTTAATAAATCAGAATATCATCCAGAAACACGACCACAAAGTCGTCCAAGAACTCATGTAACATCCTATTCATTGCTTCCATAAAAGCAGCAGGGGCATTAGTTAAGCCAAAAGACATGACTATGAACTCGAAATGCCCATACCTGGTGCAAAAAGTTGTCTTCTCAATATCCTCCTCACGAATCCTCAACTGATGATAACCAAAGTTCAAATAAATTTTAGAGAACACCTGGGCACCCCTCAACTATTCAAAGAGAACCTCAATACGAGGTAGCAGATATTTATTCTTGATTGTCACTTGATTTAAAGCCCAATAATACACACATAAACTCTTGCTTTTATCTTTCTTCTCAACAAACAATACTGGGGACGCCCATGGTGACCTGCTAGGCCTAATGAAACCCTTAGCCAGCAGATCATCCAATTGCCTCTTCAATTCCACCTGCTCCTTTGGAGCCATTCAATACGGGGCCTTATGAATAGGCTGTGTACCCGGAACCAGTTTGATTTGAAAAGCTGCACCGTGCTTCGGTGGAATGCCCGGAAGCTTCGCTGAAAACACGTCGGCATAATCACCCACCACACAGATGTCCTGCACCCGCAAGGCAGTCCCACTCTCCACCACCTTGGAGAAGAAAATTCCCGACTTCCTTGACCGATGATCCGGAAGTAATTGAGTCAACAAGGAGCGGGAGAACTTTGGAGAACTCATCAAGAATAACACCTCTCTACCCGACAGCGCCTGTAATGACACTGTCTTCCAAAAATAGGATATAACTGCGCGATACTGAGTTAACCAATCCATACCCAAGATAACATCAAACAACCCCAAGGAAATCACCACAAGATTCGCTGAAAAGACCTCATCTGCAGGAATGACGGAACAACCCTGGCAGACTAAACAGCTACAAATGGAGCCATTAGCTGAACTAACCACGATTGGATGACCCATCCTCTGCACCGAAAGACCAGCAGCGACACAAAATCCTCCGAAACAAACGAATAGCTAGCGCTAGAGTCAAAAAGAGCATGGGCAACAAATGAATCAACTGAGACCGTACCTGTCATCACGTCTCCCTGCTCTGTGCCATCCGCAGAGGGTAGCACATAAGCTCCAGCAACACCCGCGGAACAGGAAGCTCTCGGAGTGAAATTAACAGAAGAACCCCACGGAGTCGAAGGATGAGGCAGTCACGAAGCCCCAAACTGGGATGGTACAGGAGCGGTTGGTGCAGGAGTAGGCGCAGCCATGTACTAAGGGAAACCTGGCATAGGCACGAACTGAGAAGCCCCGGGCATATAGAACTGCTGCTGAGGGGTTGGTACAGAAAATTGCTGCTCAGTGATTGACATCACGTTGACAGTGCCCTGCACAGAGGAAGAAGTCACTGGCTCCCATTTGAGCTTCCCATTGGGATTCCTCCTGCACACCACATCCCTGTGATCCTGGCTGCAGATAGAGCACTTGCCACTCCACTGACACTCGGCATGGCGATGCGCTTCACCACAACAGAAACACACCAGCCTGTGGCGGAACTGCCCGAATTATTCCGACTTAAGTGCCTAAGTCCCGCCTTAGAGGCTAGACCGCACTTAAATGGGAATAACCCGTCAATCCCTTGGATCTAGTCCGACGAGGCCACTGATAGGATCAAGTACCACAATCTCACTCGAAGGTGAGTCACAGAGAAAATATAATAAAGCATAAAACCATACATTAAGGAGTATTAAATTATTACATCACCATCGGAGTTTTGCAAAAGTAGCCATCATTGTTCGAAGTGCAGCGGAATAAAACTAACGATAGATAAATGGAGGGATGGGGAAGCCTGTCCCATCACTCCTCATGCTCCTCCTTGGCCGAGGCGGGGTCCCACTCGACAGTCCAACCCGGTGGCAAGGCGGACGGCCAAGTCACTCCAGCAACCATGTCCTCCAAGGAACCTGTAAAAATTATGCCACAAGCAAGGCTGAGTATACTAATACTCAGCTAGACTTACCCGGTGTGAGGAGTCTACTCCTCTACCTCTAGACATGCAGCTGTTTGGCTGTGGGGTTTGGTTGCCAAAAGCACTAGCTAAGTTTCTAAATCAAGTTTTAACTTTGCAAAATTAAGTGTGACTCTCTTAAGGCTAAATATGTACTGTCTACTCATACATAGTAGCAAACATTTTTAGCAATCAACATCTTGTATCAACTCATCATATTTCCACTTGTTACTCAATGTAGCAGCATGGATCAAGCAGTCTCATTAGCTGCGAGAAGCAGACGATTCGAATCGAGTTTTTATCCTTGCAAGGTAAACCTAAACACACGACATGTAGGGGCACTCCGTCCCCACACACATCAACCGTCCCCTTCGATTCCCTAGCAACAGATCAGGGCTCACTGCCTTGGCGTACAATGCCTCACTGACACCGACTGCCGTCGTGCAGTGACCACACTTGTACCCACCATAACCGGAATGGGAGACCTCGTCTCAGGTCGCGTGAGGGGATATGTCTGCGGGAAGGTTCACTCAGGTACTAGGCTTACCGATTTACCATATTTCTCGGTATGTGTTTAGTACGTTCAAACGCTTGACTCACGGTACCACACCTTAATCCTTATTAACATTTTCATCCCGTGGACAACCAACCCCCATGGATTGTTGTCCACAACCAGCATCATTATGATAAGAAAGTGGATACAACCAATTTCCTGACCTCGCGCGAGTGCTAGAAAAATCACTCGACTTCTACCGAGATCCTAATTAGTAAAGCAGCTACCTTGACCTAGCATACTAGTATTCATCTCAACAGGATTTCCTGAGATCATGCAACTAGGGTTTCAAACAACTCCTACACTTACGTGCACAATCAATCCTACAATCATTAAGTATAGTAAAATAGCATAAATAACAGGTTATGCATAAAATCGGGGCTTGCCTTCCAAAGCTGGGGCAGGCAGATCCTCTGGTGCAGGCTCTGGTGCTGGATCCGGGGTACCTCCTGAGCAGCTCCTTGCTCCGGCACGAGGACGTACTCTCCGTCAGCGAGGTTGCAATCTATCGAATGCAATGAATATGTGTGTCATGATTATGCAGGATTTAACAACTTTATGCCGAAGGAAGGAAAACTAAGTTAGTTCGTAACTTAGGGTTTCTTGGTCATACGTGGCTTTTAGTAGTTTATGCTTATCATTCTAAGTTTTAGGTTTTGTTAAGGATAAGCATAGTGGATTGTAATTCCCCTTATATACTTCAGTGGACAATTTACAAAGGGTTTTAGGGTCACACTAATTTCCATCATTTCCTTTTTCCCTTCTTTATTTTCTATTTATGAATTTTAGTGTGGGTTTGAACTACAACAGTGATTTCAAAATTTTCAAAAATCTGGTAAAAATTACAGTGGCTTGTCATTGGTCAATATAGTCTGTTCTAGGAGCTTGAGGTTCAAAATAAAAAGGTTATGCTTTAGACAAAAATAACAAAAGTTGTGTAAATGGGCCACTTTACACTACAACTCTTAACTAGGGGTAGGTTCTGCCCTAAGGGTTATTTTTGTTGGCATCTAACAGTAATAATAAGCCTCTGTGCCAAAAATCACAGAAAGTTAATTGGTGGTTATTTAGTTGTGATTTTCTAAAGTTTTATGCCAAAAAGTGCTTATAACTAACTTGTTATTTGAAAAATATCAAACAACAGATTTTGTATTTTTCCTATGTTCATAATAACAAAACATTTGTTATCCCAAGGTTTGGGGTGTTTTCACCTTGGGGTTATTTTTCTAGGGTTTTTCTAAATTTTCCTTGTTTTCTTAAAATAAAAGGTATCCCATTTATTTTATACTAAACCAGGGTATAATAAATTTTTCTAGTGAACTATACTGAATAAATAGACTAACAAAAACATGGGTGCTCCCTGGTTCCTTATTTAAATCACCTTTCCTATTTTCTTTAACTTTAAGCATAATGTGAATTAAATGGCAAACTCTACCTTAATGGGGTGTACAAAGGGGTTTAGCATTTTTAAATAGGTCAGTAGGTGGTCATGTACTTCTCCAATTTTTCTTACCCTCAGTTAAATAGTGCAACTATTTTTCTCCCTATTATTTAGCTTTTGGCCAATCAGTATTTAATTTAGAACCCTAAAGTTTTCTGTAGCACATAGGGGTTTTATATTTTTCTTCAGTAGTTTATATTATTTAAGATCTGACAAAATTGGTTTGACTCAATTTGGGTGAATAAAACAGAAGATATGAATTATTCAAGTGCTGTTTCAATTTTAAATCAGATTTAATTAAAGGTTTCCTGGAAAACCACTTTGCACCGAAGTCCTCAGGTTATTTCCAAACCAACTCTCTCAGTTATACCCCCGCGCTACTATTTCTCTGAGTCACTGACAGTTCAAAAATCCCCCCGACCTTTCTTTCTTCTTCCCCGAGGTCCCTCCCCCAATGCAAACAGTACCCACGGGAAAGAAAAGGGCGGCGCGGCTTACTGGCGGCGAGAGAGGTCCGGCGAGGGGCGGGGTTAGCTTCAGGAGGCTCTAGCGGTCACAACGGGGTACGGCTCGACGGCGGGGATGGCCGGAATCGCTCGGTCCACGTACGCAGGCTGGTGTTCTCGTCGGCGGCGGGTGTGCCGGCCAAACCACGGCGGCCTGGTTCAATCCAATGGCACGGTGAGCTACGCGAGGTGACGTAGAGGCCGTGTGCACAAGGAATCGAAGAATGGCGCAGAGGATTACCCGGTCTACGCTCGCTGGTGGTCGGGTGGAGTCCGGCGACCGTGGACTGGCCTCTCCGGCGAAGCAAACTCCGATTCCTTGCTCGGGGAGCTTCACCGAGGTGTGCATAGTCTTCTCCGAGGGTCGGACGGGGATGGGAAAGGCTTGGTTGGCCGGTCTATGGTGGCAGGGAGATCGGGCGGCCGCGGACACGCCGTGCACGGGCAACGCCGGTGGGTTTGGGCTCCGGTGAGGTCGAGAGTGCGCGGATGAGTACAGTCGATGCCTGAGGGTGATTTATAGGCGCGGGCGTGAGCAGGGGACACAGGCACAACTCAGCATGGCGCGGGGCACGCGGGGTCAGGCACGGGCGTGCTCTGGCGCGCGCAGAGCGCGTCGAACACGTGGAGGTGTTCTTCTGCCCATGTTCAAAAGCTTGCTGAGATCGCATACGTGCGAATCTTGGCAAAAATCCGGCGCGGACCTCTTCCTGGCACCTATGGCTATCTCTTGTATGTGAGTTCCAATGGAAGATAAGCCCTAGGTCAGAAGATATGCGGACGCCAAATCTGGCTTGTCTCCCTGTCCGCTGCGCGACAAAAGTGATGCCAAGACATGTCAAACGTCAAGGGCTCGGTCTCAACTTTTTCTAGGGGGTGCCTTAGGTGGTATGCCACATTTTTGGTATAGAACTTAGGTGGTTTTGGTGCCATCTTCAAGGTGAACACGGTGGATCTTTAGATTAGGTGTAGTTTTTAACTTAGAGAGAATTAGAGAGCTCTAGCTCTTTCTCTACTTAGGGAAGGGATTTGGGGTTTCTTAAGGGGTCTTTTAGCAATGTTTTCCTCTCTATAATTGTAGATTAATATGTTACTTAACTTTTTCCAAAGGTTAGGTCATGGTTTGCACATTTTCTTAATCTCTCCCCTTTAGCCAAGATGTTTAGGAGATAGGGTTCAAGAGAGGTCTAGGGTTTTACTCCCTTCTTGTCCAAGGTGATAAGTGCACACAACTTGGGTAATGCTCGTGGTCATTCACATCTCTTGGTTAAAACCAATCCCCAAGGTTCTTATACTCTTCTCCTTAAGTTTCTTCCACATGTGATCACAGCCATTAGTGCATAGATGTGCCTTAGCCATGGTAACACCTGGGGTGTTACACAGCCCCAGCCCGAGCTTAGGAACAGCCTGATACCTCTGTGTACTCCCTCCTGAAGTACACAAATCAGAGGATTTTCCGCGATAGGGGTGGTGACGTTGGTGTTGCGACTTTCCCTTCTTGTGGGCTGGACCTCCAGTGTTGGCCCTCCTCGCGTCCTAGCCACGAGACTGATCAACACCTGAAGACTTCTGAGATTCCATGGTATACTGATGCTGCATCTCCACGCCCAATGCATGCTCCACCGTAGTACGAAAATCCACCAATGGAAAGGCCCCAGAGCATGCCTGATAGAAGGTTTCAGGCCCTTATGGAACTGGCTCGCCTTCTCCAATTCATTGTAAGCCACATGATGAACAAAGCAGACCATTTTGTTAAAGCCCACTTCATACTCTGTGACGGACTTCTTCTCCTACCTGAAAGACTGCAAATCAATCTTCATTTTCTCTAGGAAGGTGACCAGGTAGAACCTCCTCCCAAACTGCCTAATGAAGACATCCTAGGACAGGACTCCTAGTGAGGAGTGAGCTGCCTGCACGCCTCTCCACCAAATTTGAGCCTCCCCCTTCAACAGCTGTGTGCCAAAACAAACACGATCTCTATACACAATCTCAAAAACATCCATCTTATCCTCCACATAACTCAGCCAATCCGCCGCCTTAACCGGAGTACCACTGCCATCAAAGGTGTCTAGCTTCATGCCCATCCACTGCATTAAAGAGAGACCACTGACAGGAAGGGGCACCTCAGTCCCACCACCTAGAGCAGCACCCGCAGGGACAGCGCCCCCAAGCACTCCTCCATCTCGGGCACCCAGAGCAGCACCAGCAGGGGCAACAGGAATAGCTTGCCTCAGAATGGCCAACTCCTGCTGCATGGCCTGCATCACGTCTAACATTGCCACCAGACTCATAGAATCCCCACTAGGACCTTGCGGGCTGCCACGAGCCTTATGAGGCAGCATAACTACAGCAACAGGAGTAAGTAAATAAATAAATAAAATTTGTGATGGAACCTCCCAAGGTATTAGGCCCACCTACAGTTGTCCTTGTCCCAAGGACCTTGGACAACTCCGTAGATGCACTTAATCACTCGGCAAGTTCGGTAATTGTATCCTTATCATTTCGCCCAAGAGTGCTTCACCCGTCACGTAGATATTACATCACATCGAAGGAAAGAATATGTGGAAGCAAATTATAATAACTTAATTTACATTCATCCAATATAGAGAGAGTATTATTATTACAAACTAGGGTACTATGAGTGCATTAAATATTATTATTACAGACCCGGGAGGCAAAACGCCCTCCCGCACAAAAGATGATTGTTTTTAAAGTGGGAGGCCAACATCCTCCCGCGTCTGACTTCACTACTGGGGCTCATCCTTGGGTACCACCTTAGAACAAAAACAACAAAAGTCTGCTGTTTCCTCACCTACAACAACATGGGTTCGAAAACCCTAAGTATGGAGTGTACTTTCGCAAGTCTTACCCGACAAAAGAAAAAGACTCTCAAGGATATGCTGGCTTGAGGGAGTCAAGGTAAGGCTATTCAAGAATCAAAGACTCTGTTTGCAGAAAGGCTTACTAACGGTGGATCTTAAAAATCTAGTTTTATTATCAAGTTAAGTCATTACCTGTAGCTGGAGTTCTTTCTATCCTAGTTCAAGCACTTGGCCTGTACTAACCGTCTTTTATCACCCTTTTATTTTACTGGATTGCTACGTGTACGGCAGTGACCAAGTCTTCATATCCGAGAAGTAACAGTGATCCGAATTGATTAATACCCAGCTAGGGATCTCCAACCACACGACATATGTAGCACTTAACCCTTTCATATGTCAACTCGCCACTGGGTTTCTTAAGACCAGACCGGGTTCACACCAACCGAGAACAAAGATACACCACCATCTAGCCTCCTGCCACGGAGGGTACACGCTACTCTCGCCATCTCTCTACTCCCATTGCATGTTGGCCTTTCTAGTATTAGTCTGCCCGAGGCAAAGCTTACCCATGACGAGGCATGTGGCCAGTTAAAAGGTCCTCAATAGGCAAGCCTACATCGACACGGTCCTTAATCGACTCAGACAGAGATACTACATCGAGACTGCCTTCTCGTGCAAGTCACTCGTCCGGTCTCGTCTTTATCATTTTCAATCCCAAAATTTGGTACCTAACAGAGGTACATCTTGTCCGATGTTGAACCCATCACGACCATGATGGATCCACCATCAAGTTTTATTTGTGAAAACATCCCATTCCATCTGAAGTATCATCTTTGGTTTAAAACAAAACCTTTTTGTTTTCTAAAGCAAGACTAAGCATCAGAAAACCTTTTAATAAAATAGGTAATCAAGGAATGGTAAACAGTTCCAAGGAAGAAAATGTGGCAATTGGTTTAGCACCCAACTCCTATCACATAATGCATCATTCAAGTGATAAATAGTTTAAAATCACAAGGAAAGGATAAATGCACCGGGGCTTGCCTTTTGTTGTAGGGGATTTGGGATCTGTTCCACAGATATCAAAATAAAAACAATTCCCGGCAGGTGGAGTCTCAGCTAGTGGTGCAGCTTCTTCTTCCTCAACAACTACTTCTTCCTCGTTTTCTAAACATAATTATACATATACATGAATGCTCATGTGATGCTATGAATATGCAGTTGTAATAGAAATACATCAGGCTGTGTCTTGAATACAACTTTCCTTCATGGTACACCTAAGTTACTAGGGTCTTCTAGGTTAACACCCTAGTAGGGTTAGGTAGTTTTATTCTAAGAAACTAGGGTTTTGGGGTTTTGGGATCAAACAATGTCCAAAACATGTCAAACTTCACCCATTGACTCTAATTATCATATTAAGCTTACCTAAAAAGTTTTATGATTTTTGGAGTTACCAAATTATTTCTAAATTTCCAAAATTCTAAGTTTAGGCCTTCTTAAATACTAAATAATTCATGGTTGAGACTAAAAATCTTGGAACTATTTTTATTAAATACTAGGGAAAATTAGGAATCTAGTAAAATTGGTCCCATATTTTTATTATTTTTCTAGAATTTCTGATGGATTTCCAAACCTAATCAGAAAAAGAAAAGGAGAAACTGTCTACAGTATTGGGCCGAAACCAGCCCGAACGGCCCATCAACAGGGGAAATCCGCACCCGCGCGCGCCCGCGCCGGTCATCTTGTGCAGAGGTCCCTGGTGATTTAAAATACCGGTAAAGAATCCTTTACACTATTTCCCCTGTCTCATTGACATCTGCACTAAGGCCCCTAGACTTCTTTCTCTTCACAACTTGAGTCCTCGATGGCGAACGATGGTGAGCACGCCCTCCGGCAAGCCTGGACTGGCCGAGATACGCAATGACTAAGCTTCTTACTTGGATGACACTGAATTCTACCCCTGGCGACCCTAATCCCTTTACCAATTTCACAGTTCTAGCTCAAAATCTCTCGGTCCACGACGATGGCGCAAACCGAGGACAACCCGAGGTGTTCCCGGTGATCTAACGTGGTCTAGTTCAATTGGCTAGGCCGATAAGCATCCATAGCACCCAAGGGTGCTAAAACAAAGGTAAGGAGGGTATGAACGGACCTGAACACGGTGGTTGACGAAGCGGTGGTTCACGGCGGCGCGGAGAATGGATTTGGGGGAAATGCGAAATTGGAGGGCTCTAGTGGATAATCAGAGGTGCGAGTTGGTGTACTGAGTGCGTAATAATCTAACGGAGCTAGCGGCACACTCAATTTATAGTGTCCAAGAGCGGTGGCTCCGAATTTTGGAAGGGAAAGCTAGCGGCCGAAGAGTGGAGGTGAGTCACCAGTGCAGGTTATTGTGGCTTTCACCGCGGCTAAGCGTCCGGCGATGGACGGACATACTTCAACGGTTTACTGCAACATGGTAAAGCCTCTAGGCACGTGGTGCACGGTCGGTAATCGGCTAGCGCCGGCGAGGGTCATCTCGGCCGCCCGCAGAACAAGTGGGTACGGTGGCCAATCCGATGACCGCGCCTGAGCTTATCCTAGTGCCAAGATCTTTTCACTGCCAGCCGATTTCTACACACAGAACACACGAATCGCAACACCGGCGAGGATCACAGCGTGGAGCTCACCAGCGACACATTCACTGCATCTGTTGATCTTTTTTAGTACTGTACCATGGTGATCATCATTAGAGCGTCTGACAGAGCAAGTTTCGAGGCCCAGATCTTAAATTTTTATGTGATAACTTGTCAATCCACCTGTAACAAAGTTGTTGATCTATAATCCAACCTTGACCTTGCTATAGCAACCATACTCAAATACTCACTGGATCATACTCAAAATAGCTCCCAAACTTGACTCTAGTTCACTGTCAGTCTAGTTTCAGGGTTAAAATCGACTGACAGACCAACTTCAGGTCTATTTTTCTCCCATTTCCATGTAGTACTAGGGCTTACTCACTTAATCAAACTTGTACCCCTAACATAGCTCTACAAGTTTGCTCTATTGAGCTAGGGCAAAATCCTTAAGAATTTATAGATATAGAGCTCCAAAGTTGACCCCATTCAACTGAAATTCAGACTTAACCATATAGGGTTCATGGGGGTACTTTTTGCAAATAAGTCCAAACTTTGTCATACCACTTGGAAATCTTCAAATGTGAAAACTACTTGGTTTGTGGTGTTCTATCACTTTGATATTTGCACTTTGGTCCAAAAGTGCATAAATTTGCATTTAACCCCCTAGGGTTCCAATTAGGGTTTTCTAGGGTTTGTTTTTAGGCTTTGGGCACATTAAGGTTTTTGTGCCACAAAAGTTCATCAAATTTGATAGTTTATGAGCATTTCTAATGACTTTTGAGGTTTTTCTCATTTTGGCTCCACTTTCCTCTATATGCCCCAATTCCAGGGTTAAGTACCCTACCCTAGAGTTAACCACACATCAAGTCATCTCATCACAACTTGTTTGAAAATTTTACCTAGTGAATGCATTCTAGGTGTGACAAACAACATGAAATGTCAATGCACATGATGTTATGCTCAAGTTTTAGTGCCAGTAACACCAAGGGAGTGACAAAATTGGCATAGGACATCATCAAATAATGTCAAACTAGCACTGACAATTTCATAATATATTAATAGTAAAGCAAGAAACACATCCTATATGTGCAGTGTGTCAATTTATCATTATTTCACTTGCTAGGACCTACAGCCTATTCCTTTGATACCAACTGTAACATCTCGTTGCTCCCACACAATGGGCGTTACCTAAAACCCTTCCCACAAAAAGAAATGGAGACAGAAAGTAAAAAAATTCGGCAGCACCTCCCTTGAAAGTAGCATAACGAGAGGAGCACAGAGTTTATACATGATGCAAAAGAAAGGTAACCTGCAGTGTATAATTAGGATGCAAAGGTAGAAATAAACATTCAAGACAAAATTAATTCAGCCAACCAGAAATTACGACCACCATAAAGACTAGAACATAATAGACCCCTGGCACACACTATTTCATAACAATCAACCTCCTTGACTTGAAACCCCTGTTTAACATCATTACTAAGCAATGGTATAATTACATAAGTTTGTAGTGATCGTGCTGCTACTTCCCTCCTTTCCCCAAGCAAAGTTCAAGTGTCTGCATCAAATAATGCAAGAGTGAGATGACACATCTCAGCAAGTAAAATTATCAAACAACAATTGGACAACATAAACAAACTGTGTTTTAACAACCACGAAGCTCACAACTCCCTTCTTGAATATTAAAATGCAGTAAGTATACAAGGTACCAAATACCCAGTTACAAAATAAAACACAAAGGGAAGATCCACAATATCCACACAACCATGACAGGTTCCACATTTCACACATGAATGCATATGGCTACAAATGCAGTTAGGACTTCTGCCTTCATACCTCTATGGATATGAAGCTGCATCATACCCCTCCTCGAGCAATGCATGATGCTTATTGTACCGTTATGGTCGGACCATATGATCACGACGAAACTTCCATGCAAAGAATGATGGATGCACTATGCATGACACCAACATGAGACCACTCCATCTAACATGTGTTAAACATATACTTCCACGTCTTCAAAAATAATAATTAACACGTGTAACATGCTCGAACAACGCCTTCAACATATGTAAATAGTAGAACATGAGTAACTTCAAGCAACAATTCTCAAAATAGAATACGAGGATGAACACATTTGACATGGATATGAATCAAGTACAGGACACATAAATCGACCAACGGTATAAACCATCACTATTTTACTTGCCTTCACCGGGAATTTGGATAAAACCCTAAGTACGATCTAGAAATCCATCACCTGTTTTTGACACACATTTTAGTGCACAAATCTACATAACAAACGCTCATAAGCAACGCTGCACCTACGCACAATTTCAAACCCGTCGTGAGCGACGACTCTCCCCACCACCCACCAATCTGCAGTAGCGCTGCTTAACAATTTCATATCTTTAAAATTATGATAGCAGTGATATCAAATAAAAACTCTAGAAGCATCTACATAAAATTCCCTACATGTTTTGTATACAAAAGATAATTAAATTCCAACATTTAGCTGGCCTCAAACAGCCCACAAGGTATCCCCTGCGTTTAGTTTTTTGGACAGCAACCTAGCTGAGTTCAAAATGCGATATCTCCTAAAATATACCTCTGAATCGAACGCATAAGTACTCTTTGGAAAGATATGTCAAAGCTTTACATGATTTTCACAGTGATTAATGATAATTACCCCCGCAAAATTTCCAGAAACTACTAATACTACTGCTGTTCGTCCACCAACAAAAATTCTGGACAGCACCTCTACCGAATCACATAGATGAACGGATGACCAAATGAATTGCAGCACAAATAAAAAGATAACCACAAGATCACCTTGAGTTTTTCCTTTTCTCCTTCCTTGTTCCTCCCACCAAAACTCTAATTGAAGGCTTGCACCAACACGACGTAGATCCAAGCGGGAAGGGGCTGCACCATGGAGAGGAGGAGATGGGGGTGGCTAGGGTTGTGTGGTGGGCGGCTGCAAGAACTTGGGGAGAAGGAGAGGGAAAGGGAGGGGGGCGGTGGCCAAAGGGAGGACAAGAGGGGGGGTTGCAAAACAAAAGAGGGAGGATGGGGGGTCAGCTAGGGTTGGAGGGAGGGGGGAAGAGTGGGCTCCCATCCGTCGGATCGAGATCAACGACCCAAACCCGCTCTCACGTCTTTGCTCCTGACCCCAGTGTACAAGTCAAAAAAGTTCTACTGATTCATCGAGGTATGCCTCCTAAAACTCAAAACCCCAATAACACAGGACACGGAAGAAAAAGAAAAAAAATAAACTTCAACTTCTTTTCAGAAAATTGGGTATCACATCTCGATGAGAATGAGGAGCATCTTCGGTATCCAATGAAACACTGCCCCCAACTGATGATTGAGCTTCAGAGTGTGTGGCAGGGTTATAGTCTGAATCGTCTGCACGACGACGTTTGGACAGAAATCGCCCTGCCAGCATCTTGATACCACCGAGTCCACTGAAAAAAACACAATATAAATAATCCCAATACCAAGATAATAAGAAAATAAAAAGAATGACAGCAAGAGTAATGGTGTAATCTGTCAGGGGGCGGACGGTCCTCGCTAGTGTATCGGACGGTCCGCGCATCCACGGCCGGACGGTCCGCGCTACACCTGCGGATGGTTCGTGACTGGTCAGAGGCAGTTTTGGATCCCTAATGTCGTCCAAACATGAATCCCAACATTTAGACAAAGATATCCAAAAGAGTGAAACCAAATTTTTATAAAGAGTGCATTGGGACAATCTTATCAAATTCCACCAAACAGTGTGAAGAAAAATATATCCAAGAACAGATCAGGGACCGACTTATGTAAACCCTCAAAAAATTGCAATAATTTGAGAAAGTGCATAAGAAATGTTAATACCGAGAGGAAGACATCGTAGGTGATCACCACAGGGATTCTCGGATAGTCCGCGCTTTAAAATCAAAAGGGACAACAAACACAGAGAGTTTTTTCAAAACAAGTGGTAGGTGAGAGTGAGTGAGGCAGAAAGGAGAGGAAAAAGGCTGGTGGCGGCATTGGGTAACATAGAAACCCACGCGCGGACGGTCCACGAAACACGACCGGACGGTTCGCGACCTGATGGACGCAGACTATCTGCTCGACCATCCAGACAGTCCCACAGCCAAAGCGCCGGACGGTCCGCTGTCAGGGGCGGACGGTCCGCGGCCTAACAGAGTGATTTCCATATCTTGTATAGTCATTGACGATGAGTTTCAACATAAATTCTTATCTAAAACATTGACAATTTTATTAATCCTATTGTTTGTATAGAGGAGTTTATAATAAACTTGAGTGTGTAGTCTTTTGCACATATAAAATTACCCTCATGTAATAAAAGTAAGTGATCAAAAGTAGAAGATAAAGATCATCAAAAGTAATCAAACCAAGTGTAATACGTATGTACTCATGTTCAAGCAACATTCGAGAGATCAATTATATTCATTTCACTCCACAATTTGCAAAACCTTGCTTCATCTAGCGGCTTTGTAAAAATATCTGCCAGTTGATCATCTGTGTCGATAGAATAAACAGAGATATCTCTTTTGCCAACATGATCTCCTAAGAAATGATGCCTAATATCAATGTGCTTCGTTCTTGAGTGTTGAACAGGATTTGTAGCCAATTTTACGACACTTTCATTGTCACACAAGAGAGGAATATTTTTGAATGAAATCCCATAATCCAATAAGGTTTGTTTCATCCATTGTAATTGAGCGGAACAATTACCGGCCGATATATATTCTGCCTTGGCGGTGGAGAGAGCAACCAAATTTTGTTTCTTGGATGACCATGAAATAAGAGACCTTCCAAGAAATTGACAGCATCCTGATGTGCTTTTTCTATCAACTTTACACCCGACATAGTCTGAATCCAAATAACCAATTAATTCAAATTGAACACCCTTAGGATATCAGAGACCAATATTGGGGGTATGCTTCAAATATCTTATAATTCTTTTAGCGGCCTTTAAGTGAACCTCTCTAGGTGATGCTTGAAAACGAGCACACATGCAAACACTAAACATAACATCAGGCCTAGATGCGGTAATGTAGAGCAAACTACCAATAATTGAACAAAAAAGTTTTTGATCAACAATGGTACCTCCATCATCTAAATCAAGATGACCATTTGTTGCCATAGGAGTCTTAATAGATTTTGCATTTTCAAACTCATTTGACATCATTTTACCAAACTCATCGCAGAATAGCTCATTGGTTGTTCCAAAAATGATATCATCAACATAAATTTGACAAACAAATAAATCTTTACCAATTCTTTTAGTGAACAGAGTAGTGTCAACTTTCCCAATTTTGAAGTCTTTGGAAAGCAAGAAATCCCTACGCCTTTCATACCAAGCGCATAGAGCTTGCTTAAGCCCATAGAGAGCCTTAGAGAGCTTGTACATGTGGTTAGGTCTTTTGGGATCCTCAAAACCGGGAGGTTGTTCCACATACACTAATCCACTAATCTTACCATTCAAGAAGGCGCTCTTAACATCCATTTGGTAGAGCTTGATATTATGAGCACAAGCATAGGCGAGAAGAATTCGAATGGCTTCCAATCTTGCCACGGGTGCGAATGTCTCACCAAAATCCAATGCTTCTACTTGTGTATAACCTTGTGTCATTAGTATTGTCTTGTTTCTTATCACCAAACCATCTTCATTATGCTTGTTTCGAAATACCCATTTGGTTCCAATAACATCGTGATTCTTTGGTCTTTCAACAAGCTCCCAAACATCATTATGGGTAAAATTATTTAATTCGTCATGCATTGCATTCACCCAATCAACATCAAGTAGAGCTTCATCTACACGGTTAGGTTCAATACAAGATACAAAAGAGAAGTGTTCACAAAATGAAGCTATATGTGATCGAGTTTGAACACCCTTACTTATATCACCCACAATTTGATTTGGTGGGTGATCTTTTATGATTGAATGATGAATTCTTGACGTAATTTGAAAATCACTAGTTGTATTTTGAGGAGAAATTGCATGACCCGAGATGTCTTGAACATGATCATCCTCAATTTCATCATTATGTTGGCTTTGTTGAATTTCCTCATTCATAGTTGAAGAGGATGGAATGACGACCATACTATCATCATGGTCTTCTATTGGCTTTATTTCACCGATAGCCACACTTTTCATAGCATTTCTCAAATGAACTCCACCAACATCATCAAGGTTTTCATTTTCATCTTGAGAACCATTTGTTTCATCGAACTCTACATCATATGCTTCTTCAATGATCCCATGAGTTTTGTTGAAAACTCTATATGCCTTGCTATTTGATGAATATCCAAGGAGAAAGCCATCATCACATTTTTTCTCAAATTTAGAGAGTCGACTACCCTTCCTCAAAATATAGCATTTGCAACTGAACACCCTAAAATAAGAAATGTTTGGCTTTCTTCCAATAAGCAATTCATAGGGAGTCTTTTTCAAGAGCTTGTGACAATATAATCTATTTGATGCATGACAAGCGGTATTAATGGCTTCAGCCCAATAGGAGTCTGGCACATTATATTCAGCTAACATAGACCTAGCCATATCAATAAGTGTTCTATTTTTCCTCTCAACAATTCCATTTTGTTCGAGAGTGTATTTGGAAGAGAATTCATGTTTAATGCCCTTGTCATCACAATATTCATCAATTCTAGCATTTTTGAATTCGAACTCATTATGACTTCTAACTTTCTTGATGTCAAAATCAAATTGATTTTGGGCCAGTATAGCAAATGACTTAAAGGTTTAAAATACATTTGATTTATCTCGAAGAAAATAGACCCAAGTAAATCTAGAATAATCATCCACAATTACAAGACAATAGGAATTACCACCAATACTCATGAAGGATGTTGGTCCAAAAAGATCCATGTGAAGTAATTCCAATGGCCTATGAGTAGACATTTGACTCATGTAGGGATGCGTATTTGCCACTTGCTTTTCGGCTTGACATGAACTACATAATTTGTTCTTTTCAAATTTCACATCTTTCAACCCTCGAACTAAATCATGCTTGGATAGTTGATTCAATTGTCCCATAACAACATGACCAAGTCTCCTATGCCATAGCCAACCTAGTGAAGCCTTAGAGAATAGACAAGTTATAAGTTTTGCCTCATGAGATGAAAAATCAACAAGATAAAGATTCTCATGTCTAAAACCTTTGAATATTAGATTGCTACCATCAACACTTGAGATGAGGACATCATCAACGGTAAAATTACAAATAAACCTAAATCACATAGTTGAGCTACGGATAGCAAATTAAAGTTAAAAGATTCAACTAAGAGTACATTTGAAATGGAATGATCATTTGAAATAGCTATTTTACCCAAACCTTTAACCTTTCCTTTGTGATTGTCTCCAAAAGTGATGCTTTCATAGGTTGAGCAACCTTCCTCATTCATTTTGGTGAACATTCTCATATCACCGATCATATGTTGAGTACACCCACTATCCAACACCCAATGATTTCCTCCCGCCTTGTAATTTACCTTAGCATCTCCTTTTGCCATAAGACAATGAGGAGATGAGAAAAGTGAGGGAGCCTCCTTGATTGCAATTTCGACATTTAGTTTAGATGAAGAATCATCATCATCATCATCATCCGAGCTTGCATCTGAATCTCATTCGACTAGATAGGCTTTGCCATCCCTCTTCTTGTGGTAGAACTTCTTTTTCTTCTTATCATCTCCATCCTTACCTTTGTTCTTCTTGTTTGGACAATTCATGGCAATGTGACCGGGTTCCCCACACTCAAAACATTTTCTATCATTGAAGACATTTCTTCTTGATGTTTGTCCCTTTCTAGGTTGACCCTTCTTTTTCCTTATGAATTTGTTGAATTTCTTCACAAAGAGAGAAAATTCCTCATCGCTTTCACTTCCATGTCCTTCATCTTCACTTTCTTCTTTTTCAATTGCCTTTGAAACTTTAGCTTTGAGAGCTATTGATTCCCCTTTCACCTTTTTAGCCAAACTCATAGCTTTGGCTTGAGATTTCTTGAATATGTCTTGAGTAAGAATTTCTCCCAATACTTCAGTTGGGGTGGTAGTGGTCAAATCACTCCTTACTAACATGGTCACAATAGTGTCATATTTTTCCGGAAGAGATCTAAGGAGCTTGTGAGTGAAATCCACATCCGGTACATTAAAACCAAGTCCCTTGAGCTTGTTCACTATATCATTTAAGCGATTAAACATGTCGGGCACACTTTCATCTTCCTTCATCAGAAATTGTTCAAACTTTCCTTTGCATACATATAACTTTGCACTCTTCACAATTGTGGTTCCTTCATGAATTTCCATTAGCTTTGTCCAAATCTCATGAGCGGTTGCAAGATTTTTGATGCGGTTGAACTCATTTATGTCTAATGCATCATAGAATACATTCATTGCTTGATCATTGGTTAGAATATTCTCATGATCATTGGGAGACGGTTCATCTTCCTTTGATACAAGAAATCCATCTCTAACAATAGGCCAAATCTTTCCCCCCATAGCTTTAAGATGCATTGACATTCTTATTTTCCAATACTCATAATTGTTCCCATCAAAATGCGGCGGCTTTCTAATGTGCACATTGTTGTTATTAGCCATTTTGTCCAACTCCAGGATGATAAAATCCACAATCAATGGAGTCCTTGGCTCTGATACCACTTATAGGATCTAGGACACCGGATAGAGGGGGGTGAATAGACAGTTTTGACTAAAATAAAATACACTAGACAAATTTAATCAAAACAACAAGAGATGTAAATATTTCTAGCCTTGATGAAACAACAAAATATAATGAGCAATTTAATCTAATGCCACAAAGATAAACAATATATAAGTTACCAACTACTTGTAAGCAACGTAAAATAGTTGAGAGAAAGACAACGAGATTTATCTCGTGGTATCGGTGATTTGCCATTCACCACTAATCCACGTTGAGGTGGAATTGAAGCTCTCACTTGCTCCTCTACCAAGACACAGCTTGATCTTTGAGCCAAGTGGACAAGAACTCACTCAATACCTCGATTTCACTAGTGTCACCTTTGCTGCTCCGGCGAGGTAGGCGCAAACCTCTCACAATCAATCCCGCAGCTCCTCCACAATCTTCACGGAGAGCTCAACGGAGACAACACCCGAGCCATCTAGGAGGCGGCAACCTCCAAGAGTAACAAGTCGATGACGCTTGCCCGGTGTATCACCTAGTGCCACAAAGGATCGCAACGAATGCAAATGCACTAGAGTGTCTCAATCACTCACTAGAATGCGATCTCAATCAACTAGTGTGAGTGTTTGAGTGGAAGGCTCACAAGTGAGTTCAATGTGTGCTAGAAATGGCCAAGAGAGACTCTACAAATGAGCTACACTTGTATTTATAGCGCCTCAACACATATGTAGCCGTTATGTGCAACTTGCACAGTTTCTGCGCACACGCGGACGGTCCGCGCCCTATGGCCGGATGGTCCGCCGTACCAATCATGACTATATCGACCGTTTGAAACCAGGCAGAGCTGTCAGAAAAGTCAAGGTCGGACGGTCCGCCCACTGGAGCCGGACGGTCCAGAACCTGATAGACTTGAGTAAAAGAGTGCTTGATCAGTCTCAGTAATTCGAGCGGACAGTCTGCCAATAATGGTCGGAAGGTTCGCACATGGACCACTTACCACCCGGCTAAAAACCTCGGACGGTCCGTAGTACAAAGTCTCAAAAACACATCGTCCCTACCCAAACTCTATTCTTCTTATGCGGACGGTCCGCCTGCCAGGCCGGACGGTACGCCACAAGAAGGCACGGACAGACCTCTCTGGCTGAGTCGCGGACGGTCCGGCCATCTGGCCCAGACGATCTGTGGTCCTCACGGAAAAAGTTTTTGTGCTGATTCAAAAGAATTTTAATTTTGAAACCCGTAGCGCTGTTAGCCCTCATGCACATGTTACCGTTTATGCTCTACGAGGAACTAAGTTATTCACCATTCAAGTTCATTGACTCCTCTTAATAGTACGACTGTCTATCCTATTAATCCAGTCAGTTTCTTCTCTAAACACTTGCTGACTGCAAAAGCAAAAACCTATGTTTTACCTTTGCCTTCACTTGATCCATAATCAATGGTTATGATTCCTCAAGAACTTTGCTGTACCTTGTGGTTCAGTCTTGCAATCTTTTTACTCAAGGAACTGTTAGTCCACAACCAGTTGTCATTAATTACCAAAACACCACCTAGGGGCCTAGATGATTCACAGTGGACGATGCTTTAAACGGACCACTTCCTATCTATGAGTCGTAGCCCGTTGCTCTCAAAGCAACCAGCAGCAAGAAGGCGCTAGCCAGCAAGGTAGCACAAGTGGATGTAACACCCTGAATTTGGGGGTATAAAATTTCTTTTCTAATATTCGCCAAATTCAGGTGTTACCCTCTCTTTTCCTTGCATTTTTTTTCTTTTTCCCTAAATAGTGAAGAGTTATTTTGTTTTACATATGTGTGAGCCTAGTAAAATAAAACCCTAAGGGAGTAATGATTGTTGCATCATGCTGAAATATATTTGTTTTTGTTTGGTGTGTCCATTTAATATGTGGTTCATTATGGTAAATGCATCTGATAGTAGGAAATAGAAAAGAGAAAGAAATAAAAAGGAAAATAGGAACCCAGCCCAGCAACCCCTCACCCTCGACCTGCCCTGCGTAGCCCACTCCCGCATTGCTCCTGGCCGACCCACCATGTCAGCGGCCCACCGAGCTGTGCGTGACCCAGCTCCATCCCTCGCGCCCGCCTACGACCGAGTCTATTTGCGTGGCCCACTATGCTAGGTCGCTAGCCAGCCCAACCCCACGTTCCCAGGCCAGCCGCGTGCCCCGCGCTCCCGGCACACCCAGCGCGCCCCCACGTTGCCCCATCTCGTGCGTGGCTGTTCCCAGGCGTCGACGAGACCCTGTTCAGCTTCCCCAAAATCCTGAACCGCTCAGCACTTGGATGCCCATTTTCTCACCCCATAGTTCAGTCCCTCCTCTCCCCTGCCCACAGGCGCTGCTCACCGATAGACGTTCTCTATATAGAGGGCCGTCGAGGCTGCTTCCCGGCCGTGCCTCGCTGTGATGCTTAGCCCCTGCCGTCCTGCCAACGTTGACTCCGCTCCGGCCATCTTCTTCAACCCCGGTGAGCTGCCAGCATCACTCCCTGCCCGGTAAGGCCGCCTCACTGCTCTCGCACATTCCCTATTGTGCCGCGCATAGCATAGTTCCTGCATGCGTTCCGTTCGTCGTCGCTGCTCAACCCGTCGGAGCATCGTCGTAGTTTGACCCTGCCCAGCCCCCTCCTCCATGCCACCATGTCCAGAGGCCCTGCACACGGGCCCTACCCAGTCCACTCGCTCCGGCGTGGCTGAGCGTTGTGCGCCATCGCGCGCGCTCCTGGCCGTGCGTCCTGGCATCGGTGAGCCACGCCGCGCAGCACCATGGCTGGCCATCCCCTCCCCTTGCCAGGCTCCTCAGCCCCGCGTGTGCTAAGACCACCGATGAGCCACCATGGCCATGCTCGTTAGGCAAGCTCCACTTGGTCCCGGAGGCGCACCTCCCCATGTCCCTGCAGTCCTGCCTCACCGTCGGTCGGCACGCCACCAGTGACTGGCGCCGCACCTGGCCTCCTTTTCCCCAACACCTGTAGCCCCTCCCCATGGTGGTTTAGGCCCCAGCGAGCGCCATGCGGTTGCAGGAGAAGTGGAGGAAGGAACTGCCTTGGGGACTCCTCTGGCCCTCTCCCATGCGCATGATCTGCATGCATGCAGTGAAAGCAAAAAAGAACGCCACATGGGCCCACCCACAAGCACGGTGCATGTGACCAGGATATAGGAAAATCTGCATGCATGCATGATCCTCTGCGACCATGATATCTATGCCCTCGTGTAGCCAGTCCTTGTCCGATAGAAATGTGCCACGTCGTCGTAATCCCATGAATTGTTAATCGTTCAATATCTTTTTCGTTGAAAATCCATCTCGACCCGTTTCAGTTATGTTAATTTTATGATAATATCACCAACGCGTTAGTGACGTTATTTTGTCGTGACAGGAGACTAACTAATTAATTAATTGTTCGTTGGATTATTAAAAATAGCAATCTAGCTAAAATTAATTTATAGTTTTAAGTTGCACTTTTATAAATATAAGTTAAGATGATTAATACAAACTTAAGTATTTTGATTCAATACATGACTAGTGTAATCGCGACGTGTGTTTAATCATTCTCGTATGTCGCGGCGTTCGCGCATATCGCGCGCTACCCGTGTGCGTTACCAAACCGTGTCGCTTATAATTTGCTCATGTTAGTTAATTGACTACCTGTTTATTCGTCAACTATTAGAATAGCAAGCTAATCAAAATTAAGTAGTAGTTTTAACTTACACCTTATAAATGCTCCCTAATATAATTACGTAGAATTAAATATTCTAATTAATACTTGCTTAGTGTAAACACCCTAACCTCTCGACTGTAGCTTTGTCTATCCCGGTTCTTTTCCTCGCGTAACCGTAGAGGCGCTCTCTATTTTATATTGCTCGCTTGTATAATATTTTATCTTGTATGGTGTAATGTTCTTATGCAAGTATATGTTTGTTTGTGCCTGTTTGTATTCATTGCGCGTTGCGAATAGACTGTGATCCATTCCGAGCTTAGAGGAATCGACGGTCAAGCTTCGGCCACCAAGAGATTAAACTCTTCGAGTTCTATGAGGCTGAAGACACTAAGCATATGTTTGATGAAGTCTAGTGTCCTCTGATCCATTATGTCCCATTTATTTTATAATTCATTGTCTTGCAAACTATGAACAACCCAAGGAATGACTAATATTCTGTTTTTCAGTCCTTATTTACCATTTGGGAATTGGTTACTATGATTAGTATTATGCTACTGCTTTACTTTAATCAATGAACATGATGAGAACATTTATGATACGTTGATGATATCTTGATTATGATGTTGGACTGGTGATACTTTAGGGGGCTCGGGCGGTTTCTCGAGTGCCTCTCCATAAGGACATGTTCGTTGGATGACCACCCGGGAAAACAGTGCAGCCATGAGGGCGGTATGGGATGCCCATAGTTAATTAATTAGAGGAACTGAGGTGTAGTTTGCTTCGCCATCGTGCCATCAATGGGGCTCAATGTATGCGGCTTGCTCTGCCGAGGATGGATTGCCCCTAGGGGAGGAGTGTGGTACATTTAGGAAACCTAACAGGTGGCTACAGCCTCAGGGAATCTTTGTAAAGGCTTCATAGTGAATCCCTAGCCGTTCACCTCGGGAGTGAACAAGGGTCTTGCAAGCCCGGGCTAGAGAGGGAATCACGACTCATGGGTAAAGTGCGCAACATCTACAGAGTGTTATGAAACTGATATATCAGCCATGGTCGCGGTTATGAGCGGCCAAGGGAGCTCCATTGAATAGAGACACATTGATCAGAGATGTTTTCTTTACAGATGATGATGAGGATAATGCTGGTTTTGATTATGATTATGACTATGGTTTCTGGTATTCTTTCCGTTTGGAAAGAGTACTTTTGGGTTAACAACTTGGGTTAATGCTAAAACCTGGCTCAATACTAGTAATAATTACCTGACCAACTAAAAGCAACTGCTTGACCCTAACCCCACATAAAGCTAGTCCACTATAGCCAAACGGGACATTTGCTGAGTACGTTGGTGTGTACTCACCCTTGCTTTCACAAAACCCCAAATTGCCTTTGGTGCAATCTATGCTCAGGTAAAGAAGAAGGTGTCGAGGCAGATCTCCAGGAGTTCCAGGACATCGACGAGTTCGAGGATTAGGCTAGCGGCCTCCCACAGTCAGCTGCATGTGGTGGGTTAATTTACGTTGGCTATGTTTCGATTATGTGGACTTTGATTTATATTATGTAAATGGCTATAGTATATAATATTATTACTTACTCCTTATTGTTATTCGAAGCATTGTGCTATGGTGAGTCATTTATGTAATCGCTATGTACGTGAATTTCTGATCCTGGCACATACATGGTTCGCACTCTGTTTACCTTCAAAAACCAGGTGTGACATAAGTGGTATCAAAGCCATGCTGACGGTAGGACCGTTAACCTAAAGTAGCATTGGCCATTTAAGGACTTATTGGCTATTACTTCACCCCATCCTTCATTCTGCTTCAAAATATTAGTCACCTCGACTAATTCTATGTTGTGCTCCTATATGCCCCGTTGCCAAAAGTATTTTATTCTAGTATGGTCTATACTTCTCTCAATTTATTAGATCTGATCTCACTCTTGTGCTTGCGACATCTTTGTAGATGGCCCTGACCATAGCCTTTAGTCTTTTGGGACTCTTTCCTCTTCCATTATTAAATTGCTACCATTTGACCTCTGACATGCTCGTGTCCTTACATTTTTAATACCCTTATCTCTTGATCTAAAGTACTTACCCTTGTACCTCTGTTGCCTATTTAAACAGTTCAGTTTATATGTCCATGACCTTCCTGTCTTTTGAGACACTTTCCTATTCTATTGTTAAGTCGCTATCTTTCAGTAATTTCTTGTCTCTTGGTATTGGTATGCTCATCTCCTTGAAATCTCTCATACTCTCATCTTTTTATGCTTACCTTCATATCCCAAGGTCTGTTTAAGATATTTCATTGTACATGCCCTTGACCACCTTGTTTCTCGATGATCCATGAGCATTCATTTTATTTCGCACATCCTTGGTGATCTCGTTAATTCCTTGTAACTTCCTTCGGTAATGAATTTTACTTCAACTCTTTTGTCGGAACCTTACATATCTTACCTCTAATTGTTTCCTCTACTTCGCCATTTCGTGAGTCTTACCTTAATTCCATCCTTCGTTATGCTTTTTATTGATATCATCTTTACCTTTGTAATCTCTACATCTCATCTTGTTGCTTATTTTATACCTGCCCTATAAAATCTTCTCTCTTCCATCTCAATTTGAGAGTTGTATTTTACCCATTTTCCCTTGGATGTGTCCTATTCTTTGCCACTTGAACTTTCAACCCTATCATTTAATGTGTTTTGTTCGCAATCCCCTTTAACCTTGTTATCCTACCTTGATATTATCGTATGTCTACCACTTAAAATCTCCCTTCTCCCCTCTTAATTCGAGATTGGTGTTTTACTTACCCCGCGCTTGGCCATAACCTCATCTTTGCCACG
This sequence comes from Zea luxurians, assembly GCA_029449295.1. NCBI lineage: Eukaryota > Viridiplantae > Streptophyta > Magnoliopsida > Poales > Poaceae > Zea > Zea luxurians. The sequence continues at coordinate 11,445,496 of JAOPSE010000060.1, read as the reverse complement.
TGCAAATCTTGTCTTAAGTCCATTGGTTCATCTATACTTTTACCTCTTCCCTTACACCCTTTTCTGTTATCGCCTTCAACCCTCGTAATACCTACATTTTACCATGATGCTTACTTAGAATCTAGTCTTTGGAGCCTTCTCCTTCCCATCCTAGTTCAAGGGCGATGCTTTACTACCTCGCCCTTGATTGTTTTCCCCAGTGTCGCCTTGCAAGCTTTATCCTAATTCCATCCTTTGATGTGTTTTCGGTTGCTATTCGCATTACCTTTGTCATCCATCGATCTTACCTTGATACTCATCTTTATGCCTACTCTTTAAGATCTTCTCCCTTCCACCCCAATTTGAGACTGACAATTTACCTATCTGGCCCTTGGACGTGCCCTCTCCTTTTTCACTTGCAGATCTTGTCTTAACTCCATACTTGGTGGTACTTATATCCTTGGTTCTTATGACCATTTACCTCCTCTCCTACACCCTTGTCTATTATCACCTTTAAACCCTCGTGATATCTATGTCCTTACCTTCATGCTTACCTTGAACCTACCCTTTGAAACCTCCTCTTTTCCATCCCTGTTCGAGGATAATGCCTCATCTATTTCGTCATTGACTGCTCCCCTTTTTTTGACACCCTGCTAGTTTTGCCTAAAATACATCCTTTGTTGTGTGCTTGCCCGTTATCACCCTCACCCTTGGCGTCCCTCAATCTTTGCCTTGATGCTTATCCCGCCCCTGCATTTTAAAGCCCCCTCTCCCGTTCCAGTTCAAGAGTGATGTCTTACCCATCCTGCTCTTGTTCGTTCCCTTTTCCTCTGTCTCGTTGCAAGTCTTGTCTTAACTCGGTCATTTGGTGTGCTTTTACCTGTTACCACCTTTACCATTGTAATCACAAGATCTTTCCATGATGCTTATCTTATGCGTACCTTTTGAATTATCATATTTCCCATCTCTAGTTGAGAATGGTGTTTACCTACCCTGCCCTTGGTTGCATTTTCTCCCTTGTCGATTACAATCCTTGCTTTAACTCCATCCCTTATTGTGCTCGTGTCCCTATCCTACACGTCTTGTTCTTGTCCTTGTCCTTTGGCATCCTTAGAGAGTAGTTATTCCCTTTTCAAGAAAGACCACCATTTAATTAAAAGGAACGTATATCAAGGAGATGTTTGTTGTTGTATGCTTGTGTTGTTTGTCTTTGTGTGATGACTAATTTGCTTCTTTGTGATGAGTGTTCATGTGTTGTGGCCCTGGGTCCGCAATGACATTAGTTCACTAGGTGAGTGCCATAGAGTTAGGCAGTTGGATGCTCTCCCTTTTCTCTCTTTAATCCATCTATGCTTACCTTTTCTATCCATACCCTTGCCTCTTGCACCTATCCGGTTGGCATCCTACAACCTCTCTTAATCAGTCAAGATCCGAGTCGACAGCGAGTGCATATCAACGCTCCTGTTAAGGGGGTTAGCCGCTAACCCAAATGAAGACAATGCGATCAACATCAACCAACAAGATCAGAGTGGTGCAGTGAAAGCGTGTGTGGGTCCTAACCCACAGGCCCAAGAGATCCACAAGAACTGCATCAATCATTCTCAAGCATCAGAAGGTCAAAGCAACTAGTTCACAAGTAAGTTGCCAGAGTCAAAGCTGAGTTAAAAGAAGCTACGAAAATCAATGAACCAATCTCATTTTCTTGCTAGCCTCTCCTAGAATCTCGAGGGCGAGATTCTGTTATGGGGGTTAGATTTTAACATCCTGAATTTGGGGGTATAAAATTTCTTTTCTAATATTCACCAAATTCAGGTGTTACCATGTCTTTTCCTTGCTTTTCTTTTCTTTTTCCCTAAATAGTGAAGAGTTATTTTGTTTTACATATGTGGGAGCCTAGTAAACTAAAACCCTAAGGGAGTAATGATTGTTGCATCATGCTGAAATATATTCGTTTTTGTTTGGTGTGTCCATTTAATATGTGGTTCATTATGGTAAATGCATCTGATAGTAGGAAATAGAAAAGAAAGAAATAAAAAGGAAAATAGGAACCTAGCCCAGCAACCCCTCACCCTCGACCTGCCCGCGCAGCCCACTCCCGCATTGCTCCTGGCCGGCCCACCGTGTCAGCGGCCCACCGAGATGTTCCCGACCCAGCTCCGTCCCCCATGTCCGCCTACCCCTGGTCTATTTGCGTGGCCCACCGCGATAGGTAGCCAGCCAGCCCAACCTCGCGCTCCCAGCCCAGCCGCGTGCACCGCGCTCCCAGCCCACCCAGCGCGCCCCCACGTTGCCCCACCCCGCGCGTGGCCGTTCCCAAGCGCCAACGAGACCCTGTTCATCTTCCCCAAAATCCCAAACCGCTCAGCACTTGGATGCCCATTTTCTCACCCCCACAGTTCGGTGACCTCCTCTCCCCTCCCCATAGAAGCTGCTCACCGATAGACGTTCTCTATATAGAGGGCCGTTGAGGCTGCTTCCCGGCCGCACCTCGCTGCGATGCTCAGCCCCTGTCGTTCTACCGACGTTGACTCTGCTCCGGCCATCTTCTTCGACCCTGGCAAGCTGCCTGCGTCACCCCCTGCCCGGTAAGGCCGCCTCACTGCTCTCGTCGATTCCCTGTTGTGTCGCGCATGGCATAGTTCCTGCATGCATTCCGTTCGTCATCGCTGCTCAACCTGTCGGAGCATCTTCGTAGTTTGACCCTATCCAGCCAGCTCCTCCGCGCCACCATGTCTAGGGGCCCTGCATGTGGGCGCTGCCTAGTCCGCTCGCCCCGGTGTGGCTAAGCGTTGTGCGCCACGGCATGCGCTCTTGGCCACGCGTCTTGGCCTCGGCGAGCCGCGCCGCATAGCACCATGGCTGGCCAGCCCCTCCCCTTGCTGGGCTCCCCAGCTCCGTGTGTGCTAAGACCACAGGCGGGCCGCCATGGCCACGCTCATTAGGCAAGCTCCGCTTGGTCCCAGAGGCGCACCTCCTCGTGTCCCTGCAATCCTACCTCACCGTCGGCTGGCAAGCCACCAGTGACTGGCACCACCCCTAGCCTCCTTTTCCCCAGCACCTATAGCCCCTCCTCATGGCAGTTCAGGCCCGAGCGAGCGCCATGCGGTTGCAGGAAAAGTGGAGGAAGGAACTGCCTTGGGGACCCCTCTAGCCCTCTCCCATGGGAATGATCTGCATGCATGTAGTGAAAGCAAAAAAGAACGCAACATGGGCCCACCCACAAGCATGATGCATGTGACCAGGAGATAGGAAAATGTGCATGCATGTATGATCCTCTACGACCATGATATCTATGCCCCTGTGTAGCCAATCCTTGTTCGATAGAAATGTACCACGTTGTCGTAATCCCGTGAATTGTTAATTGTTGGAACTTGCTCACAGGCGCAAGTTGATCCAACGGGGGGGGGGGGGGAGGGGAGTAATAGCGCAAACAGGGTTTTAGCACGTGATGGCAGAAGCTCTGTTTTTCTAGCCTCTCAAGGGCTCTGTGCGGGGGTATTTATAGGTGTCCGGGTGCCCATGCGTCCCGTGTTAAGGACGCATGTGCCCTCAGACACCTAGGTTATCCCCAGAATATTCCCATAATGCGGGGTTACAGACTGTAATTACAGGGACGCCTTTACAAATTAGGCCCGTAACACGCAGCGGCCACGCAGGGCCCGTTACAATGGGCCGGATCACACGTGGGCCTCCGTGCTGGACGAGGCCGCGCAGTGGGATGACCTCGCCACGGGCCTTCGTCTGATGTCGTATGGGGCGAAGGGTGTCCCTGCCCGTTGTATTGTCTCCGTTGGGCCAACGACTACTGCGAAGGCCCCAAGCGAAGGGTGGCGTCTTTGCCTTCGCCCCAACATTTGCCCTCCGAGGGACCAGTTCGACTAAGTCATCTGGTGCCGAAGACGTCGCTAGATGGCGGAGACGCTGCCCTCGCTCGAAGTGGTTCCGCGGGGGTTTTTGACATGACCGTTGACTGACGCCGTACTGTTGGACTGCGAGTTTCCTGAAGCGCCGTGCCCTGTGTATAAAAGGGGGCGGGGGGCAGCGCGTTTTGAACTTTATCCTTCCGCGCTCCGTGAAAACCCTAGCCACTTTTTCCACCGTCTCTGCTGCTCGTCTACCCTCCTTGCTCTTGTTCGCCGGAGATCTGGCTCGAGTGAAGCAGACCGCCCACCGCCGCCGACGGTACGTAGCGATGCCGACCTCTTCTTCTTCTTCTGCTGCCGCTACGCCGCCGGTCGACGCGTCGTCTAAGGAAACGCTGAGTACTGTGGCGGCGGAGGAGTTGCACGCTGGCGATACGGTGGATTTTAGTGTGTCGCGGATGTCATCGGCCCGCGTGCAAGATATGCAACGGCTTGGTTGCTTTGGCGGCGGAGTCGCTCGTGTCCCGGGGACGGAGGAAGTCCCCGAGCCGGAAGGCGAGTTGGTTGTGTTCGAGGCGTTCTTTGCCGCTGGTCTCTGCCTGCCTGCGCACCGATTTGTTGGAGAAGTCCTGCGTAGATTTAACGTTCAGATCCATCAGCTGACTCCGAATGCCGTGGTGGCTCTGCCGAAGTATGTCTGGGCGACGACTTCGTACGGCGGACAGCCGTCAGTCGAAGTCTTCGTGAAGTACTATTGCCTGCACTGGCAGAAGAGGATGATTGGAAATGAAGTTGCTCAGTTTGGGTCCTGTACATTTACGCCGAAGACCGGCAAGACCACGATGGAGGTAGTTGAGTTGGTTCCTTGCGCCCGCAATAAGTGGGGAAATTGGCATGATTTTTGGTTCTACGTCGCGGAGGGTACAGTCGAAGACCATCCGGGGCTCCCCGTGTCCGAGATGTGCTCGCATTTTTACTCAGCATACCCGCCTTTCGAAGTGGCAGAGGAGGATGCGGACGAAGGGGCCCTTCGGTGCGCCGTCGGCCTGAGCAGCGGGCGCGATTTGGTTGAGGAGTTTGTGGCGTACAGGGTATGGCCTTTGGCGCATGGCTGGGCGCTGGGCGAAGTGTGCCCTCGCCAGATGCCTTCCCATGATGGGAAGCTGGTGCGAAGTCCTGCCTTCGCACTGGATCTGCATAGCCGCGATCCGGCCGCCTTTGTGCGTGAGGCGGAAGATGGGGAGGTGCGGATCGTTGGTCGGTATGTGCCGAGGACAGAGGGCCAGCGTAGCTGGGACATTCGCGAGTCAAATGACCGCTTGAATAGGGTTTTTGAGTTGAATCGTTTGCCGTATGGCGGTTATCCCGGCCAAGACGATGTGGATCGTCGCGGGAAGAAACCGGTGGTAGAGTCTGGAGACGACCCCACGCCGGCGGCCGCCCCGTCCTCTAAGAGGAGGAAACTAGGTACTGCTGTGGGAGGACTTGGGGTTTCTGATGGTTTTGCTAGAGAATTGATGAGGACATGCGCGACCCCGGGGGGAAGGATGTCTTCGCCCGAGCTCCGGGAGTCTTCGGCGCGGATGCTGAGGGTTACCGGGGGTTGGTGGCCTAAGAATGTTCCTGTCCCCCGCGCGGCCAGCGAAGACTTTTTTACATCTCACATGGTTCGTGATTGGAAAGTGTTTCCTTACGGGCGGAATATTGCTGCTGTTGTATCGGCAGTGATGGACAAGGATCGCCAGGGAGCTGCACAGAAGTGCCAGGCGGTCGTCAGGCTTCATGAAGCAAGGCCGAAGAGGCAGCGGGGGGCTGCGAAGACTACTGCCCCCGGCGGAGGCCAGCCACCGCTGGCGGCTAAGTCGGCCGTCCCTACATCCAGTAGGGCGCCGGAGGCTGCGAAGGCGGCTGCCGCCAGTGGTCCCTAGTCTGCGAAGGCTGCCCCTGCGTCCGGCGGGGTGCCGGAGGCTGCGAAGGCGGCTCGAGGGTTGCCGCCCCCGGGCAAGCGCGTTGCTGACTTCGCCACCGACATTAGTATGGATGATTATCTTGTTGGTAAGTCATTGGCTCGATATATTTTTATTTTTATTTTTATTTTTTTCTCAATTAGTTGATACGTCGCAGGGTCGGACGAAGACCAACTTGTTGTTGTTCCGCCTGCCGCGGCGGCCACGGCGGCTGCCGTGGTGCCAAGGGCGAAGGGCAGTGCTCTTTGTGCCGGCGGCGAGATACCGACACTCACTGCCGTCAGGGACGAGGCAGGTGCTGTGTCCCGCCGGCTGGAGGAGATGAAGGAGGCACTAAGTCAGGTGCGTTGAGCTAGACTTCGGGTTTTTTTTTACCGGCTTCGCCGGGGCTGTGGTCTTATGTGTGTCTTGTAGGCGGCTGACTTCGCAAACCACGCGACGTCGGGGGCCCTGACGGTAGTTGTGTCTGTCGAAGTCGAGAGACTTCGGACGCAATATGCTGACGCCGTCCGAGAAAAGTCGGCCGCCGACAGTAAGTGCCGCAAGCTGGCGGACAAGGTGGCTGTGCTAGAGGGTGAGAAGGCTGACCTCCGGCGCCAACTAGCGGCGGAGAGGGAGGAGGCTAATGAGGCCCTCGCCAAGGCGCAGGCTGCGCAGGCGGAGGCCAATTTGGCGCGAGCGGAGGGCAGCCTTGCCAGGCAGCGCGCCGAGCAGCTGGAGGAGTGGCTCAGCGTGCTGTAGAGCCGTGTGGAGAGGGCCGAGGCCTCAACGCGCACGGAGGCTGAGCGGACACGCAAATAGCTTATGGATTCATACCATGAGCTGGGCGCGCGGACCGCTGAATTTGAAGTGCCGGACCGAGAGCCCAGACTTCGCTGCCTTGAGTGGGTACAGGAGGAGCTGCAGGCGCTCCCCACCATCATGGAGGGGTTTATGTCTTATGCCTCTCTGGTCACCTGTGAGGGGGCGATGAACGCGCTCTCTCGCGAAGGGTGCCGGCACTATGAGGTCTTCGACCAAGCTGATGAGGATTTCGAGCGTGATATCTACAAGGTTGAGGACCCTATAGTGAAGGAATCCGCCGGAGCCCTCTACGACCGGATGTGGGGCCCCCACGGTCGAGAGGTGGTCAGAGAGCGGGCTGAGACGGGAGGGGTTAGGTAATGTTTGGCTTTTGTTTGGTGTTTGTTGAATGTGGGTTAAATATGGGTTTGCTGAGTCTGTGTGCTGTGTCTCAGGCGGCGCGTGGCGAGAGGGTGGATGACTTCGAGGCTTTGAACAGCGCGCTGCCTGACCCGGAGCCGAACCCGGCGGCGGCTGTGCCTGAGAGCGCCCTGGAGCCGCCCCCGGAAACCGCCGAAGGCGTTCCCGATGCCCCTGCAGCCACTGCGGCCGGTGGAGGCGACAGCGGAGGCTCCCGCGACGGCTGGGTCTTCGCAGGTGGCCTAGTGGGTGTGGGTAGTTAGGAAATTTTGGATATTGTTGCTGAACCTTGGTTGCTGCGCAGGTTCAAGATTTTGGGCCTGCACACGCAACCGCTACTGCTAATTTTTTGGCGGCTTCGACCGTGGATGATGGGAATAAATCGGATGAGTCCGCATATAAATTTTCCGAGTTTGGTGACTCTGGGAGCTCTGTTGAGTGGACCGAAGAGTCGTCGGATGAGGACTTGGACTACTTTGCGGCCTTGGATGTGGCAGCGGCGGAGGCTTCGTCGCAAGCTGCGGATGCTGAAGTTGTGTCTGGTCCGAGTACTGGGCGTAGGCGGCGAAGGGCGGTTGCGAAGCGTAGAGTGAGTGGGGCGGTCGTCGGTCGGCTTCATGTGAGTGGGGTTGGTAGGCAGGAACTATTGTCCTTGCCAGCCGCTGTGAGTGCAGGTGAGGGGGAGTTGCGAAGTCTTTTTGCGGGTGAGGAGCTTAGGATAATGTTATTTAACTATAGGGAGATGGGAATTATTCCGAAGGTTGAGCCGATGTAGAATGTGATGCCCTCGCTTGTATATGTGTAATGGCTTGTATGATGAGGTTGTGTGCCTTCGCACACTCGGCTATGTTTGCAAGGGCGTTCTGTGCTTGGTCTGGTGTATTTGTTATGTTGGTCTGGTGCGCATGTAGTCGGCCTTTGTGCGGACAGTTTGGTATAGCCATTTTTGCACTTGTTAGGCTTCGTCCGGCTGTACCATTGTAGTCGGTTCGTCGGACTTGTTGCGTTGTCCCTGCTGCACCCTAAGGCGACTTCTGCAGGGATAGTGTTCTCGGAAAACTAGGATTTTTCACACTTGTTGTGCTAGCCCGTCTGCACCCTTAGGCGATTGTTGCACGGGTTGTCTTCGCGGAAGACCTCGATTTTCTGTATTTGTATTGCTAATCCGGCGGCACCCTTAGGCGACTTCTGCGCGGATAGTCTTTGTGGAAAACTTCGATTTTTCGCACTTGTTGTGCTGTTCCGGCTGCACCATTAGGCGACTTCTGCGCGGATAGTCATCGTGGAAGACTTCGATTTTTCGCACTTGTTGTGCTAGTCCGGCTGCACCTTTAGGCGACTTCTGCGCGGATAGTCTTCGTGGAAGACTTCTATTTTTCGTACTTGTTGTGCTAGTCCGGCTGCACCCATAGGCGACTTCTGCGCGGATAGTCTTCGTGGAAGACTTCGAATTTTCGCACTTGTTGTGCTAGTCCGGCTGCACCCTTAGGCGACTTCTGCGCGGAGTTGTCGCACGCGAGGGCGGCTGCCGCTGGACCTCGCGGTGACTTTGTATTAGTCGAATGTCGAAGACCGTCTGTGCGATCTTGTTTCGACGTGGATTTTGCGAGGGATTTTTCTCTTGTATATTACATGACTCCGCCTCGTTAAAAACCTCACCCCCCGGGAGGAAAAGAGTGCGGGCCAGAACAAAATTGTTTTTTGCAAATTACAAGGGCGAGCTGGCCCTGATGAGTCAAACAAAAAATTTGCGCAGATTATCAATGTTCCAGGAATGCTCTAAGTCTTCGCCGTTTGGCGTTGCAAGCCTGTATGCGCTGGGGGAGGCCTTTGACTTGACAATGTAAGGGCCTTCCCACATGGGCTCCAGCTTGCCTCTAGACTCCGTTCGAGCTGTCCGGACGAGGACGAGGTCCCCTTCGCTGAATTCCCTTGGGATGACTGCCTGGTCGTGCCATGCTTTTGTATGTGCTTGGTATTTGTCCAGAGCCTGTTGGGCGAAGACGCGGTCTCTGTCAATGAGATCCTTCGAAGTCGGCTCATCGACGTCTGGGACGGCCAACGCGGATGTCCGAGGCGACCCATGCTTTATTTCTTGCGTAGTCATGGCCTCCGATCCGTATAATAGGCGGAAGGGGGTAAACCCAGTCGCCCGGCACTCAGTTGTATTCAGTGCCCAGACCACTTCGGGTAACAGGTCGGGCCACTTGCCTTTTTTGTCGTCGAGGAGCATTTTCTTGACGGCTGTGAAAATTTTGCCGTTGGCGCGCTCCACGACTCCGTTGGACTGGGGTGGTACACGGAGGCGAAGGCAAGCTTGGTGCCAATGGAGAAGCAGAAGTCTTTGAAATCTTGGTTGTCGAACTGCTTGCCGTTGTCGACCGTGAGTTCGAATGGTACTCCGAAGCGGCAAACAATATTTTGCCAGAAGAATTTCTGGGCCGTCTTTGATGTGATGGTGGATACTGCCCTCGCTTCAATCCATTTAGTGAAGTATTCGACGGCTACAAAGGTGAACTTGAGGTTCCCCAGAGCCGTGGGCAGGGGCCCGACAATGTCTAGGCCCCAGCGCTGAAGGGGCCACGTGTGGGCGATCAGCTTCGTGAACTGCGAGGGGCGTCCCGAGCGTGGGGAAAATTTCTGACAGGCCTCGCAGGATCTGACAACTCGATTTGCGGCGCAGATGATGGCGGGCCAGTAGAAACCTTGGCGTATCACCTTTGCCGGCTTGCCGCTAGGGCCCTGGGGCCTGCGTGGGAGCCGCAGGTCCCCCTGTGGACTTCGGGCAGGATTTGGACGCCTTCGGTCTCGGTGACGCACTTAAGCATCGGCTGACTGACCCCCTTTTTGTAAAGTTGTCCCTCGATCAATGTGAAGTCCCGGCTTCGGTGGTGGAGGCGCTTGGCCTCGTTGCTGTCGACTGGGTGATAGTACCCCTACAGGTACACGGTTATTGGCGCCCACCAGTCTTTGGTCATGATAAGATTGATCATGCGGTGGCCCTCGCTGTCGTTGGTTATTTGGAGCCCTTCAGGGCTGCGGACGGCTGGCGTGCCGATGACGTGATAGAACACGTTAGAGGGTAGGGCTTCACCCCTGGCGGCTGCCTTGGCCAATGCGTCAGCTTCTTCATTCTTGGCCTGGTCCACATGCTGCAACATGAATCCCTTGAATTGTTTCTCGAGACTCTGGATGGCCGCGAGGTACTGCATAAGTGCGGGGTCCTTTGCTGCATAGTCTTTCTCGACATGGCCGGTGACTACCTTGGAGTCTGTTCGGACTATGTAGGTGGTGACGCCGAGGGCTCTTAATTTGCGGAGGCCGAGGATGACAGCTTTGTATTCTGCTATGTTGTTTGTACATCTGTCAGATTCCAGAGCGAAGCTTAAGAGTGCCGTGTATCTGTGCCTGACCCCGGCGGGTGAGGTGATGACTGCCACAGCGCCTGCCCCCGCATGGCACCAAGCACCGTCGCAGTGGATTGTCCAAACCTTCTCTGCGGACGGGTCCGGCTGTGTTATTGGTCCGGTCCAGTCGATGACGAAGTCTGCTAGAACTTATGACTTGGTCGCTATCCTGGGCTCAAAAGTGATGTGGTAGCCGGAGAGTTCGGCCGCCCATTTGGCGATCCGTACTGATGCCTCTGGGTTTCTGAATAATTCGCCGAGTCCCCTATCCGAGGTGACGCGGACCTTGAACGCTTCAAAGTAGTGGCGCAATTTGCGCGAAGACATAACAACTGCGTATGCAATCTTTTCGAGCTCCGTCATGTTACATTTTGACGGTGTGAGCACTTCGGAGACATAATATACTGGGCACTGCCTGATCACGCCCTCTACTGTCTTCTCCTGAACCAGTGCCACACTGACCGCGTGCGGCAAAGCCGCAACGTAAAGCAACAGTGGTAGCGAAGAGTCGGGGCTCGTAAGAACGGCCAACTCCATCAGGTACTGTTTTAGTGAGGCGAAGGCTGCCGCCTGCTCTGGTCCCCAAGCGAAGTCTTTTGCGCCGCGGAGTGTTTTGAGGAAGGGAAGACTTCGCTCGGCAGATTTGGAAATGAACCTGTTGAGGGCGGCCATTCTGCCCGTCTGACGCTGGACCTCTCTGGCTGACTGCGGGGGCTTCATGTTGATAATGGCCTGGATTTTGGTTGGGTTGGCCTCGATGCCGCGGTGTGATACCAGATAACCCAATATTTTCCCCTGTCGAACACCGAAGACGCACTTATCGGGGTTCAGGCGAAGTCGTGCGTCCCGCATGTTCGCGAATGTCTCGGCGAGGTCTGCGAGATGGTCCTCTTTATTCCTGCTGGCGACGACAATGTCATCCACGTATGTGAATACGTTTCTGCCAACTTGCCCTTCAAGCACTGTTTTAGTGAGCCGGGAGAAGGTGGACCCGGCGTTCTTGAGTCCCTCCGGCATTCTGATAAAGCAATATGTGTCGAAGGGTGTTATGAAGTTGGTGCTGGCCTTGTCCTCCTCCTTCATGTATATTTGATGATAACCGGAGAAGCAGTCGAGGAGTGACATGACCTCGCACCCGGCCGCGCTGTCGACTATTTTGTCGATCCGGGGCAACGGGAAGTTGTCCTTTGGGCAGGCCTTGTTGAGGCTGGTGAAGTCTATGCACATTTGCCACTTGCCGCTCTTTTTCCGCACCATTTCCACGTTGGAGAGCCACGTGGGGTAAGCCACTGGCTCGATAAATTTGGCTTCTAGGAGGCGGTGTACCTCTGCCTTGGCGGCTTCTGTCTTCTCGTCGGACATTTTGTGAAGCCGCTGTTTTTTCGGTCTCACCGAGGGGTCGATTCCCAAGCTGTGCTCAATTATGGATCGGCTGACCCCGACCAGGTCGAGGGATGACCAAGCGAAGACGTCCTTGTTCTTGGACAAGCAGCACAGGAGTTTTTCCTCGTCATGCGAAGTGAGGTCTTCGCTGATCGTGACTGTTTGCTTGGGCGTGGCCTGGTCGAGGGGAACAGTCTTGGTCCCGTCGTTGCTTTGCAGCTGCGCCTTGTGTTGTTTTTCAGTTGGGCTGGCGGGCGCTGGGACCTCGCGCTGGGCGGTAAGGCAGTGGACATTTCTTTGCTCGGGGACGAAGTCCCGCTCTATAATGCGCGCAGTCTGCTGATTGTTGTAGACCGAGATGGCGCCTAACGGACCTGGTATCTTCATGCATAGGTACAATCCATGAATGGCTGCTTCAAACTTGTTGATGGAGCCCCGGCCCATGATGGCGTTGTACGGATACACCATGTCGACGATGTCAAAGGTTATTTGCTCACTTCGGGCATTGGGCGCTACACCGAAGGAGAGAGGCAACTCTATTTTGCCGATAGGAAAAGTGCCCTTGCCGCCGAAGCCGTACAACGGATTGTCCGAAGGCTTGAGCAAGCTGTGGCTTATGCCCATGCGGTCGAAGGCATGGAGGAAAATGATGTCTGCCTGACTGCCATTATCAACGAGGACTTTGTGCAGGTCCCAGCCTGCCACGCTGCAGTTGATGACCATGGCGTCGACATGGGGGGCGCTGCGCAGGTCGACGTCTCGGGCGTGGAAAGTTAGCGGTACATGGGACCACTTCGTCTGCACGACTGGACCGGTGATGGCGACGAGGTTGATGCTGCGGTAGTGGTCCTGCTTCTGTCGCTTGGTGTCGAAGTCGACACTGGACCCCCTAGTGATCATATGAATGACTCCGCGATACGACTGATCGGCGAAGTCTTCTTGCTTGGGGGCGTGGGGGTGGGGGATGTTTTGTTGTTGCTGGTGTGGAGGTGGGGGTGGGGGAGGTACGATTTTTACTTCCTGATGGTGTTGGTAAGCATGGTGCGGTGGATGCGGGGCGGGGGCGTGGATATTTGGTGGAGGGTGTTGCTGATAAGTGTGCGTGACGACTCATGGGTTGTCGGTTGTTTGCGCCCGTGCCATCCTGTCTCTGGTGGCCTTCGTCTCTGGGCAGTCTTTGGTTTGGTGGGCGCAGTCTTCGCCGTGGAAGAGACAGTAGAATCGGCGCGGCGGCTGCGCGCGTCCCCGGCCCCTACCGCGAGTTCCACTTCCGCGGCCCTGGGGGAGATATTCCTGGCGGCGAGGGGCATCACCCGCGGGGTGCTGGTTGGCAATGTTGTGCACCTGCTGCTGATTATGGCCGTCTCGGCCGGAGTCTGTCTGCGGAGTCCTCGTCCACGTGCGGCTAGACTGTGGAGCGTCTTTGGGTTTCCTCTGAGACTCAACCTTGCGCTGGTGGAGCTCTTCGGATTTGGTATATTTTTCAAATAGTTGATATAATTCCTGGAGGTTATTGGGCGGGTCCATGATGCAATGGCTGTAAAGGACGCCGGCGTGAAGGCCACTGATGGCGTAGTGAATGGCGATCTGGTCATCAACTGAGGGCAGCTATGACTTGAGTGTTAGAAACTTGCGGTAATACTCCCGCAGAGTCTCTTTTTCCAGTTGCTTGCAGAGTGAGAGTTCGACCAAGGCGTCGGTGTCTGGGCGGTACCCCTGGAAGTTGAGCAGTAATTTGTCCCTTAGGCTTCTCCAGGAATCAATGGACAGCGAGGGCAACCTGGTGAACCAGGTGAGAGCAGGGCGTTCGAGGGCGATGATGAAAGACTTGGCCATTGTGGCGTCGTCCCCTCCGGAAGATGCAACGACGACCTGATAACTCATGGTGTACTGGGCTGGGTCCGTGCTGCCGTTGTACTTGGGATAGGTCCCTGCCCGGAAGTTGGCAGGCCAGGGTGTCACTTGCAGATGCGGCGCCAGGGGACTTCGCTCGTCGAGGTAGTTGACCCCTTGAAATGGTGCAGCGTGTGGGAAGGCATAGTCGCGCTGGGGGAAGTGCGGGTCTTCCACCTACGCGCGCTGTTGCAGGGGTGGCCCGTGCTGCAGGCCAAGGTGGCCTTCGCGCTGCATCAGCGCGATCTCCTGCTCGAGGTCCTGAGCCTTCTGCTCTTCGTCGCGTATCATTTGCCGCACCTTGGCTAGTGCAGACATGCGCTGGCGCTTGGCCTCCAGTATCTCTTTTTGCCTCTGGAGATTGTGGTTCTTGAGGCGTAGGGCGCGCAGCTGTAGCTGTTCTTCCACTGAAACACCGAGGACTTCATCGTCCTCAGTGAGGTCCGCGCCCTCCGGTGGGGCAAAGCCAAGGACTTCACCGTCCTCGGTGAGGTCTGCGCCTTCCGGTGGGGCGAAGCCTGGGGGAGGCTGCGGTTGTCCTTCAAGGCCGCAGGTGCGGAGAGCGTCGTCTTCAGCAGCCTCTTGGTGGGTGGAGTGGGTGGGTGCGAGGGCCTTGCCCTTTCTTGCGGCTAGCAGTGCTGCCTTCGCAGCCTCGTCAGCCATCGAGCTAGCTTTCTTGGGTGCCATCGCGGGTGGTTTTTTCGTAGCACGAACGGTGGGCGCCAAATGTTGGAACTTGCTCACAGGCGCAAGTTGATCCAATGGGGGGGAGTAATAGCGCAAACAGGGTTTTAGCACGTGATGGTAGAAGCTCTGTTTTTCTAGCCTCTCAAGGGCTCTGTGCGGGGGTATTTATAGGTGTCCGGGTGCCCATGCGTCCCGTGTTAAGGACGCATGTGCCCTCAGACACCTAGGTTATCCCCGGAATATTCCCATAATGCGGGGTTACAGACTGTAATTACAGGGACGCCTTTACAAATTAGGCCCGTAACACGCAGCGGCCACGTAGGGCCCGTTACAATGGGCCGGATCACACGTGGGCCTCCGTGCTGGACGAGGCCGCACAGTGGGATGACCTCGCCACGGGCCTTCGTCCAATGTCGTATGGGGCGAAGGGTGTCTCTGCCCGTTGTATTGTCTCCGTTGGGCCAGCGACTACTGCGAAGGCCCCGAGCGAAGGGTGGCATCTTTGCCTTCGCCCCAACATTAATCGTTCAATATCTTTTTCATTGAAAATCCATCTCAACCCGTTTCAGTTACGTTAATTTTATGATAATATCGCCAATGCGGTAGTGACGTTATTTTGTCGCGACAGGAGTCTAATTAATTAATTAATTAATTGATTGTTCGTTGGATTATTAAAAATAGCAATCTAGCTAAAACTAATTTATAGTTTTAAGTTACACTTTTATAAATACATGTTAACATGATTAATACAAACTCAAATATTTTGATTCAATACTTGACTAGTATAATCGTGACGTGTGTTTAATCGTTCTCGTATGTCGCGGCGTTCGCGCATATCGCGCGCTACCCGTGCACATTACCAAACCGTGTCGCTTATAATTCGCTCATGTTAATTAATTGACTACCTGTTTATTCGTCAACTATTAGAATAGCAAGCTAATCAAAATTAAGTAGTAGTTTTAACTTACACCTTATAAATGCTCCCTAATATAATTGCGTAGAATTAAATATTCTAATTAATACTTGCTTAGTGTAAACACGCTAACCTCTCGACCGTAGCTTCGTCTATCCCTGTTCTTTTCCTCGCGTAACCGTAGAGGCGCTCTCTATTTTATATTGCTCGCTTTTATAATATTTTATCTTGTATGGTGTAATGTTCTTATGCAAGTATATGTTTGTTTGTGCCTGTTTGTATTTATTGCGCGTTGCGAATAGACTGTGATCCATTCCGAGCTTCGAGGAATCGGCGGTCAAGGTTCGGCGACCAAGAGATCAAACTCTTTGAGTTCTACGAGGCTGAAGACACTGAGCATCTGTTTGGTGAAGGCAAGTGTCCTCTGACCCATTATGTCCCATTTACTTTATAATTCATTGTTCCGCATACTATGAACAACCTAAGGATTGACTAGTATTCAGTTTTCCTCTCCTTGTTTACCATTTGGGAATTGGTTACTATGATTAGTATTATGCTACTGCTTTACTTTAATCAATGAACATGATGAGAACATTTATGATACGTTGATGATATCTTGATTATGATGTTGGACTGGTGAGACTTTAGGGGGCTCGGGCAGTTTCTCGAGTGCCTCTCCATAAGGACCTGTTCGTTGGATGACCGCCCGGGAAAACAGTTTAGCCATGAGGGTGGTATGGGACGCCCTTAGCTAATTAATAAGAGGAACTGAGGTGTAGTTTGCTTCACCGTTGTGCCGCCAATGGGGCTCGGTGTATGCGGCTCGCTCTGCCGAGGGTGGATTGCCCCTTGGGGAGGAATGCGGTACATTTAAGAAACCTAACGGGCGGCTACAGCCTCAGGGAATCTTTGTAAAGGCTTCGTAGTGAATCCCTGGTCGTTCACCTCTGGAGTGAACAAGGGTCTTGCAAGCTCGGGCTAGAGAGGGAATCATGACTCGTGGTTAAAGTGCGCATCCTCTATAGAGTGTTATGAAACTGATATATTAGCCGTGCTCGCAGTTATGAGCGGCCAAGGGAGCTCCATTGATTAGAGACACATTGATCAGAGATGTTTTGTTTACAGATGATGATGAAGATAATGCTGGTTTTGATTATGATTATGATTATGGTTTCTGGTATTATTTCCATTTGGAAAGAGTACTTTTTGGTTAACAACTTGGGTTAATGCTAAAACCTGGCTCTATACTTGTAATAATTACCTGACCAACTACCCTAACCCCACATAAAGCTAGTCCACTACAGCCAAACGGGACATTTGCTGAGTACCTTGATGTGTACTCAACCTTGCTTTCACAAAACATCAGGTTGCCTTCGGTGCAATCTATGCTCAGGTAAAGAAGAAGGTGTCGAGGCAGATCTCCAGGAGTTCCAGGACTTTGACGAGTTCAAGGATTAGGCGAGCGACCTCCCCTAGTCAGCTGCATGTGGTGGGTTAATTTACGTTGGCTACGTTTCGATTATGTGCACTATGATTTATATTATGTAAATGGCTCTAGTCTATAATATTATTACTTACTCCTTATTGTTATTCGAAGCATTGTGCTATGGTGACTCATTTATGTAATCACTATGTACGTGAATTTTTGATCCTGGCACATAAATGGTTCACATTCGGTTTACCTTCTAAAACCGGTGTGACAGTGGAGGCTGCCGGGCTCAACGAGGACGAAATGGTGCTCATAATCAAGTGCTTCAAGACCGCCTTGAAGGGACGCAAGGAGTATCCCAACAGGAACAAATAGAGGGAAAGCGCTCCTGCTTCAAGTGAGGTAAGTTTGGTCATTTCATAGCATAATGTCTCGATAATGACAATGACCAGGCACAAGAAAGAATGGAAGAAGGAAAGGAAGAAGAACTATAGGAAGGCGAAGGCGAGGCGCACATTGGAAAAGAATGGGACTCCGACTGTTCTTCATCTGACTCCGATGATGAAGGACTAGCTGTCGCGGCCTTCAACAAGTCCTCCCTCTTCCCCAACGAACGCCACACGTGTCTTATGGCTTAGGAGAAGAAGGTACGTATTCGAGATACACCTAAGTACACTTCTTCTAGCGACAAGGAATCTTCTGATGACGAAATAGATTATAGTGATTTATTTAAAGGATTAGATAGATCTAAGGTAGATAAAATAAATGATTAATTGATGATCTTAATGAAAAGGATAGGTTGCTAGAAAAGCAAGAAGATATTTTGTAAGATGAACATGATAAATTTATTAATGTTGAAAAATCTCTTGCTCTAAAAATTAAGAAAAATGAAATATTGTCTTCTGAGCTGTCTACCTGCCATGATTCTATTTCTAGTCTCAAAACTTTGAATAATGATTTAAGTACAAAGCTAGAAAATTTAGATGTGGCTAGTTCATCTGTAGAGCATGTTGTTATCTGCAATAGATGCAAAGATATTAATATTGATGCCTGCAATGAACATGTTTCTACCATTCTTAAGTTAAACAATGATGTTGCAAGTCTTAATGCTCAACTTAAGACTTGCAAGGATAATTATGAGAAACTAAAATTTGCTAGGGATGCCTACACCATTGGTAGACACCCCTCTATTAAGGATAGACTTGGTTTCCAAAAGGAGACCAAGAACTTAACAAGCCAAAGGACTTCCAATCTCAACAAGGAGAAAGGGAAGGCCCCTGGCTAGTAGCTCTAAAACAACATTCCTATCTTTATGACAAGAGAATTACTAGTATTGCTCATCATAGATGTTATAATCATGTTGTTTTCTCGTGTATGTCATGATGCTACATTTAGTTCTCATGCCATGTTTGCATCTAGCTCTTCTTATGCTCATGGTAGAAATAGGCCTAGCGTCATCATGCTGTTTCTCATGCGCCTAGGAAAGTATCCACTGGATCAACTACTATTTATCAAACATGTGATGCTTCATTTATACTGTTATGTAAAAATGATAAAGTAGTTTGCTAGAAGTTTGGGACCTAAGTGCAAGAGAGACAAACTTGCATATGGGTTCTAAAGTCAGTTGTGACTAACCTGTAGGACCCAACAAGAGTTGGGTACATAAAACCCAAGTAATTACCTTATAGGTTTATGCATCCGGGGGCTCAAGCTGGATTATTGATAGCGGATGCACAAACCACATGACGGGGGAGAATAAAATGTTCACCTCCTACGTCAAGAACAGAGATTCCCAATACACTATCATCTTTGGAGATGGGAACCAAGGCAAGGTTAAGAGCTCAGGCAAAAATACCATTACAACCAAGCATTCAATTTCAAATGCGTTTTTAGTAGAATCGCTTGGGTACAATTTATTGTCTGTAAGCCAATTATGTCATATGGGTTATAATTGCTTATTTACAAATATTGATGTATCTGTCTTTAGAAGAAGTGATGGTTCACTAGCTTTCAGGGTGTATTAGACGACAATCTCTACTT